>PVHX01001122.1:85326-227688 GCA_004024805.1 Geosciurus inauris | reverse complement strand
AGCTGATGAACTTGGCCTTGTCTGACTTTACCCAAATGTTCTTTGCCACAGCTGTGAAGTCTGCGGTCATCACATTTTTTACTGAATACATAGATGGCAGAATATTGTGAAGAATTGCTGATAACATTTATCTAAAGAGTTGGCATTTGCATCGATGAAACCAGAAGTAGTTGCTTTGACAAACTTACATCTTTATTTCAGACCTACGAAAGGATGGTCCCTGCTGCCTGGAACTAGGTATTGTACTGTCCAGCTCAGTGACCTTGGCCAGGAGTCACCAAGAGATCTAATGTTTACCTGAGCTATCACTTAAGAATGCAATATCATTCATTTATTCAGTAAACATATATTGGGTACCTACTGTGTGCTGGCCACTGTGCTTGGAGTTGGGACGTTACAGTGAGCAGAGAGGTCGAGTCTGAGACTGCATGAAGTTGGCAATCTAGTAAGAACAAGGGAGGGGCTGCTCTTAGCCTTGGGGAATCTTGGAAGTTGAGGCGCCACACTTCTGAAGGGAAGGGGGACTACTCAGGCAGGTGGTGACCAGAATCTCTTATGATCCATTTTCTCTTGGTGGTAAAGTGATAAGCAAGTCTTAAATCCCATTTCTTCTTGGAGGAAATAAAAGCAAGAATTGGTTATAAAATCAAGCCAGAGTGAAGGGATCTTTTTTTTATGGGGTTCCAGGACCCATGAAATACCTTGAAATGACAAGTGTCCTCTGGTTCTGAGGGAGAATCCCAGGCCTTATCCTCATCTAATCTGATTATATAATCTTTCAAGTTCTATCCCAAAGAATGTATGTTTTAGTCTCTTTGAGAATGGGAGAAAGTCCCTTTGATGTTACATGATGAGACTTATGTCCCTTCAAAGTAGATTTATAGAGAGATGGTGGCTTTAATAGAGAGATCTAAAATACCCAGAATTAATAAGAGAACATTCATGGCTTAGCCTCAGAACTACTGATACAGAGATAACCTGAGTTAAACCATTGAGGCCCTCTTCCTAAGCAGGCAATCTGCCTACTTCCAAAGAAAATGCATTCTCACATTCAGTTCATATTTTCTGAGTGTCCCATACCCAGCACTGGAGTGGCAGAGAAGACCTATGTATAATTTATGTCATGCATTTTCATTCTAAGAATATTTCATTTGCAGGACCCACCTTATAGAATCCTCTTGGGGATCAAATGAGATCCTGTGTGTAAAAGACTTGGCTCCATGCCCAGCATGTTTCAAATGAACTTGGCTTATCATTTGAGATGGAGGTCCAGGTTTGGTCTGCCCGGCACCCATATCTCCTTAGGGGAACAGTCTCCCTTCCATTCTACATGGACTTGATGGGCATGGAATCCATGGGGATGATCATGGTACTTTTAGCTTGAACAAAGAAAGCAGAAGAGTTAACTCAACATGCAAAGAGAAGCAGAGATGAGAGCAGATGGACACAGAGAGGTCCTGACATACTCAGACCAACTGTGGTCTCTAAATCCAAGACTCCTATAGCTCCTTTTTCATTTCTGTGAGTAATCATGGTTCAAGCCACAAAGGTGAGCCAAAAGTTCCCTAATTTGCTTAAGTAGTTTGAGTTTGGGTTTCTATAACTTACAGTTAGGATCACAGGGATGTGAGGTCATGAGGCTGTAAGCCCACACAGAGAAGGACAGGGTAGGACAGCACCCTTCCAGGTGCTCACAACTGAGAAGTGAGACTGTTTCCAGTGTACCACTGGGTCTTAGTCACTGACATTTAAACAGACTTTGGCACATCTTTCATCTGCCTCTCACGTGCCCATGGTGAATTACCACTGAAAGTAACACTTCCTTCTGAATCTCAAAGACAAGAAGTCAAGCATGCACTTGGTGCTGCATTTTAGTGATAGGAACCTCTTGTTTAGATGGGGAAGGACATCTATGTAGGTCAGTGGCCATGCAGGCCAGTGGCTGGAAGGACTGTGGAGTGGCCACAGTGAGCAGTAGGTATAAAATAGACATCAACCCCAGGGCAGTTTCTGTGTTTATTCCACTTTGGACCCCCAGAGCTGAGTACTGGGTCAGGTACTCTGTGAATATATTAGGGTTTCAGCAGCCTGTCCTTAGCTCACTCAGGTGATAAAGCTGCTTTGAGAGAGGTCCTGTGGGGTGTGGGGAAAGCCATGAGACCTGGCTGCTGCCTCCAAGGAGCTCCACCAGTAGGGTGGGGGTGGAAGGATGGATAGAAGGAGAGAGACAGAGGAAAATTCATGTGCTGGGGGGATTCAGAGCAGAAGGAACCTTTCAGGTTTATGGAGCCACCTCTCTGCTGTGACACAGTGGAGGGACAGATCAGTCTTTGGGCCACGTGAGCTGGCAGGGAGAGTGGAGTCTCCACTGGCCTTGGAGCATGATTGGGATTCCAAGAAGTGAAGAGCAGAGTTAGAGTTTGGGTAGCTATAAGTAAAGGCAAGCAGGAGCTTACAAAGGCTGCAAGGTCAAAGAGATAAAGCCAAACAGAGAGCTTAGTAGTTAGGAGAGTGGGGGTGGGGTGCATCTTTGCAAGTATGTTCAGTTTGTTGACAAGGGTGCATTTAAGGTGGATTTTGACCTGCTGGTGGGTCCCTTTTGTGGAAATGCAGAGATATGGGCTAGAGTAGTCCTGGGCCAGCAGCATCTGGTAACTTAGAAATGCAGATTCTTGAGTCCATCCCACATCTGTTGATTTGTGACCCCAATGACTGGGTTTTACCAAATCCTCTGTGTAATTGCTGTGCTGGGCCTAATGTAGCCAGTGTGCAGAGGGGACCAGGCAGGTGCTGGATGGCATCTGATTGCAGGCTCCTCAATTCCAGATTTTAGAATTAAGACATTTTTTCCATTTTGAGAAGGTCCTGAAAGTTTTTGGATAAGAGTCATTCATTCATTCAGCTAATGTTTACAGAGCACTTGCCATGCTGCTTACCCGGATCCAACAGTGCACATGTCTATATTTGTTTGGGGCAGCTCTAAAGCAAGGGCTCATCTAAAGACAAGATTGCCATTGTCTGCTTTTTTTTTTCCTGTCTTACTAATGGGACATACACCTATTATGTTCTCCAGAAACAACTCTGCTGCTGGTCTCTGACATCAGAAGTTTTCAGGTCAGCATCTACTAAAGTTTCTAACACTAGTGATGTGATTCAGTGAAGGGAGACTGGTACACACACACACACACACACACACACACACACACACACACAAATTTAAAGGGGTAAGAGAGGGAATTTTCTTTCAAAGTCTGTGCCACTTGACGGAGAGCTGCTGTTTTAACAAGGCGTAACTAAGATGAACTCCCAGCCTTTGACTTTTGCCACATGGGGATCACTTAGCTCCAGGTGTTTCTGTATTTTACTTAACAGTTTCTGGAAGCTGGGAGGGTGCGGGTGAGTGAGAGAACAGGAGTGGAGGAGGAAGGCTGTGGAGAGGTTCTCCCCGGTTCCTACCTATCAGTTCTGATAAAATTAGACTGTGATTTCAAAGACATCCGGTCTTTTAATCTGAATTTAATGAATCAAACTAACATTCTCTTCTGGAAGGTTGGATGTATTCAGGACAACTTTCAGCCCTCTTTCCGGTTTGGGCAAGGGCCAAAGATGAGGAGGCTGGAGCGCCTCCTAGGTACTCATCTCAGGCCACACAGCTCCTCTGGGCTCTGGGGAGGCTGAAGTGGGTGGGCATTGCCCTCTGCTGGGACAGATCAGGAGAAATGAGTTGAGCCCAGGGGTGGTTGCATCAGATGGCAGAGGACAGGATTTAGAGGAATCCTGAGGCTATCCCGTTTGAGCTTTGGCTCCTTGGCCTGAGAAATATAGAAATGAGTTTCTGATCTGCCCCAATCCCTGTTTCCCATGTCAGGACTCTTGTAAGGACCTCTGAAGATGCCAATTCTTCCACTATTTCAATAAAGCAACGATTTACTTTTTTCTCTGAATGGTCCCTAGCAAGTACTATATCTGAGCACATGGTGGAAAGAAACTGAAGGAAGAAGCTAAGAAATCTCTGCCTGTCCAGCATTGTGGATGCCACAAGCCCTCTTGCCATTTCCCTGTCACTGCTGGGCATGTGGCAGCAGTCTTTCTGACTAATGAAGACCCTCTCTTTATTTCCAGGGAGGTCAAAGGAGATGAGCATTTCAGAGAGCAAGAACCACCTTAACATACCAGTAGGCAGCCCCATCAACTGTACCACAGATCTTATTTTAAACTAATTACATTACAAGGGGTGGGTGGGAGGGAGGAGAGGGAGTAATTATAATCGGGGGAAAATTTTTTTTAAAGTCCTAGATTCAAAAATTTCAGACTTAATTTAGTAAATTTCAATTACAGAGGGAGTTACTAAGCTGAAGATCATTTGCATCATATACTTAATTACCACTTCATTTATATCTGAGATCACCAATGGAAATTCTTGGGCATGTGTACTCAGAATAAGTGATTGATCCTAATGAGGTCTTTGTTCTTCCAGAATCTCATTCTGGAGCCTCATGAAGCTATTTCCTCCCTATTGGAAAGGAAAAGAGTTTGCCCAGCTGGGTGGAGACAACTTAAATTAGAAATGGAGCCTGTGAAGAAACCAAGAGGTTTTCAAACTGGCTGTACCACCAGCGAGAGAAGGTGCCACATTCGGGCTTTATGCCTAGTGCTTCCTCCTCAGCCTTTTATTGCTCTCCACGACTGCATTATCTCGCTGGACTGTTATGGATGACTCCTTTCCTGTGCCCCCAGCCAACAACAGAGGAAATAGCCTTTGGGGGGCCTTCCTCTTACAAATAATGGATGCCGCCATAGCACTTCCTGCTTCTGCTTTTCTGCTGTCTCTAAAGAAAGCGCACCCAGCAGTCTTGGCCACTGGATCCTTATTGCAAAATCTGTTTTCCAAGATCAGTTAACTCTTAAAAAAAATGAGTACAAGAACTGGGAGATCGTGTGTGTGTGTGTGTGTGTGTGTGTGTGTGTGTGATGTTAGGATCCATTTTGCAGGAGACAGACTTCTTTGGAGGAAAGCGAAAAGCAGGGAGGCAAAGTGATTAAAGACTCTCCTACTAAAATCCTGCAGTGCCCACTGTGCCTCTGTCATACCTCACAGCTACCTCACACCTGAGGGCTTTACAAGGCACTGGTTGATCTGCAGCAGCCCTTCCTTATCTTAGAGAACACATTCCAGGAACCCCAGTAGGTACTCAAAACTGCCAATAGTACTGCACCTTATGAATACTACGTATTTCCTATACATACGTACCTATGATACGTTTTAATTTATAAATTAGATACACTAAGAGATTAACAACTCATAATAAAGCACAATAACTGTAACAATATATTGTAATAAAATATATTTTAAACTTATGAATTAGTTATTTCTGGAATTTTCCATTTAATATTTCCAAACTGCAATTGACCATGGGTAGCTAAAAGTGCAGAAAGCAAAGCCGCAGATAAGGGGACGGCTACTGTATTCACTTATAGGTAAGAGAACTGCCTCATTCTGCAACTGAGGAAACTGAGGCTCAGAGAGGTTAAGTGACTTGCCCAAAGTCACTGAGCTGGGTAGGGACAGCCTGGGGACTGAAATTCAAGTCTCCCACTCCTGTGCTCCTTATATAATCTCAAATCACCTCCCACAGTCTGCCAGCAGCCTGAACCTTTGTCCCATTCATGCATGTTAGAGTTTGGATCCCACCACAGTGTGTTACCTCATTTAAACTTTGTTTCTGAATCTATATATTTAAGTAACACTTTCTTTCAGAGGAATCCAGAGACTGACCTTACTTAACCTTCCTCTGGAGGCGTGTCTATTTGGTGGAGCTTGGTGAGAGGGCTGGGAGGGAGCCTAGGGAGAAATCAGCCGGGAATTTCCGCAGTTTTCCACTGGATGAGGCCAAGGCTCAGGGTGTCAGACACAAATCCATGATTCTCCTGGCATTCTGTACATTTGCCAGATCTTGGGTCTTTGCCCTCATTATTCCTCTAGGGTGGTTTCCAAGTGTGGAGGAGTGTAGGCTGAGGAGGTATCTCTGTTGAGGATGGTGGCAGGACAGATGCTGTGAGGAAGGAGGGTGTTGACACCAGGAGTCCACCCTCAAGGGTCACTGTGACTGGCCCAGAGCAGGAAGTGTCCTCCAAGCTAAAGGGCTATTCATCTCCTGAAGAAACTCCTGGGTATTGTGACTTCCTCTGCAACAGCCAGCTTAGGTTCTGGAGCTGAGTAACTCTGGGTTCAAATCTCACCTCTGCTTAGCTAAAAGATCTTGGGAAGTCACATAACCCCTCTCAAGGATCAGTGTTCTCATGTATAAAAAGGGAATACTATGGGAATACTAATATCCACTCTCTGGGCTGTTTGGGGGTCTTAATGAATGATGTAAAGCAAAGAGCAGATGGTGGCTGTGATTAGAGGGTTAGGGGGCAGACAGGAAGTGAGAGGGCAGGAAAGGGGAGGCAGTGGCTAGTCCTGCAAGGGCAGTGACAAGCACCAGGCATAGGTTCAGCCATAAAGCAGCTTGCAAGACGCAGCAGCCCATATGCTGGCTGTGAGGAACTCGGTTGAAAGCATAAAAGCCATAAAATAGCACCAGTATTTTTTTTTCCTTGTGTGAGCAAAAATATTCACGCGGAAAAACCTAAGCCAATCTTCTGGGACTAAGACTCTAAATATTACTTGTGAGTGAGTCACCCACCCCAGCTTTCTTCCAAGAGAAAAACTCCCCCATCCCCTTACCCAACACCCCCGTCTGTGACACATTAGGATTGTAGCTTTTCAGCTTATCCCACCAAACTCCCAGCCCCTCGTTGTGGGCAGGAGGACAGCCCTGTGCGCAGAGAACGTGCTTCTTTCTCTATTTCAGTCTCTCTTGCTGTTAGAGCCAATTTCCAAAAAAAAGTAGGGGGGAGTGGGACTCAGGCCAAGCTGCAATCAGACACTAGGTGGCGCTAGACCCCACGTTATTCAGTCAACTCGCGCACTGCATCCTTTTTGGGGGGCTAAAGGGGCAGGAGATGTTTCTAGAGTGAGGTTTTCTACTTCCTAGAGAGGGAGGCAATTTCAGTTTATACCACCACCGGAAAGCAACACCAGAAGATCACGTACTATTTCAAGAGTCCTGAGGACCCCTTCCGGATGTGGCTAGGGAAGGACGATCCCAGACCTGATACTGGAGACCCCAAGCCCTCTGCTGAGCTATAAATAACGTTAGGAACAAGTAGCCCTTTTCAGCTTCTGCTCTGCCCAAGGGCAGGAAGGGAAAAAAACAGACAAAAAAAACCAAGAAACTTTCTTCCTTAGGAGGAGGTGGAAAAAAAAAGGAAAAAGAAAAAAAGAAAGGCAGATCCTAGAAACTCCTTTATGAGAACAGCCAAGCCCAAGTCTTTCATCCCCTCTAGGGTAGAGCTGAGACCTGCTTTGACCTCTGGCCTTTTCATTTCAGGCCCAGCCCCCTCTGTGGTAAGACGGAGTTTCAGTGTCCCCAAGGGGGTTGAGTTGGAGGTTCTTTTCCTGTCTCCAAGGATCTGGGCTGAGTTTGCCATTAAATACTTATTTGATCCCATTGTCCTACAAGAACAGCTTTGAAGCCAAAATTAGACTGGCAGTAAGTGTAGATAGGTAAATCGAGTCAGGTCGGCCAGGGAGGCCAATTTGGAGAAGTATTGAAATGCTAATACCTCCAGAGCCCTTCCTCCACCCTTATCATCACCCCTGCTCCAACCAGTTGCTAAGGTAACCTGTCCCAAGGAGTTGTTAATTACACCTGGGCCCTTCCCCCTATCCTTTATGCTTTTTGGCCATCCCACCAAACATCCTGGGCCTACTCATGGAGGCAGGAAGGTCTGAGATAAGGGGAAAAGAGCAAGAGAACAAAGGAAGCCTAGGATATATAAAAAGACAAAACACATGTACTTCTGGGGATACCAGGATACGAGCTATGCCCCCTTCTCCCTCCCTGGAGAAGTCTATGTTACCCCTTTTTAAATAAATGCTGCTTTATGTACTTGCCTTGGTGTGCTTCTCTAATGTTCAAACTTCAACATGTGGAGGAGCAGAACTCGTCACCGGTAACCGGTGGCATCAGCTTCACAGAGACCCAGGGCTCCCTGTTGCTGCCATTCCAAAGCCCTTGTGAACAGTAACAATAGTTGGTAGTTATAGGCAATTTCCAGTTTTCTAAATATGATGAGTGCTCTTCATACCTGGAGAGGCAAGGCAAGCTGCGCTTTCCGTTTGCAGATAAAGTAACTGACACCCCCAGAGTTCACTAATGTTGTCACTTTGAAATGATGACGATCATTGTTGCTTATCATAATCATCTTGTTTTGTTCTCTTCGATGTGCAAGAGCCCAAACAGAACACATGTTGAAAAACAGTTTTTGGCTCATGGATAATGTGAAGATGGGCTTCCAGTTGGCGGATACCATCTGGGTAAAGAAAGGCTGGTTGTGCAGAACTATTGGAAGGAGGTGAATGCCTGAGCCTGCCCTTCCTTACCCCTTGGTCTTGACCACATGGGGTTCCTGTGGTGGGAGGTTGGGCTGTGCACACTTGGAGGGTAGATGTGTTAGGGAGGCTTCCTTGCCCCTTTCACCATGAGGACACAGCCAGAAGATGGCTGTCTATGAACCAGGATAGCTCCTCTCAAGACACTGTTGGGGTTCAGAACATGATCTCTCCAAACAGAGCACTCTGATATGCTAATTATTTTAAATCAAAGACCCTTACAAAGCAGCAGATGCTAAAAGGGCTTTACTCTGACAATCTCTTATCTGCTTAAAGGCTGTAACACCAAAGCAGAAAACAATTTCCTAAGGTCCCTTCTTTGAGTTTGTATGAACTAAGCTCATATCTACAGGGAGGAAGATTAAAAAATGTAACCACGCCTGGACAGATTCTGTTACAAACTGTTATCTGTCTCCTAGGCCCATTCAATTCCTAAAGAAAGTTATTTACTATTATCTAAGCATTGGGTCCAGTCGTTCACCTAAAATTATTTACTATCCCTCAAAACTGTCACTTTACCCATCTCCTTCTCTCCTGTGCCCCTAAGAGAAGGGTATATAAACATCTGGACCTCACTGGGTTTTGGGTAACCACACTCCTGTGACTGTCCCTTGCACATTAACAAATTTATATACCTTCTTATCCTATGAATCTGCTGATAGTTCATCCCAGAGGATCTTCAGAGGCTGAAGGAAGGGCCTTCCCTTTGCCCCTGCAATACAGAATCCGGCAGCACCTTTATCTCAGACTTCCAGCTTCTAGAACTGTTGGAAACAAAATGTGTGTGTTAAGTAGCCTGGTCTATGGTTTCTATGCTAACAGCAGCCTGAGTGGACTAAGACAGAAATTGGATTGCCCCTGTGAGGTTGCAAAGCCATTTAAGCCCCTAAAGAGCTTAATGTGGTTGAGACAGGCACAACATATAGGAATAAAAAAGAAAAAATGAGTGACTCAAAGAAGTCCTAGCAGCCAGTCCAGAAACCCAGCACCCTAGCCTGGTTGTGGGGAGGATCCCTAAAGGTCAATGAAGAGGGAAGGAGTGGGTGGGGGCCAGGAGAAGGTGAGTGGGAGGGGCTGGGGAGGTAGTCCAGCAGCTTTGGCTGGACTTCACTGTCTGCATAAGATGGGGTTTCCCTTAGGTCTCGCCAGGCTCTGGATGCCCTGCTGGTGCTAATGTGTAATTAAGGACCCAGAGAGGGTGGGTGATGGTAGCGCCCATGGGATATGCCTAAGTGGAATGTTGCCAGGGACTGCCCTGTTGTGGTCTGGCACAGGTCCGGCCTGTATTGTGGCCCAGAAGGTCAGAGAGAAGTCAACAAGGGGCAGGTGGACTCTCTACCCTGTACCTTGCATCCCAACAAGTTTTGTTCCCCAGGTCCTTGGAGGTTAGGCCCAGTTCCAGGCCCATCACCTATCACTGCCAATGAGGCATCCAGTCCCAGCTACTCTGCTCTGGACTATCTCCCACCGCTTGCATCCCCACCGCCACCACATAGGTCTTGTGAAAAAGAAACAAAATTATTTTGATAGGAAATAAATGCAGATGAAAATGACTGCACACAAAGAAGTTGGACAAAAGGATTTATATTTAAAAGAATGCCCTCCCCCTTCCCAGCCTCCCAATGTTCTTTTCCCAGAGGAAACCACTGGTCCCATCCTCTTCTCTCCCTACCCGAACATACCTCTTCCAATCACTGTCTACTTGTTTTGCAGAGTTTTGTTTTTCTGTTTTTGCTCCTTATTGTTCTCAGCAGATGCAAAATGCAAACTCCTGAGCTCAGCCTGGAGGCCCTTTCTGATCAGGCCTCTGAGACATCTCATCATTCCACAAAGCCACCCAAAACTGTGCTCTTTGACTACACTGTATTTTTTAAAATATTTTTTAACTTCCTTTTTTTGAGTTACACACACACACCATTCCTTTCCTCGTCTGTTCTGTGTTCACCAATCTCATTCCCCCAAAGATAACCACTGCCTATTAATTTGTTGTATTTCCTTCACAATAATTTTATACATATTAAATACAAATAAAATCCTCCCCTTTTTGCCCAAATGGTAACATGCAACCCACACTTTCTATATCCACTCTTTCTAAAGTTTAATAATATAATCTTGAAATCTTTCCATAGCAATTGGTAAAGAGCTTTTTCATTGTTTTGTTTGTTTGTTTTGTAGATGTTATTCAATTACCTGGATATATTCTAATCCAGTATACTTTTTCTGTAAGGGGACCAACTATAAATAAGTTAGGTTTTGTGGGATCATGGAGTCTCTGTGGAAACTAGACTCAGTTGCAAAAGAAGCTGGAGACTATGTGTAAACAAAGGATCATGGCTGTGTTCCAATACAACTTTATTTATTTATGGACACTGATAGACCCTAAAGTTCATGAGTCACAAATATAATTCGCCATTTTATTTGTTTCAACTATTTAAAAATATTAAAACTATTCCTAGCCTGAAAGCCCTACTAAAACAGGCAAAGGGCCAGATTTGGCCCCCTGGTGGCAGTTTGCTGACTCTTAATTTATTTAGCTCTATTAATGAGCATTTAAATTGTTTATAATCTTTTGCTACAACATATAATCTAATATATATATCACTTCATATGCATTCAAATATATCTATCTGTGGATCATGCTTCAAGAAGTGGGAATGCTGGGCCAGAAGCCATATGCAATTGTTATTCTGATTAAAATCACTAAATTACCTTCCTATGGGCTGTGGTAGTTGATATACCTACCAACACGTGGCAATGTCTGTGTCCTTACAGGAAAATCCTGGGTTCAAATTTGTGTTTTTACCAGTTTGAGAGATGGAAAAACAAGGCATTTCAGTACTTTTAATTTGAATTTTTATTATGAAATTGCTGAACATCTTTATTTTTTATTTTTTTTTAGTTGTAGATAGACACATCATCTTTATTTATTTATTCTTATGTGGTGCTGAGGATCAAACCCAGTGACTCACACATGCAAGGCACGTGCTCTACCACTAAACTACAATCCCAGCCCCCTGAACATCTTTTTATGTATTTAGTAACCACTTATATTTCTCTTCCTTCCTCCCTCCCTCCCTTCCTTCCTTCTCCGCTTCCTTCCTTCCTTCCTTTTTTTGATCCTTGAGTTGGCTTTTTAAACTCTTTGTTCATATTTTCATTGGTTTTTCATTTAAAGATTATTTATACATCTTTATAATTTAAGATTTGTTCTTTGTCCACTGAATCGAGTATATTCATTCCAGGTTTGCATTTGTCTTTTAACTTTGCTGATTCAGGTTTGCTTATTTGCTTGTTTGACATGCACATGGTTAACTTAAAGGAAAAAAAAAGTTTATTAGCTGAATCTATCACTTTGTCATTTTATAGTTTGTGGTTGTGAGTCATAATTAAGATTTTTCCCACTCTAAGATTATGAAACAATTCTATGTTTTCTCCTAGTACCTCTGTGGTTTTATTGTTTACATTTAAATGTTTACTCCATTCAGAATTTATTCTGGTAAATGGTATGAAATATGGCTCCAACTGAATATTTTTCTGGATTAGTACCCAGAAATCTCAACACTGTTTGTTGAATAATCACTAGATTTGAAATATGACTTTTATCATATACTAAATCCCTGTATATATTTATTTTCTTCCTAAACAATTCCTTTGGTCTATCTATTTGTAAACTACTCCTATACTATGAAGTTTTTCATTATCAATGTGTTATAGTATGTTTTTATATTTGTTGATCAAGTCCAAGGTTTCTTGCTGGGCACAGTTGTGCATGCCTGTGATCCCAGTGACTCAGGAGGCTGTGTGTGTGTGTTTGCCAGCCTCAGCAAACCCCTGTCCAAAAATAAAAAATAAAAAGGGCTGGGGATGTAGCTCCGTGGTAAAGTGCCCCTGGTTTCAATTCCTAGTACCACACCACAAAGTCCAAGGTTTCTCAACCTTGGCACTATTGGCTTCTTGGACTAGACATAATTCTTTGCCGTATATAATTCTTTGTTGTGGGGCTGTCCTGTGCATTGCGGAATGTTTAACAGCATCTCTGGCCTCCACCCAACACACACACACACACATGCAAACACACAGTTTCCATAAACAACAACAAAAGAATCTCCAGATAGTTCCAAATGTCCCTTGGGGGTCAGAATCACCTCCATTGGTCTGGCATCATCATGGCTCTTCTTTTTCGACAGTTTCCTGCTTATTCTTGTTTATTTCATTAACTTATGTTTGCACATACTGTTCCTGTGCCTGCAATATCTTCCCCTTATGCACTTTCCCATTGGAAATCAGGTCAGGTATTATATCCCAGGAAGGTTTCTGGACCACCCTGCTCCATCCTGTGCTGCCCCCAACCAAGAGATTGAGCCCATTATTCTTAGGAGCAATGAGCCCTTTGCTTATGTCACCCCTGACCAGGAGCATCCTTCATGTCTCCATCTCCAGCCTCTGGCACTGAACCAAGCACAGAGCAGGTGCCCCATCAGTCATTAGATGAGTGGAGAAGTGGACACTTCTTGGATCCACATCCCACCAAAACCAGAAGCTCAATCAAAGAAGGTACATTTAAGGATGAGATGTGAACTGTCATCCAGAGTGAAGCCCTGGTGCTGAAAAGAAACAGGAGCTGGAGAGGTTCTGGTATTGAGTCCGGTGTCTGCCATGTACTAGACATGGAGTGGCTGAGATGTCTGCAATCTCTTGATTAAACACTCTGCTGACCACAGCTACTGTGCACTCAACTGTGAGGAAAAGGAGGACAGCTGGGGGGAAAACCAAAGGACTGCAGAGGGTTCTTGGGAAAGCAGAAAATTAGGGTTGAAAGCATGAGCCCCAGAGTCTAAAAGCTTATGTCAAATTCCTACTCTATTCACTTAGCAGGTACTTACCCTCTTTGTGCCTTGGTTTCTCCATTAGTAAAGTGGATCAGAGGGCTCCTGTAAGAATGCAAGGTGTTCAAACTGTGCTGAGATAGTAAACATTCAACACAGGGTAAACATATTCTAACCTCAGATTGCCCAAGATTTTTCCAGCTAACTACAGGTATAAATGTCTCTGAGGATCCAGAGTGGTTTTTTTTTTTTGGGGGGGTGGTGAGAGCCCTAGCAGGGACCTCTTCCAGGTACAGAGGTGCCCTCTTGAGAAGATTGCTTGTTGTCTGAGAAGCTCCCCCAGTTTCCTCACCTGAGAATCTTAGAGGAGAACAAAATGAAATTGGTACATTCAGGTACAGGCCTGACCATGTCTGCAAGAGAATGAGGGTATTTGGGGGGCCTCTTTGACACCAACTGACTTTTCTAAGCTGAGATGAGCCCAACATCACTGTGGGCCTCACAGCCAAGAAAGCACCAGGCACAAGGTAAGAGGTATCTCTCAAAAGAACTATCACCAAAAGCATTTGCTGAAGATGTTAGATCAAGAGAATTTTTTTTTTTTTGTTAAACACATAGAAGAAAATAAGTAACACCTACTGAACACTTACATGCCTGACACAGTGTACTAACTGGTTTATATGCAGCTACACATCCACACACATCTCTTTTCTCAGCAAGGTCTTTGCCTGGTGATAGAGTAGGGTGGAGTTGCTGTACCCAGCACTAATTCCTCCATTAACTCTATCCCAGAGTGTCTCTAACCCAAAGGATGAGCCAAATATGCACCCTCCTGTCTTCCAGACTCACTCTGGGTGAGTTTGGTTGGAAACATGAATCAGACAGAAATCAATCTGTCAAGACTAGAATGCAGACTCTAGTCTTGGTTTTCAGGGGCTCATCTGCCTGACCTACAGCCTTACCCCAGCAGCTTGCAGCACCCTACTGAAAACACCTACTCTAATACAGCCAACAAGGGCTGGGGTGGAACTCTGTGGTAGAGCACTCGCCCAGCATGCTCTAGGCCCTGTGTTGGACCCCCAGCACTACAGAAACCAAACCAAAACAAAAAATGGACTCCAATCAACGAAGAGCACACACTTCTCATCTGTGTGTCCTCTGATGCCTGCCTAGAAGTCCAGGGATGCTGAGCAGATGTTGCTAATGGTTTTCCCTGGACTTGACTGCATTTCTAGGGATGTGGCCCAAGCCAGGCAGTTGGGTAAGTAGAGTTTCTCCTTTCGGAGGTTCTTCTAAGAAGAGAAAATGATCAGCCCCATCAATTTTGTTTCCATCACATCTTTGTCCAGGCTGCTTGTCAACTTTTCCCCAGAATCTACAACCCTTTCAAGGGTGTCTCTGTCCCCCAGCCTTTACCTATCTCACATTGTCTGCATTATTTTTTTCTTTTCTTTTTCTTTTTTGTGGTATTGAGGATTGAACTCAGAGGTGCTTAACCACTGAGCCACATCCCCAGCCCTTTTTATTTTTTATTTTGAGACAAGGTCTCGCTAAGTTGCTTAGGGCCTTGCTAAGTTGCTGAGGCTGGTCTTAACTTGTGATCCTCCTACCTCAGCCTCCTTGAGTCGCTGGGATTACAGGTGTGCACTGCCACGCCCAACCACAGTCTACATTTAATGGCCCACAATATCTTCCCTTTACATGTCTGTGTTAGTCAGCTTTTTGTCTCAGTGACAAATACCTGAGAAAAACAATTTAGAGGAGGAAAGATTTATTTTGGCTCACAGTTTCAGAGGGTTGAATCCAAGGTTGGCAGGCTCCAGTGCTTAGGGATCTGAGGTGAGGCAGAACAGCACGGTGAAAGGGCGTGGGAATTAGCAGAGCAAAGCAGTTCACCTCATGGCAGCTGGGAAGAGGAGGTAGTCAAGGGTAAGAAATACACCCCCCTCCCATGGCAAGTCCCTGGTTACCTACTACATCCAACCCTGCCCCACCTCCTCCAGCTTCTACCACTGCCTAGTAATCCACTGAACCCTCATGATCCAATCACTTCTCCAAAGCCCCACCTCTGCACATTGCTGCACTGGGGACTAAGCCTTCCAACACATGAGCCTTTGGGAACATTCCAGATCCAAACCATAGCACTATCTTCATCAAATTGCCATAACCACGGTGATCACCTGTGGCACACTGAATGAAATTCAAACTCCTCCTGTCTTTTTTCTAAAACACTCTCACGACCATCAGATACTACTTATTTTTTTTCAGTGTGTCATATGAAAGGGGTATTAGTGAATACCAAGCAAAAACTTGTTTTCGTTTATTCAAATTGATGGAATAGACTAAAGAAATGCTGAGTTAAAAGGGTAAAAGTGTTTTTTAACTGCAGGACTTTTTACTCTTTGTACATTGTGACTCTCCACAAAGGGATATGGGGGAATGCACGTTTCCTCCAGCAGATTTGACGTGGAAACAGAGCATCTCACAAGACCAGTGGTGCATGGAACATCTCTCAGAAAACTGCCCCAAAGAAACCCCTTGGGCACATATACTGCTGTTACCTTTCAGACATTGCCATAACTGTCCTTCCACCTGGAGGGCTTCTTTTGGCCTTTTCCTCATTTTTAGTTTCCCTATGTCTCAGAACCAGGATAGGCACATACCATTTTAATTTTATATCTGTGTGTGATTATTAATTTATATTTCTCTCAGTTCATAAGGTCAGATGGTGTCTTTTTTTTCTTACCACTTAACCCCACAGCCTACCAAAATGCCTATACTAGATACTCAGTATCTATATATTGGGTGAATAGTGAATGAGGAGTAGTATAATCCTGTAGAAAAATGCTAATATTTATGTGCCAGTAAAGTTTCAAGCATATTGTAGGTATTGAATTTAATTTTTTAGTCCTCATAACATTCTATGTGGTAATATTACCTCTATTTTACACATGATAAAACTTAACCTATGATTCCCTAGCTGGTAACAGTCAGAATTTGAATCCAGGAACTTCACCAGAGTCTGCATTCTTAACCACTATGCTACTCTGGCTATTTTTCTATGTTTTAGTAAATTCATAAATTTCATTTGATCCTAGTTTGTTATTACATCATGCCTTGTATCTCTTACTTGCAATGAATTGTATTTGACATGTCAGAAAATTTCCATGAAAAAAATTGATCTACCTAGTAGCACATTAATTATATATCAACCTGAGTTTTACCAAAAATAAATTGTAAATATTAATCAAAATTTGGTGGCAAATCTTATAAATACACATCACAGTGTGCAGATAGAAAACTATTGGTTTACTGGCTGATTAAAAACAATTCAGGGTTGCATCCTCAAGGAACTTGTTTTTTTGGCTGATGTAGGAAGAAAATTTAGAATCATTCTTAAATCATAAATAAGCCAGTACAAATTGACTTCCTCTGAGCTCTAGTGATCTTGGAATAGGAAGAATCTGGGTCTAGGGCATCTGCCCATAGCATCTGGTGTGAATTGAGGGCACAGGACACTCTCCACATGCAAGGAGATATCAAGAGCTACAGGACACAGGAGAGGCAAGCCAGGCTACTGCAGTCACACGGAAATGTCAAATGCTATAAAACATCAAGAAAGGGGCTGGGATTATGGCGCAGTGGTAGCGTGCTCGCCTAGCACGCATAAGGCACTGGGTTTGATCCTCAGCACCACATAAAAATAAAATAAAGATATTCTGTCACCTACAACTAAAAAATAAACATTTAAAAAAAATTAAAAAAAAAAAAACATCAAGAAAGCTATAGGATGCCCCCAGGAAGTTCCAGGGCAGCAGCCCAAGTCTCCAAAGAAAGACAGCACACCCAAAAGGGCTTAGCTACAAAGACTTTAATGAAGGGATTGTTTATAAAAAGGAGGGCAGAGTTTAGCAATGAGGGGAAGCCATGATCATCCCTGAACCCGAAGCGGGTGAAGGGAAGAAATGGCTTTAATCCAGCCCAGTGAAGCTGCAGAAGAGGGGTGACCTCACAGAAACTGTGGTCACAGAGGACCCCAGCCACTGCCAGGGTCTTGGCCAATCAGGGAAAGAAGAGGAAATAAATATTGAAGCCTTCTTCTCCTGTCCTCTGATCCCTGCAGGCGACAGCAAATCCCAGTGATCAAACCCACCTGGAAACAGAACAGGGCAGAAAAATCTAGACAATAGATCTAGGGAGGGGGTGGGCCTGCGGCAAATGGAAAAGATTCAACATGCCAGTAAGCTTGGGGTTTCTGAGACAGGAGGGAAAGGCAGAACCTGAGCTCAGACAGAATCTGGTGGAGTTATTCCAAGCAAGTCTCTGAATCCCCATCTACACTGCCAGCTCCCCACTGTCCACTGGTTTGAGTGGACAAACATTGGCAAAGGTGTTAAATCTCTGGAGCACAGGTCCTAAGATTGTTTCCAGGGGTGGCAGACTGCTTCCATCTAGAAAAGTGATGACAGGCAGGTGACCCAAGAGAGCCCTTGGTTTACGTCCCCAACATTTTCTGAGAAGACAGAGCCCTCAGACCATTATTCAAGACCAATCCAGTCATCTCTGAAGCCAGTGAATCCCTTGTATTCCCCAGGCTTGTGAGGCAACAGAGGAGGGAGCCTGTCTTCTAGTGGCATCTCTGGCAATTGCTGAATCCTCTTAGTGATCCCAGCTCCAGCCTGAGCAGCTCTGCTCCTGGTCATGACTCTGTAGCAGCAGTTACAAGGCTGCCTCCAGCAGAACACAGGCTCTGACAACCCTCTCCCCATTCCCCACCATTTTCCTCTCATTACTACTCACTGGTTGCCTTCTATTATGGTCTGGATGTGAGGCACTCCCCAAAAGCTCCTGTGTTTCTGCAGGAATATTCAAAGGTGATATGATTGAATTGGGAGAGCTGTGACCTAACCAGTTCATCCTAGTTTGAATGAACTGGGTGACAACTATAGGCAGGTGGAGCATGGCTAGAGGAGGTGGGTCACAGGGGTGTGCGCTGGAAGGGTGCATCTTCTCTGTGCTGCCCTGCTTCCTGACCCCACCATGAGCTGAGCAGTTTTCCTCTTCTTGGCCCTTCCCCAATGATGTGGTGGTGTCTCACTTTGGCCCAGAGCAATGGGGTCAGCCTACTGTGGACTAAATCTCTGAAAACATAACCTCAGAATAAACTTTTCTTTCTCTCAGTTGTTCTTGTTGGGTGTTTTGGTTGCAGAAAAGTAAACTTTTCTTCCTCTCAGTTGTTCTTGTTTGGGTGATGAAAAAGCTAATGAAAACATCTTACTTCACTTTTTTGTTCTTTCAGACTTTCCATCACCTTTGAACCACTCTGTTTAAAACATTTACCTTAATTCCTGTTTGCCTGACTGGAAGCCTGATGTAGTACCATATTGTATGCTACCTAATTCATTCCAATAGGATGGTGAGCCTCTACTGGACAGCCTCTGTGTGTCTCTCACAGACACAGTGTAGTGCTGACCATGTATCCATACATATTTAATGATTGCTTCAGTTAAAAATGGGACAATCCCTGTCTCAGAGGCATCTATAAGCTCGATGGTACATTACATAGCAACATCCCCAAAGCATATTCAAATTAACACCATTGAGACTACTTATACCAACTGACAGCATAAAGGATGCCAGAGTACCCTTTAGTGATATTGACCCAGATATGCTTTCTGAAAGAGCAGGAATCCCAGGCTATGGATCTACTTCACATGTAAGAGACATTTCCTTAGCACATCTCTATTTTGAGGAAAGATAATAAGGTAAACTTATAAGAGATACCAATGTGAAGTTAAAATGTAGTCGACTCCATTGTCAGCTGCATGCATTCATTGAGGGAACACCTGCAGTGAGAACACGGGATGCATGGCTCTGCCACCTGGACCTTCAGTACTGCACTCGAGTTATATTCTTTTTTGCGATTTGTAGTCTATACACCTGGGCAATAGCTTACACTTAAAATGTACAGTTGCTCACTTTTAAAATCTTTAAACATCTGAGAAGTACAAATTGTGTATCACTTAGGATTCTTTGGTCAGTCTTTCGAGGAAGCAGACCCAGCTGGAAGCCAACTTCCTTGAGGCCTCTTGCCCCTTTCTGCGTTCTGACCATGGAAAGCAGATTGTCTGGGCACCAGACTTTCCATCTGGCTTCAGAGAAATCGCACCTTAATCGCAGCCCTAAGCATGACTTTAGGATTGGTAGTGCAAGGATACACTTGACCTTGACCTTCCAGAAGTCCTTGTTCAGACTGGGACAGTGCTTCTAAGTCAGGATGGCAATCGTCTTCAAGTTGCATAGGGACAACTACCAACCTGGATGACAGCAAAGACACTATTGGTCTTTGACCTTCAGAGATTAAAAGTACTTATTTACATAATAGTGAAAAATGTGGACGTAACCTAAATGCCTACCCATAGAAGTAAATTGGAGTACATATATTTTTATTGAAAACTATTTTACTATTAAAAAATTCAATAGATATCTGTATATTGGCATAGAAAGATGTGTGGGTGAGAAAAAGCAGCATCCAAGTAGCAAATATAATTTTATTCTGTGATATAAAAATATTTTTAAAAATAAATATTTTAAAAAGATGTATACATGGGAATGGGAAACATAGGAGAAATACAGGAACTCTAGACGTAGCAGGGGGAGGTAGGAGGAAGGAAAGGGGAATGGGCATAGTAATGATGGTTGTTTGAGATGGTCATTACTACCCCTGGTGCATGTATGAAGACTCTAATGGTGTGACTTTATCTGGTTTGCAGCCAGAGAAATGGAAAAACTGAGCTCTGGTTATGTACTATGACTTGAAACGCATTTAAATAAAATAACTAAATAAAAAAAAAAAAAGATGTATACATGTGACCAAGTGCAGTGGTGCATGTCTGTAATCCTACAGGCCGAGGAAGGCTGAGGCAGGAGGATCACAAGTTCAAAACCAGCCTCAGCAAAAAGTGAGGCGCTAAGCAACCCAGTAAACCCTGTCCCTAAATAAAATACAAAATAGGGCTGAGGATGTGCCTCCGTGGTTGAGTGTCCAGTTCAAGCCCCAGTACCTGCCCCCCAAATGTATACATGTGTATTTATATTTATGTATGTATATGTTACATGTAAGTAAATAAATAGGCTAGAGGTGAGACGAATATCCAGCTTCCTTGAAATGCTAACCTCCAGAGGCCAACAGAGTGAAAGGGTTGGTGAAGGGGAGATTCTCCTTATTTGGGGGAGTCGTACACTTTGGAACACTCAGATATTTACAGTAAGAATGTACATTCCTGTGCCACTTAACTACAGGGGACACATTCTGAGAAATGTGTCATTAGGCAATTTTGTCACTGTGTCACCATCCCAGAGTGACTTAACTAAACTAAGAAGGCTATGATGTCTCTAGGCAAAATAATCTTACAGGGTCAGCATTGTTCATGTGGTTCCTTATTGACCAAAGCATCGTTAGGCAGTGCATAACTATATTCACATATCAGATAATAAACTTCTTACCCTCCCCCACAAAAAAGAGAGAGGCAAAGAAAAAAAGAACTATTATTAATGCAGAGAAAGGGAGGGAAACGGGGAAAGGCAGACAATGAAAGGGCTCTTTCATTTCTTACTCTATCAACTTCTGTATTTGAATTTGTGAACAAGAGCGCTCCATGTACCTCATGTGTCACTATTTTTTATCATGCAAAGCTTCATTGATGTATTCCACAGCGAATATTCTTTGACTCTTTACTCGCTGCTGAACACCATACTCTGCACTTGATCTCCTATAATCCTTATAATCCGTGAGTCACATATTAGAATCCCATTTTATCCAAAGGGAATCTGAAGCCCAAAGTTTGGCTAGGTAGACTGCCCAACTGCCATCTGGCTAACAAATAGCAAGGCTAAGATTTGACCAGGCCTACCTGATTGCAAAGCCCATGCTCACACCTGCCACAGTGCATGCTAGACATTGGGATCAGGGACAAGCAGGGACGAGGATTTGCTGCCTTCATGGAAGCTGGACAAGATGGAAAACATGAAGAAAAGAACAGACTGAAGAAAATAAGTGGAAACTTTTAAGGGAAAGAAATGCTCAGAGATAAAACCCTAGTAAAGTTGAATAAAATCCAGTCAGAGATGGTTTGGTGAGTTGGAACACTCATGAACATTTTTCTTTGGTTCAGCATACCAAGAAGCACCATGTCACACTGCAGCTCTGTCCAGACAACTCTAATAATAGTCGGATGGAATGCTGGGGTTGGAGGGAATGGTGAGAGGTCACTGAGTCTGTCCCCTGCCTGCAGAAGGGAATAAGTATTTTCCTTATGGGAAAACCAAGTCATGGAGGAACTTATATTACCAGATCAAAGTTGCTTCTCCACCCCCCAAGTCAGCAAAGGAGTTGGAACCATGTGTGCGAGTCCAGGGCACCAACAGTCACATGACTCAGCATGTGGAAAATTATATTCATACTGCAGCTCCTTACAAAGGACATAACCGCCCACCCCTCTTTTCCAGCTGTAACACATCTGGTGTGTGTGGAGGGGAGACATCAGCTGGGGAAATGAAGAGTCACTATGATGCCCCTTCTCCTTGTAATCTCTGGAGGAGGAATGGGACGAGTCAGAGCCAAAGGGAGCTGGAAGGAGCTGGTCTAAGTTGTTCTTGTTGTCGTCACTCTTTCCGTTAGCCATCTCATCAGGCCGCCACTCCATTAGCATGCCCCATCAGGCAGAGTGTGTTATGAATGATTAAGGGCCTTGCAGTAGATTAAAAGAATTACATGTGTATACTTCATCTAGCCAAAGGCTGGAGGACAACTGCTGGCGAATTACTGAATTACTGAAGCTAGTTCTGGGGATTAGGGCTTTGATGAATGAGAATGTAATATTGAGACAAGTTCTTTGAGGGAAAGTGGCTCCTCTGTCCACGGTTGGGGAAGGTTCGCGTGAAGATAAAAGTCTGACAACAGCCATGCAAGAAGCAATTCATAGGGCAAAGGTCAGCTCCAGGACAATGCTGTACAAAATTTAAGGGGATGCCAAAACTTCAGTAAGTCAGAAAAATAATATTTTAATGCCATATGAGTAAAAAGTCATGATGAATAAAATATCAAAATTGAAAATATAACCCAGTGCCAGGCAAAGCCATACTGGAGCCTAAAGCAAAAAGAAAACTCTGCATCTTTGGCTTTTGCAAAAGCAAATTCATCAGTCATATTTTCCATATTTACTTCATTGCTTATCTCCTCTTCAGTGGAGGGAATTGCCAAGTTTGATTGTTTCTTTAGACATATGACATTCTTAAATAATTTTTAATTAACTTAAGGGCAACTAAAATTATAATGAATTCAATGTTGGGATAAATTTAATATTTAAACCTACAATAATGTGAATTTTAACATATTTTTAAATTTTTCACTATTTTTCTTCTGTTTTGATGTTCTAGAAATAATCATTAAAAAACAATTGTATGGGGCACACTTACAAATCCTTCCTCCTCAGGCTTCACTATGGCTCAACATGACTGTGGTGGTAAATCAGCCACATCAGATGGTCCCCTCAGAAGCAGGGCACCTCTGTTCCCAAGGAATAGTGATTCCTGATGATTACTCTTTGCCTCAGACTACAAAAGGCCCTTCTGCCTCTCTGGGGTCCCTTTTAGAAATGGGTTTCAGGGAGTCATCTCACCCTATTCCACACCTTCCTCAGAGGACAAGAGATTACTGGAGACTAGGAACATTATCCTGCCTTTGTTGTCTGGTGTGTGAGAGTCTCTGGCCTCTGGGGAAAAAAATCACCCTAAGACAGAGATCAACGCACATTCCTGTCACAGAACCTGTGACTTAAATACTGTATGTACACAAGAGCAAACATGTTTTGGAAGTTCTTGGGTAGAAGAAACTTTTTGAGATAGTGAGTTACTTAAAATTAATACCCTCTATATATATGGGGGATATTAATTTTGTAAGTTATTAAATATGCAAAAAGGTAAAATTGAAATGCCTTTCTCTCATCTTTGTTCCCTACTCTGCCACAGTAGATAATATTTAGTAGTTCTTGGCAATGGATCTTCTTAAAAAATAATATTAAGATAGGCTTAATGGGCCAGGCGCAGTGGTGCATACTTATAATCCCAGCAGCTCCAGAGGCGAAGGCAGGAGGATCACGAGTTCAAAGCCAGCTCAGCAGTTTAGTGAGGCACTAAGCAACTCAGTGAAACCCTGTCTCTAAATAAAATACAACATAGAGCTGGGAATGTGGCTTAGTAGTCAAGTGCCCCTGAGTCCAAATCCCAGTACCAAAAAAAAAAAAAGGCTTTATGAATTAGGTGGGCACCTATCCACCTCTTTCTGGAAGAGACTAGCTGGTGCAGAGCACTGAGCTCTCATATTTTATGTGTGGTTGATGGTGGCAATGCTGGTGCCATACTCAGGTGCCACCAGAGCACACAGTCAGAGGTAGCAAGCCCTCTTTTGCAGACTGGCAGTGTCTAGTGTCGACGCTATTGGATACCCCAAGAGCAAAGCCCAGGGGAATGGATCTGAGGTTGTACTCATGGTTGAGGTTCTCCTCCTGTGACATCTTTGGTCTAATAATAATCCCCAAGGAAAGGGTATCAGTGTTTCCTAGAAACGCATGACAGAGTTTGTAATCTGTCCCACTTTCAGCCACGAGTGAACTTCTGCGTACTTAGGATTACATGCATCCTTGCTTCTAGGATGACATTCCAAACCACAAGCACAGCTCTTTGTTTTTGTGGTTACCATGTACCCTCAAGATATCCGTTGATTTCCTTTGCTCCCTTGGTTGTGGTTAAGGAGATGGGTGGGAGAATGGGAGGAACAGAGTCCCCTTGCGAGGGAGTGTCCCACTGGCTCAGAGCCACCAGAGTGTAGGCCAAAGCCTGACTGGGAGAGCTCTCAATGCAAACTGAGAGAATTGCTGACTGAACCACCATGCCACCTTACATGTTTCATCCATCTATCAAAGGCATCTTCTCCTCAGCCTCTCTTGGACACATCCCTTCCTATCACTGGTCTCTCAAAAGCTATTTCCCGCTGAGTCACCCTCTAGGGCTTGCTGGTGCATTCCCAATTCTTACTGGCCTTCAGCTGAGGGTCCCTCTCAGACTTCCTCAACCCTTTCTCACCCTCCAGTGAGCCCTGAAATGACAATTGGACAATTCACAGTGGTTGGGGGACTCAGATGGCTTACCCACTGATCTCTCTTAGCTGTCTGTGTCCTTTGAATTTTGGAAGATATGGAGGCTGCAGGGCAAAGGCAAACAGAGCTTGTGGCTTCACCTAGGGGCAGCATATCATCACTAACCCAGCCTAAAGTGGACACAGTTTTTTGTTCCATTCAACTAACATTGATAAATGTGTGCTGGGGTTGGGGGCAGGGTTGCGAAAGAAAATTTAAGAGGAAGAATCCTCTTGGGAAGGAGGGGCCAAGAGTGGTAGCCAATGTTCATAGAACAGGGAATGCCTAGAGAGCTCTGGAAAGAAAGATGGCCTGTGAAATCATGACGAGGATCAAATGCATAAATGCTGAAGGAAATCCACGTGGAGGAAGGGGACTTGTGAAGTCACTAGACAAAGTCTAGTCCCAAGTACTTTCCTTGTTCCCTCAAACCCACAGAGGCCTCTCTCCTCGTTCATTTGATCAATGCATATTTGCACTCACTCATGAGTATTCAAGAAACTATGTCTTCCTCTGCATATTTTTCTATCTTCTTGGGTCATGATTCCTCAATTTTATTTGGAAGAAATATAGGGTTACAAAAACCCAAGTAACTTTTTTTCTCTGGAAGACTGACTTTACCACTAACAGTTCCAGAGCTATAATACTGTAACGGTGGTGGGTGATGTCCAAGGAGCACTTTATCTAACAAATTTTCATGAATAATGATCGTTGGCATTCTTGATCGTTCTCCCTCTTCCTTCTGCTCATGGGGCAAAGACTAGATCATCACTTCTTGAGGGAGACAGAACAGCAAAGGAGGTGGCTCTGGCTTTGTCAGTGTTGTTGGGGACACCTGCTATACTTTTTCTAAAGCTCTACAATTTTGAGGCCTCACTGACAGAATGTTCCTTTGTAGTCTTACTGCTGTCTGGTAACGCTTGCTTTTATCTTATGGATTAAAGAGAACTCAGATTTTTATGCTTTAATAAATATGACCTACATAGAAGTAAACAGTCCACACTTCACCCATAACCATTTCTGATATAATACAGTACATCTAAACGTGCTTTTGAAATTCTGATTAGCTCAGGCTCAGGAGTTTGAGTTGCATATATTCTATTGCCAGGAACCTTGCTGGTAAAGAAGACTTCTCCCTTCCTCTACTCCACTGCTCTCCCTTCTATTTTCACACCCTCCCCCCCACCTTTTTTAAAATTTCACTCGAGCTTCTGCATATGAGAGAAAACATTTGACCTTCAGCTTGAGGAGGAAGGAGGAATAGGCAGGAAAAGGAAGGAACTACAGAATGAAACTGACAAAATGATGCTCTGTATATATATGAATATACCAGTGAATTCCACCTTTATGTATATCTATAAAGCACATATATATATATGTGTGTGTGTATATATATATATATATTTATTTATTTATTTATTTATTTATTTGTTTATTTATTTATTTTTGGTACCAGGAAATGAACTCAGGAATACTCAACAACTGAGTTACATCCCCAGCCCTATTTTTTGTATATTTTATTTAGAGACAGGGTCTCACTGAGTTGCTCAATGCCTCGCTTTTGCTGAGGCTGGCTTTGAACTCAGGATCCTCCTGCCTCAGCCTTGCAAGCCACTGGGATTACAGGTGTGCGCCACCGCACCCAGCTAAAGCACCAGTTTTTTAAAAAGCAATAAATACATAGAAGGAAGCCTGGTAGAGGAGAGGAAGGGAAGCAAAGGGAGAGAGAAGAGGAAGGAAAGTGCTGGGGATTAAATGAGCCCCGCTGTTATGTATAACTATAATAAACTAATAAATATATTTTTAAAAGAAGAAGGAGAAGAAGCCACCCCGGGGGGAAGAACCAAGAAGTATTTTCTCCCCCAGATAAGTCAAGTAAACCTTAACCTACTTCCTTCAGCACATGAACTGTAATTAAATATCTATCTCCCCAAAGCTAATTCCTCCCTCCTATGGGGAAATCCCCCCATCTTTCAAGGGGTATCCCCCTTTTCTCCTTTCCATTGCCTAGTTACCTCCCCTTGTCTCTTGAGTCATTCTCATCTGCATAAAAAATAAACCTTAAAATTTTTTATAAATAAAAAAGAAAAATAAAAAATTTAAGAATCTCTGAAAAACTCCATAAAAAAGTACAAAATAAATAAATAAACAAACTTTAATTTTTTTTTTTTTTGGAGCTGGGAATGTGTCTCAGTGGTAGCACTTGCCTGGCACGCTCAAGGTCCTGGATTTGAGCTCCTTCACAGAAAAGAAAAGTTCCTCTTTCCTCATATCTAGCTGCTATAGCTGCACTTCTCTCCATCATACCCACATTTCTAAAATGACTTCTCTATCCACTGCCGTAGCCTCTGCATTCACCATACCACAAATCAGCCCTTGTCAAGGTCTCCGCACTGACCCCCTGATGCCTAATCTAGTAGTCATCCTTTTATCCTAATCTTTTTCGACCTGACCACCCTCTCCTCCTAGACCCTGGCTTGGCTTCTAGGTCGATTCTCTTTTCCTCTTCCCTCCACACTCATGTCTGCACAATTTCCTCCCTCTGAATTTAAAATGTGGGGGCAGCTCAGGATTTGCTTGCAGCCTCTGCTCTCCTCTGCTTACACCTTCTTCCTACCATCTCAGTAGCACCCAGAGATTGAAATGTCCTCTTTCTGCTGCTGACTTCCACATTTCTCCAGCCCTAAGCCAGCTCATAGAACTACCTTTGTAGCTTCTCGATGTTCAATATCTCATGGATGTACTAAGCCTAGTCTATCCAAGCCACAGGATAACACACATTTCTGAGCATTTGGGAAGTAAGAGAATTTATTCTTAGGTCCATCCTAGGTGATGCTGCTTGTTGGCAAAATTTATGTATGAAGTGGGGTGCGGGGCATGGGGCACCAAGTTCTATTCACATTCACCAAGTGTATGGTGTCCTCTTAGGAAGCTGTGTGTTGTTTCCTCTGAATTATTATTACTGGACTGACTTTTTCTACTGGTTCTACAATATTTTGAATTATTACCCCCACTCCAACACCAACCAAAATCCACAGCCCACACATTTCCTGGAATGCTGGAGAATGTTCTATAGACTATGATGATTGCTTTGTAGGGACCACAGGGCCAAGTCAGAGCCTTTTGGGTAGGAGTGGAAAGAGGGTTTCCCTCTGAAAGAAAGAGCTGATTCTGAGCATTAGGTCTAAGTGAGGAAAACCATAATTCCTCTTTGTGTTCATGGGCTCAGTCAAGGCCTGGAAAAAGAGAAGATGCTAGTGATGCCCAGGCCCCTGAGTTCTATGAATACAATACAACATTTGGAAGCTCTTTTTGCTTTAGTTAATTTACTCTATAGTCCATTTTCATCCTGGCTGTCCCCTAAAATCCTGAACTCTTCAACCACAAAGGCTTCCATCAAGGGGGTTTTCTGGAACAGGGCCATATGAGAGAGGGTGTGACTCTCTGGCCAGTGGTTCTCAATCATGCTTGATGTTGGCATCATCTGGGGAGATTTAGAACATGCTGATGGCTGGGACCTTCCACAGAGATTCTGATTTACTTGGTCAGAGGTGTGGCCTGGTGGTTAATAGTTTTCAAAGCTTCCCAGGTGATTCTAACACCCAGTCAAGGTTGAGAGACCTCCTATATGCCATGCTGAGCACCAGCTTCTCCAGTTTTTTTTTTAGCACAGCTGATTTCCGGCAGTATGCTTCAGCTCTAGAGAGTCCCTGGGCTTGCCCATGTCCTATAGTGTCCGTTGTGGGTCTCTGTTTCCCTAGACTGTGTGTTCTTTGGTGCTGTGTCACTGCATCTGTTTCTCCACTGTCTAGTACATCATGGGAGCTCAATAAATGATAGTTCAATGAATGGATGAACAACCCAAACAAGGTGAAGGAGATAATTGCTACCAATCCCCCTGCGCTTGAGTTCACCTTCAGTCTGCATCTGGTGTCCTCCTTGCATCACCAAGCTGGAGTCTTTGAGGTGCCTATGCAGGGCACTCTTTATAGGATTGCTCCCCTCAGCTCCATACTTCTGTAGTTCTTCTGCTGCCTCCTCCATCAGGGCAAGGAAGCTCACCACAGCAGGTTAATTCCTATTGGTTCCAGCTGGGGCTGTCCCCTACAATGTTCCATTCAGCCACTCAGAGCCTGCTCTCCCACTGGCCTAGGAACATGTACCCCGAATACTAGAAGGTCTGGAACCTAATGGGTGGTTCTAAGAAAGCTCCAGGAGGCCTTGGAAGCATCCCATTAGAGACGGTTTCTTTTTGGGTTGTGTCCCTCTTTTGACATTGTCACCTGTCATTCTCCAAGTCTCAGGATGACACCAGTTAGCTAGAGCTCTGGGTGTGGTGGTGGGTGGTGCCAGCCTTGCCTTTGTGCAGCTCTAAGTCCTCATGACTGAATCTTCAGAGTAGAGTATCTTAAACATGGGGCTGATGGCTCTTGGGATAGACACCCTAAGATCGTATGCACAGTATTGCGTCAAAATGCTCTAAGCATATTTCTCTACAGAGAGCACTCTGTAATTTCCACCAGATTCTTAGAGCTGTCCATGACCACAAAAGATGTGGCTCATCTATCTCCTGCTGTCTTCCTTGGTTTTAACTTCCTGATGTTCCTAGCAAGCCCCAAGAGGGTGAGTTCTAACATCAATCTGGCACAAAGGTCTGGATTATCTAGATTAGATAAGACATGGACATGGACATAGAAAGAGACCACAAGTTATTTGGTTTTCTGGGATCTTGGAAGGTAAAGAAGGGTACTCATGGCTGTTTTCATCCTCCATTTTGAACACTGATGCCATGTGCACACATGGGTTTGTGTGAGGATGCGCATATGTATGGGGCCACTTGTAGTTCTCATACTGATCGCATGTGTAGCATCTGACAGGCAGCTGTGTCTCATTTCTCCTGAATGAGCCCCATTATTAGGACCCAACCTTCGGCCACCAACACTCCTACTTTCTGTCCGCCTTGAACTACTCACACACACTTCTGCAGAACTCCTCTCTCCAGGGTGGGTGCTGTTTATTTTCAGCAAGAGACCTGCAGTGCTGCATCCTCCTTCTCCTCGGTGATGAGCACTACTCCCGGCCCACCAGGCCTCCCGCACAGGGCATTTGCTGCAGGTGAAGCGAAGCTTGTCTGCCCACCCAGGAGAGGCAGCAACCCATGCAGTGGGCAGCCCCCGTGCACACTCAGCCCTGTCTCCCTGGCGGTGGAGCAAGGCCTTTAAGCTGGGAAGCCAGTTTGGGAACTGCTGAGACTCTAACGAGGCCAACTCCTAGAGAAACGAGAGTGACCACGCCCAGGACTGAGTAATGTCCAAGTCAGAGTGCTGGAAATGCAGTCAGACCAGCTTGCCCTCTGCCCAGCCTGCAGCTGTCCTGCAGAAAGTGAACCTCCTGGGACCGTGCTCATGGCCCTCCCTGACAGCGAAATTCCCTGTGGCCTTGTGTTTCCTCCTGAAGACAGTTTCTTCTTCTAGCAGGTACCTCTGTGATGAGGCTCTTGGTAGTGAAGTTGTACAAGGCAGGTTGGTACTAGGCACTTTTCCTGGGGACACTTGAGGGAGCCCCAAGAAGGACAGACAACTGGGCTTCGCTTTAAACAGATGGAGCCCAGACCCACTGTCCTTTCCTTGCCCAGAGTTTTCTGTGTATAACCCCCACCCCATATTTGGGTTCCTAGTTAAGTATATTAGGTACTGGAGCTGGTGCTGCCCTCAGAGAACTATCCATAGTGTGGAAGCCCCGTCTGCACACAGAATATGGACAGTCATTTCAAAACACTAGCTGGCATTTATTGAGTACAGTCCATGCCAGACACATTGCTAAATACTTTACATGAATTATCCACTTTGGTTCTCTCAGCATGCCTGAGATAGGCACTGCTAACATGATATTGCCAGAGGACAATGAAGCTCAGAGAAGTTAAACTCACTCAAGGTTAGGTTAGGAAGTAAATTGTTGAGCTGAGCAATGGAGTTTGAAATCCAACTCCATTTCAAAGCCTGTGCCCATAACTCTCATGAGGTACGTCTACGAGGAAAGAAACTTTGAATTCTGCCATGAAAATCTGTTGATTCCACTAAAGTCTCGATACTGAAAGGGCTCAAAAGGGATGCCCATAGCAATTCCAAAACTATATCCCAGCTACTCAGGAGGCTGAGGCAGGAAGATCAAAAGTTTGAGGCTAGCCTGGGCAACTTAGCAAGATTTTGTCTCAAAATCTAAAAATGTCTGGAGATGTAGCTCAGTGGTAGAGCACTTGCCTAGCAAGCTCAGAGCTCTGGGTTTAATAGCAAGTACTTTAGCAAAACAAAAGCATACCCAATCTTTCCACTCTGACAGACCATCTATGCCACTAGTGCCAGAAATCTTGATCTTCGGCCAACCCATCTCTGGGGCTCATGGGTTTTCCTGCCCTCTTTAGCAGGCTCCCCAGGGACTGCAGCTCCTGTGTACCCTGATGGTGCTCTGGCCAGATCCTCTCAGATCTCTTGCCACTCTGAGACATTTGCTTTGAACAGCCTGCACTGTGGCTTCCTGGGAGGACTGTCCTTGGGCTCACGAACCTGCTTTTATCCTTCAGGAGAGGAAGTTCCAGAAATGTAAAACCTCCAAGGTCACCTGTAGCTAGTAATATGGCAGGATGAAAAGACCCACTCTCTTGTTTCAAAGTGATACCACCTCAAGGTGGCGTTTCCACTCCCAAGTTCCTCAGGGGCCAGGCTGGCACCAGACTTCACCCTTGCTTGCCCTTTTGCTCCTGTCCCTGCCCCCTCCGCTGGCCATCACCGTGGGAGCCCCACCTTCCTACTGCTTGGGTACAAATGCTCATCTCAGGTGGGTCCTCAGAAGCAGACTTAAGACAATGCTAGCCTCAAATCAGCAGTTGTCACAATTGTGAAGTTTCACACGCATCTCTGGGGAGACAGAGTTGAGCTGACCAGACACCATGCCAGCCTCAGACCTTGGGGCCTCCACCAGGTGAAAGAAGCTCCTGAAGGAAGAGGGGAAGATTGCAGGGGGCAGGGAGTAGCAGGCACTCACTGTCCCAGGGGATGGACGACCTATTGCACTTAGGCTGGGGTGGCAGTCAGGGCAGAGTGTGAGCAGTCCTCACTCCTAGAGGAAATTGGGCCTGGCTGGCTGTGCCAGTTTGTACTTTGCAAGCAGGAGGAGGGGCAAGAGCTGGCCCCTGAGGTCAAGTGAAGGGCAAGGAGATCCTTTGGGGGCCTCTGTCCCTCAGTGGAGCTAGAACAGGGAGACACAGCATTGTGACCCTCTCACTAAAGGCAGAGCCCTAGAGTTGCCACAGGGCCCTCACCTTACAGCTGGGGAAGCCACTAAATATGAGCCCCTTCTTTCTTCCTGAAAATGAGAGTAGAATTCAAATCTGCGCCTTTCCTTTAGTGGAGGTGATTTTGTGGGGGAGTGGCTCACCCAAGGGGCCCTGTTCCCCAGAGCATCAAGGAAGCACACTCGAATGAGAAGACCCACATGACACAGGAATCCACCCTCCCGCCACAGGTGCATGTGGACATACAACCTCCAGGGCCCTCATCCACTCTGTGACTATAGCCAAGGCCTGCTGGGCCAAGGCAGGTATCGTAAAGCCCATCTCTGGGGCTCATGGGTCTTCCTGCTTGAGTAAGACCTGGCTGGTAGCCTGACAAACAACTACCCACTCAGGTCACGGGAAAAGTGACAGGGTTGGGAGAAGGAAAGTGAAGCACCTCAGGGCCTTGAGACCTGCCTGACAGCAGCAGGTTACTCCTCCACAGCTCCGCAGTCAGGGCAACACTCTCCACCTCTGCCCAGAGAGTGTGACCTGTGCCTGGGGAATGCAGGCACCTCCCTCCACAGCTGTTCCACCTCTAGGGAGAAGCAGTTTCTCCCATGTCCTCAGAGGGATGCCATCTCCTGCCTTCTTCCTCATTCCAGGGGCTATAGCAATTCTCCCTTCCTGTATGATGCCAGGTGTGGTCCTTGCTAGAGTTTATCCTCCACTCCTGGGTGCCTATCCATCATGAACCAGGAATGTGGTTCCTCCTCTCAGTATGGGAAGGTCTTGAGATAGCCCACAATTCCTCTTCCTCCCCCTTTCTCAGAACTTCCACTGACAGGTCTCCCCACAGCCGAGTCTGGGAAAATCCTTGGCAGGGAAGGTAGAGTTCTTATGGGATGTTTTTCTTCAATCAAGAAAAGCATAAATTCAGATTCTCTCAGTAAGAATCGAATCAATCATTAGAATCACTCTGGACCTTTGTGTGGATTGTATACTGCACAAATATGTCCTACTGAGGGGATGAATAGAGCGGGGAAATTCAGCCAGAACTCTACTTGCCAAACTGTGCACTCTGGTAGGAGACTGTGCCCATTTTCAATATGCCTAAAAGTGTCCGTGGCTCACTGGCACTGTGCCCCAAAAGGGCACCGTTTCCGAACACACACAGGCTCACCACAGGCTAGCCTCTGCCCCAACACCCTTGCTTCCCTCACCTTCTTCTACCTAGGGGTGTTTTTGTATTTGCCTGTTCTTAGAAGGTGCCATTTTCCCCTTTTCATGCCTCCCTTCTATTTGAGGTCAGTCTGATAGGACCAGAGACTCACAGTCTGTGTTCCACTGTTGAGAACGTAACACCCATGCCTTCTCGCGTTCTTATTGCCATGGACAAGAGCTGATATGGCAGAGCTATAAGTTAAGTCCTACCCACTTAACCTAGTCTTTGCTAATCTTCCTGTCTCCCTTCTTATCCTTCTACAGTGTCCAGCAAGGTAATCTGTCATGAAGCTTCTTCCTGGGGAGGTTCTGGGAGGTGAACAAGCACCAACCTGGCAAGACCTCACTTACCCTGAATTGCACTGGCATGGCCCCTGCCCTTGCTTAGGAGATGGCAGGTGGAGCTGGGGGCCAGGCCTGTTTCCTCCTTTCTGTGAAATAGCTTCACCTCTTTGCTTGCAGTGTTGGGTCTGCCAGGCTTTGAGCTAGAACTAAGCATCCCAGTGGAGGGCCATGACAGAAGACAGGAAGGAGTTTTGCAAAGTTTGTGGAAAGTGCCCCTTGCAGTAGAGGTCCCCTGCCAGCCTCAGTCTCCCATGCCGGGACCTCTCAATGCAAGTTGCAGGCAGATGATCCCTGCTCCAGTCTCTGAATTTCTCTTTTCAGCTTCTCTCCTCAGTTGTTCACAGGTAGGCCCACCTCAAGCAGAGGAGAGCTCGTCCTCAGTGTGACTGAAAGCATGTGTATTGTGGGTGGGGCTCTGCCAAGTTCACAGTCAGGGCTTAGCCTATTCCCCTGTCATGTCAGGGAGCTGAGTATAGCTTGGCAAGATGGGAATCTGAACTCAGAGTGATCCTGATCTGAGTCTGTGAATACCATTCTCCACTAGGAGGAATCAGGGCTCTTAGAAAAAAAGCCAATTCCAGGACTAGAGGGGAGAAAGCACACAAGCCTGAACTATTTTTTGAGAGAGTCAAGTGGTCCTCAAAGACTGATAAAGACATATCAAAAGGACATAGAAGATAGCTTTAGTGAGTGCCTGCTAACCATGTCTGGGACAATTTGATCAAAATAATAATAGTAATAATGATAATCATAATGGATTATAAGATAGGAATTATTATAAGATAGTAATCTTTGAATTCACACTGATATAAATAAATGAAGAAGTGGAGAAACTGGCAGACACCATCTTAATCAAGTGATCAAAGTGAACATCACCAGTAATGGGACAAATTGAAATGATGTGCCACCTGACAAGATACAGTGCCCAGAGCACAGCATCATTGCTATGATGAACTTCCCAAGAGTCAGAACATGAATCTGTTTGTGTGGAAGACAGAAGACAGTCAAATTCCATAAAATGAATAGCTTGCCATTTTCAGAAGTTTCTAGGTCATGAAAATCAAGGAAAAGTTGGAAGAACTGTTCCAGATACATTAAGGGGATTAAAGAGACTTGACAACTATTATTGTGAGGTGTGATCCTGGCCTATATATTTTTAAAGGAAAAAACATATTTGGTACAATTGGCAAAACTCCAGTATGATATGATGTAAGAGTTAGATGATAGTAACATGTCAATCATAACTTACTGGTTTCAATGATTTTGTTGTGGTTATGTAAGAGATTATCCTTGTTTGTAGGAAATACACAAGAAGGTACTCAGGGGAAATGGGGCGTCAGGTTACAAATGTATGCTCAATTGTTTCAGGGTAAAACAATACTGTTGCAACTATTCTGTAAATATGAAATCATTTTGATTTTTTTAAGAAAATTAAAGATAACACCAAAACTACTATCAAATTCATGATAGACCTATTTTCTCAAAAGTGTGAGTGTAAAGAAGTTGGGGGTTTAATTGGGATACAAATCCAACATATACATGAGAATAACAAAAACCCAATGATATGGCTTGAAATGCTAATCTGATTAAGAATAATCATATTAGACTGTGTGGGAAAGTTTTATTTATGACAATCTTCTCAGTATAATGTCTGGCATTAAGAAATATTTGTTAAATGTTAAATGACTGTTAAAGAAATAATATGTGGCAAATAATAAGCCCTCAATAAATGGTAATTTTAATTGTTATTGTTACTTGTAAGAATGAAAATCAACCACAGAGGCTGCTAAAATGTTGGTCCTAGCCTGGTAGATAGTAGCTCAAACACATACCATAATGGTCATGCCAAACTTGGAAAATCACACTGAAGTTTGAATGCAGCATTTTTAAGGCATTTCAGCTGTGAATAACACAACACTTGATATGTAATGTCTTAAGTAAGTGAGGATTTAATTTTCTCATTGATGTTGAAAGTCTGCAGGACAGCAGTTGGCGGAACCAGTTCTGCATCTCAACAATTTTATTACTCTTTTCTCTCTCTCTCTTTTTTTAGACAGGGTCTCACTAAATTGCTCAGGCTGGCCTTGAACTTGAAATCCTCATGCCTCGGCCTCCTGAGTGGCTGGGATTACAGGTATGCACCCCATGTCTGGTTTGTCTGTTTATTTAACCTTCTCTCATGGTTGTAAAATGGCTACCCCACCTCCAAACATCAGGTTCATTTTCAAGGTGGCAAGATAGGGTGAAGGGATTGTGTTAGTAGCATCTTCATTTTCCATTTAAAAAGTAAACCTTTTCCATAAACCCCCATTAGGTCTCTGCTACAGCTATTTCTCGGGACCATCCCTAGTTATAGGGAAAACTGGGAAAGGGAATGTTTAGTTTTCTACTCTTTCCATGGTGGGGGTAGCCAAGGAAAAAAGATTGCACATGTCTGCTGGGCTATCCAATGACAATATTGGCCACAGATGGACACTGACAAACCAAAACACGTGCAGAGGAACACATCATTGTGTTAACGCTAAGGGATGAGGATATTGTATCATATTAAGGATGGAGGAAGGAGCTGCATGTTTAGGCTGAAAAATGTATTAAGAGGTAACAATCACCTTACAGAACTGTTATATGAAGAGGAATTTCTTTACTCTGCACAGCCATAGAGGACAAGAGCAGGACCACAATGGGAGGTATAAAGAGGTGTTCCATGCAGCAGTCTGGCCCAGCTTGTGATGGGCGCTGGCCCTCCATGGACAGGAGAGGTGAGCAGTGAGGGGCATATGAGTGAGTGACCATAGAGGGACATCCCCCATTACTCATTTATTATTCATTCTCCCATGGCAGGGGACATTGGAGGGCTCCTTCCAATGCCAAGATTCACTGACCTTTCTGTGACCCAGTTTGCAGCCAGGCTCACGAAAAAGCAAGCTGGTTTCTCACTGTGCCTATCATGACCCCCTAATTTAGTTTCAATAGCACAGAGAGCATCTTTCTTGTGAAGACTTCAAAGCACTATTATCTCTTCAGTCATGTCTTCCTGAGCCTCCACTTTCCTTTTACAGCTTCAGGGCTGTTTTGTCTCCATATTCTCCTGGTCTGGTTCATAGCTAAGGAAAGAGCACTTCCTCCCACCAAGGAAGCAGCAGGGACTGGATGCTGGGCAGAGGCTGGAGCAGTAAGAGTGGCACTTTGGCCCTGGGGCTGAGGTGGTCCCAGGGATGGAGATAACACACGCTCTGCTTGACCTAGTACAATGTAGGACCAAGTGTTGTGGAAGTACTGTGCAAGCCTCCAAGTGCCAAGCTATTGAGCATTGCAGTTCCTGTAGATCTTAACATTCTGTCTTCTGTCCTGTCATAGGGAAATGTGGCATGACTGGTTCAGTGAATTGAACGTTACTAGAAAAGTCTACCTCCCAAAATCGTAATTGTTTTCTCCTCATTGGGTCTTCATTAGCAGTTGTTTGAATGTTTTGTGTGCTTTGCTTTGACCTTTCTAAACTGGATGTAATTTTTCTGCTTCTGTCTCAGGAGGTTTTGACACCAAAGATTTGTCTGAATTGTCCTCCCTCCGCCCTGGGAGATATATCCCTGATCTTGCAACCTGGCTCTTGTTCTAGTATCTAATCCAAGGAGGCCCAGGAAACATAAGCCACCTTTGGGAAAAGGATGCTCTTCATGGTCCAAACATACAAACATCACCTGCAGATAATCATTTGAAACTGCTGCTGCTGTTGCTGCTAAAGAGAAGAAAGGTACGGGAACCGATAGAAACTGCATGTCTAGCATCACACGCCAGACTCTGTACTAAGTGCTTTAATGTTAACACATTGAATTCTTTCAAAACAGTGTACACAAAAGAAAGAGAATTGTCCTTGTGTTTTACAAGAGGAAACTGAAGCTTCCATTAAGTATCCTGTCTGAGGTTACATATCTTAAAATATTGTGATCGGTTTTTGAAATAAGTTTTTGACTCCAAAGCCCGTCAGTGCACATTTCTCATACACGCAATGGCTAGGCCTAGGCTGGATCTAACAGGTTAAAGACTGGAATGACAAGAAAGGGGGCAGGGTGGGTATGCAGTGGGGCTGAAAGCCTGGAAAATCACCTTTGTTTAAAGGTGCCTGAAGTTTTTAGCCTTGGGAGGAGAAAACTTTCATTTATCTTTGAAGAAGATCCTTCTTGGTTAGGGGACCATTTCCCCCAGAGTGGGCTTTTTTTTTGTGCTGAAAATTGCTTGTGGGAAGTGAGGGATAGCTTTAGGAAAGACTTAGGGCCTCGACCACGGGCAGCTGCTTCTACAATCAAGAGAGCAAGCTTGGCACAGGTGAAAGATGGTGGGGCTGCCCTAAGGATGTGGAGGTCCCAAACAAATATTTTTATGGGGTCTCTGTATATAAGCCACTTGATTTTAAAATAGATTACAAGATTCAAGAGTCTGTGTTACATATATACGAATGAATATTTAGAATAAAGGATAGAAAAGAGCTCTTTCTGTGTTTTTTGTTCAATCAGTGCTCCTGAAGAGTCTCTGTAATGGACCGAAAGGTAGCAATGCTGTTGTTGCTCTAGGTCCCATGGGCTTTTGGAACCAACTCATATTTTAACCATGCAGATCTTCTGACCTCTGCAGTTCCCCATTTGCTGATTCTACAATTCTGGCTATGATATTCATGACTCTGTCTCATACATTCTGCTGCCTGGCTGCCAGTTACACACTCAAAAGGCTACCCTGGCTTCCTTGATCATCACCACTGATGGGATTCTTACCTACAGTGTGCAGAGAATGTGAATTGTTTGTTTCCTAATCACCTTAAATTTACTGATAGGAATTTCATAGCCAAAGCATAGGAAAACATCTTCCAATCTTGTTTTCTCTTAAACTCATTAGTCCTTAAACACTGTACTCCTAGAATGTAAGCTCCCTCAAAGTCCATTGTACCCCTGCCTTCCAAACACAACCACCAGCAGGGGCCTGGGACAGAACCAGAACTCTGCTCCCCTCTGAGCAACAAAGGCCATCCCCGTCCCGGAATCCTTGAGGCTCACCTGGGAAAGCATGATGTCACGATTGGCCTTAAATCCCTCAAGGAGATAGGCAAGGCCACGCCGGGCTGGGGTGGGGTGTTGGTTTAACATGTGGCCAGGAACCTGTGGGGTGACCTCCCTGAGGGCTATGATAGGGGGATGCACATAAGGTCCCGGACACCCGCTCCACCCCTGCTGGTCTCAGGTACTGTGTGCTGGAAGTGTCACCACAGTGGAAACACAGAATCAGCATATAGCTACAGTGGAGCATGGGCTCCCCAAAGGCCTTACCTGTGCTTAGTCCAACGCAAATGAGGATCACTCCAGGCAAGTGTGTCTGCACCTTTGCAGTGACTCAGTCTCCCAGGATCCTCGATGACCATTCTGCACCAGGCAATGAGAGCAGTCCACTCACCAAGACAAGACTTCGTTTTGGAAGCAAGTTCTGGCCACAGGTCCCAGGAACTGCCCCAAGTTTCCAGAATGGTGTTCCAAAGCAGAGCAGTCCTGTGAGGGGCAGATCCACTTGCCTGAATCTGAGGGTGGCAGGAAAACTCCTTGCTCCTGCCTAGAACCGGAAACCTCTGGGAACAGCCAGCATAGAAAAGGTCTACAGGAGCCGCTCTTGGCACAGTAGCACATGTTCCTCCTCCCTTTTGTGGCTTGAAGGGTAGGAACTACAGCCAGGAATAGCTGAAAGTGGGAGGGAAATCCTGTGGACTTTGTATGGTAATGACCGGAGGTGGATTGTGGGTATATGGTGGTTTTTAAGTTTTTGTTTTGCTTTGTTTTGTGATATGGGGAATTGAACTCAGGGCCTGGTGCATGCTAGGCAAGTGCTTTATCACTGCAATACATCCCCAGCCCTTCTTAAATTTTTTATTTTGAGACAAGTTCTCACCAAGTTGCCTGGGCTTGCCTTGAACTTGTGATTCTCCTGCCTCAGCCTCCTGAGTAGCTGGGGTTAGAAGTGTGTGCCACCATGCTTGTCATGGTGGTATCTTTTTAAGGACTTCCAGAAATTCTTGGAATTTGAGGTAGGCAGAAGTGATGGGGTGGAGGGCAGGTAAGTAGCTGGAGTCCAGCAATCCCCCTTTATTTGGAAAACTGAAAATTTGATCTCATTTTATACTCAGAGGTGGTGGGGACTACAAATTCAGTTAGCTGATTTTTAAAAACTTTACTTGCTGTAAATATTCATATATATTTATACAAGTATTTACATAGCAAGAGATGTTTCACACTTTTTAAAAAAATCATTAAATTTACTTATTTATTTAGGGGTGCTGGGGATTGAATGTACAGGTGCTTTACCACTGAGCTACATTCCTAGCCCATTTTATTTTTTTAAGACAAGGTCTCACTATGTTTCTTGGGGCCTCACTAATTTGCTCAGGCTGGTTTTGAACTTGCAATCCTCCTGCTTCAGCCTCTCAAGCCTCTAGGATTACTGCGCTAGGCTATTTCAAACCTTTTAATCAAACAATACATCAGGATTCACTTGTGATATTAGTAATTTCTTCTTCGATCTATTTTTTAAATTTTGGAGGCAAAATTTGCATCAGGTAACATGCACAGATCATAAGTGTATCAGCTGATATTTGGACAGATACATACAGCTGTGTAACCACTACCTCTGCAAGACATAGATAACTTCCATTCCCCTGAAAGTTCTCTTATCCCCCCTCCAGTTAAACCCATCCTCACGGCAACCACTATCCTGACATCTGTCACTGTGAATTGGTTTTAAAACTTAACATAAATGGAACCATACCTTATTTACTTTCTTTTTTCATTTTTATTTATTTTTTTAAAATTTTTTAAATTTAAATTTTATTTTTTATTAAAAAAACAGTAGGATGCATTTCAATTCAGAGTACACATATGGAGCACAATTTTTCATTTCTCTGGTTGTACATTTCTCTGGTATATGAAGACACCATTCGTGTCTTCACACATGTACTTAGGGTAATGATGTCCATCTCATTCCACCATCCTTCCTACCCCCATGAACCCCCATGCAGCTAGAAGTTTTCTAACTGAATTCATTTATTAATTCTAGAAGTTTTCCCCTCCCTTCCCTTTGCCCTATCCAAAGTTCCTCCATTTCTCCCATGCTTCCCACCCCCACCTCCATTATGGATCGGCATCCACTAATCAGAGAAAACATTCAGCCTTTGGGTTTTGGGAATTGGCTTACTTTACTTAGCATGATGTTCTCCAACTTCATCCATTTACCTGCAAATGCCATAATTTTATTCTCTTTTAATGCTGATAGATATTCCATTGTATATATATCCCATAGTTTCTTTATCCATTCATCTATTGAAGGGCATCTAGATTGCTCCCACAGTCTAGCAATTGTGAATTGTGCTGCTATAAACATTGAAGTGGCTGTATTACTGTACTATGCTGTTTTTAAGTCCTTAGGGTATAGACTGAGGAATGAGGTAGCTGGGTCAAATGGTGGTTCCTTTCCAAGTTTTCTAAGGAATCTCCATACTGCTTTCCAGATTGGTTGCACCAAATTGCAGTCCCACCAGCAATGTGTGAGAGTGTCTTTTTCCATCCTCACCAACACTTATCGTTGCTTGTATTCTTGAAAACTGCTATTCTGACTGGCATGAGATGAAATCTTAGTTTTGATTTGCATTTCTCTAATTGCTAGAGATGTTGAACATTTTTTCATATATTTGTTGATTGCTGGTATTTCTTCCTCTGAGAAGTGTCTAGTCAGCTCCTTAGCCCATTTATTGATTGGGTTGTTTTTTGGTATTAAGTTTTTTGAATTCTTTTTTTTTTTTTAATTTTTTGTTTAGTTGTAGATGGACACAATGTCTTTATTTTATTGCTTTGTATGTGGTGCTGAGGATTGAACCCAGGGCCCCACGCATGCAAGGCAAGCGCTCTACCGCTGAGCTACATTCCCAGCCCAAGTTTTTTGAATTCTTTATATATCCTGGAGGTTAGTGCTATATCTGATGTGCGTGTGGCAAAAGTTTGCTCCCAGAATGTAGGTTCTCTGTTCACCTCATTGTTTCTTTTGCTGAGAAGAAGCTTTTTAGTTTGAACCCATCCCATTTATTGATTCTTGATTTTATTTCTTGAGCTTTAGGAGTCTTGTTAAGGAAGTTGGGGCCTAATTGGACATGATGAAGATTTAGGCCTACTTTTTCTTCTAGTACCTCAGCGTCTCTGGTCTAATTCCTAGATCCTTGATCCACTTTGAGTTGAGTTTCGTACACGGTGAGAGATAGGGGTTTAGTTTCACTTTGCTGCATATGGATCTCCAGTTTTCCCAGCACCATTTGTTGAAAAAGCTATCATTTCTCCAATGTATGTTTTTGGCGCCTTTGTCTAGTATGAAATAACTGTATTTCTGTGGGTTTGTCTCTGTGTCTTCTGTTCTATACCATTGGTCGACATGTCTATTTTGGTGCCAATACCATGCCATTTTTGTTACTATAGCTTTGTGGTATAGTTTAAGGTTTGGTATTGTGATACCTCCTGCTTCACTCTTCTTGCTAAGGATGGCTTTGGCTATTCTGGGTCTCTTATTTTTTCAAATGAATTTCATAATTGCCTTTTCTATTTCTATAAGGAATGACATTGAGATTTTAATTGGAATTGCATTGAATCAGTATAGTGCTTTGTGTAGTATGACCATTTTGACAATATTGATTCTGCCTATCTAAGAGTCTAAGAGCATGGGAGATCTTTCCATCTTCTAAGATCTTCTACAATTTCTTTCTTTAATGTCTTATAGTTTTCATTGTAGAGGTCTTTCACCTCTCTTGTTAGATTGATTCTCAAGTTTTTTTGTCTTGTTTTGTTTTTTTAAGGCTATTGTGAATGGGATAGTTTTCCTAATTTCTCTTTCAGAGGATTCATCACTGATGTATAGAAATGAATTTGATTTATGGGTGTTGATTTTATATCCTGCTGTTTTGCTGAATTCATTTATTAACTCTAGAAGTTTTCTGGTGGAATTTTTTGAATCCTCTTAGTATAGTATCATGTCATGAAATAATGATGGTTTGAGTTCTTCCTTTCCTAGTCATATCCCTTTAATTTATTTCATCCGTCTAATTGCTCTGGCTAGAGTTTCAAGGACTATGTTGAGTAGAAGTGGTGAAAGAAGGCATCCTGTCTTGTTCCTGTTTTCAGAGGGAATGCTTCCAATTTTTCCCATTTAGGATGATGTTGGCCTTCAGTTTTATATGGGTAGCTTTTACAACATTGAGGTATATTCCTACTATCCCTAGTTTTTCTAGTGCTTTGAACATCAAAGGGTGCTGTATTTTGTCAAATGCTTTCTCTGCATCAATTGATAAAATCATATGATTCTTATCTTTAAGTCTATTGATGTGATGAATTACATTTATTGGTTTCCATATGTTGAACCCACCTTGCATCTCTGGAATGACTCCTACTTGATCATGATGCACTATTTTTTAAAAGATATTTTTGTATGAGATTTGCCAAAATTTTATTGAGAATTTTTGCATCAGTGTCCATCAGAGGTATTGGTCTGGAATTTTCTTTCTTTGATGTGTCTCTGTCTGGTTTTGGGTATCAGCATGATATTAGCCTCGTAGAATGAGTTTGGAAGGGTTCCTTCCTTTTCTTTTTTTTTTTTTTAATTTTTAAATTTTTTTTTTTTTTTTTTTGTAGATGGACACAATGTCTTTATTTTATTGCTCTGTATGTGGTGCTGAGGATCGAACCCAGGGCCTCACGCATGCGAGGCAAGCGCTCTACTGCTGAGCTACACTCCCAGCCCCTTCCTTTTCTATTTCATGGAATAATCTGAGGAGTATTGGTATTAATTCATCCTTGTAGATCTTGTAGAACTCAACTAAGAATCTGTCTGGTCCTGGGCTTTTCTTTGTTGGTAGGGTTTTGATGGTGTCTTCTATTTCCTTGCTTGTAATTGATTTCTTTAAGTCATGTATGTCCTCCTGGTTCAGTTTGCATAGGTCATATGCCTGTAGAAATTTGTTGGTGCCTTCGAGATTTTCTATTTTACTGGAGTATAAATTTTCAAAATAGTTTCTAATTATCTTCTGTATTTCAATAGTGTCTGTCATGATATTTCCTTTTTCATCACAAATTTTACTAATTTGAGTTTTCTCTCTCCTTTTCATTAGGGTGGCTAAGGGTTTGTTAATTTTATTTATTGTTTCAAAGAACCAGCTTCTTGTTTTGTGAATTTTTTCAACTGTTTCTTTTGTTTTGATTTCATTGATTTCAGACCTAATTTTAATTATTTCCTGTTTTCTGTTTCTTTTGGTGTTGGTTTGTTCCTCTTTTTCTAGGGCTTTGAGATGTAGTGTCATATCATTTATGTGTTGACTTTTCATTCTTTCCTCTTAGTACTGCCTTCATAGTGTCCCAGAGATTTTGATATGTTGTATCAGAGTTCTCCTTTACCTCTAAGAATTTTTTTAATCTCCTCCTTGATGTCTTCTGTTACCCATGCATCATTCAATAGTGTATTATTTAGTCTTCAGGTGTTAGAGTACCTTCTATTTTTTAATTCATCATTGATTTCTAATTTCATTCCATTATGGTCAGATAGAATACAGGGTAGTATCTCTCTCTCTCTCTCTCTCTTTTTTGAATTGGCTAAGACTTGCTTTGTAGCATAACATATGATCTATTTTGGAGAAAGATTTATGTGCTGCTGAGAAAAAAGTGTATTCACTTGTTGATGGATGGAATACTCTATATATGTCTGTTAAGTCTAAATTATTGATTGTTTTATTGAGTTCTATAGTTTCTTTGTTTAGTTTTTGTTTGGAAGATCTATCCAGTGGTAGAGAGGTGTGTTAAAGTCACCAGTATTGTTGTGTTGTGGTCTATTTGATTCTTGAAGTTGAGAAGGGTATGTTTGATATACATAAGTGCCCCATTGTTTTGTCTTGTTGATGTATGATTTCTTAAGCAGTAGTAAATGACCTTCTTCATCCCATTTCACTAATTTTGGTATGAAGTCTACTTTATCTGATACAAGGCTGAAAATCCCTACTTGTTTACACCATCTGTGTGAGTGATATGTTTTTCCCATCCTTTCACCTTCAGTCTGTGGATGTCATTTCCTTTGAGATGAGTCTCTTGAAGTCAGCATATTGTTGGGTCTTTTTTAAAAATCCACTCTGCCAGTCTATGTCTTTTAACTGATGAGTTTAGGCCATTGACATTGAGGATTATTATTGAGACATGGTTTGTATTCCTGGTCATTTTGGTTTACTTTTGGTTTTTAACTTGAGTTGGTTTCTCCTTTGATTGGCCTTTCCTTTCGTGTAGTTTCTCCCTTTGCAGATTTTCATTGTTGTTTTTCATTTCCTCCTTGTGGAATATTTTGCCAAGAATGCTCTGTAGTGTAGGCTGTAAATTCTTTCAACTTTTTTCTTGCTGTAAACTCTTTTATCTTGGAAGGTTTTTATTACATTATCAAATCTAAAGCTTAATTTTGCTGGATATAAGATTCTTGGTTGGCATCCATTGTTTTCCAGAGTGGTATATGTTATTCTGGGTTCTTCTAACTTTGAGAGTCTGGGTTAAGAAATCTGCAGAGATCCTAATTGGTTTCCCCCTATATGTAATCTGATTCCTTTCTGTTGTGGCTTTAAAAAAATCTCTTCTTATTCTGTATGCTAGGCATTTTTATTATAATGTGTCTTGGTATAGATTTGTTGTGATTTTGGACATTTGGTGTCCTATAAGCCTCTTGTATTTGATTTTCCAATTCATTCTTCATGTTTGGAAAATTTTCTGATATTATTTCATTGAATAGATTATTTATTTCTTTGGTATGTAACTCTATGCCTTCCTCTATCCCAATAATTCTTAAATTTGGTCTTTTCATGTTATCCCATAATTCTTGGATGTTCTGCTCATGGTTTTTTACCATCTTCACTGTGTGGTCAATTCTATTTTCAAAATTATATATTTTGTCTTCATTGTCTGAAGGTTTGTCTTCCAAGTGATCTAATCTTTTGGTAATGCTTTCTATTGAGTCTTTAATTTGGTTTATTTTTTCTTTCATTTCAAGGACTTTTTTTCAGAATTTCTATCTCCTTATTGAAGTAATCTTTTGCTTCCTGTATTTGCCTATGTAGCTCTTTATTGAAATGATCTTTTGCTGCCTATATTTTCTCTCTTATATCATCCTTTAATTTGTACAACATTTTAATTATGTATACCCTGAACTCCTTCTCTGACATTTCTTCTCCTGTGAGGGCCATGGATTCTAATAATGTAGTATCTTGGTTTGTTTGGGGCACTTTCTTCCCTTGTTTTTTCATATTGTTCGTGTGTCTTCCCTTCTAGCATGGCAGATCCGAGTACTACAGTTTTCATAGTTTCCCTGCAGGGTTCCAATAACTCTCATTTAAGAAGGACATCAATATTAACAGATCCCAATATAAACAATATACAGCCTTAAACCAAATAGCCACTAATAAGACATTTAAAGTTTTGTCACAATACACAGACATGGTTAGTTCAAGTGTTATCTACAATATAAACAGTAGGTTTGCAAAAGGGTCTACAGTTTCTGATGGTGGACAAAGAGAGAACCAGAGGTGGGGTATAGGATGAGGTGTTAAGGAGGTAGGAAGTGAGGATATAGGGTTATTAGATCTTAGAAAGTGTGAAAGAGGAATCAAAAGAATTTGGCCAGTAGCAGGAGAAAAGAGAGAAAGAGATTTTGGGGAGATAACTAAGTGGGAAGAAAATAGAGTTCAAAAAATAAACAAACATAAAAATTAAGAAAAAAAAATAGAAGATAAAAAAATAAAAGATAAAATAATATATAACACAACAGTAATATTCTATTCAGACATCCCAGTCTTCAATAGCCTAATGCATGAAAAGTGCTTGGTTTCACAAACATTGGGGATGTGAGGGCCGGAAAAGAGAGAAAAAAAGAAGAGGAAGAAAAAAGATAATAGAAAAAAATCTCAAAGTAAATTAAAGAATGGTTTCTGTTGGAGTTCAGTATCTTTCGTGCTTCCCTTCTCATCCAGTAAGTGGAGTTGTCTCTTGCTTGCTGGTAACTCCACCCTCAGGAGGATGAAGCTTATTAGGGTAGGAGGGCTGGTCTTGGAGGTAGAATTCCTGGAGCTAGGATACAGCACTTACCAGTCCCTGTTGGAAGACTGCACCCCAAGGATCTCTTTTGGGGCCTGCTTGTGTGATGTGGTCACCTGGTCTTATCTCTTTATATCACCTGTAGACCTCACTATTCCTGGTCTCTAATTGTATCTTACTCACCCCCTCCCTTTCTACTTTCCAATCAGAAACCTCTCTCTCCTTAAGTCTTATGGGCTGCTGTCACAGAGAGCTGTTTTGTGTTGGGCAGATCAGGACCAGGCTTTGCAAGCTATGGACCAGCCATGTAGCTGCAAGTGCTGTGCCGGGTTAGTGGCTGCAGGGTAGAGGGGAGAGTTGGGGGACTATAGGTACCTTGATATTGCTTCTAGGCCACAGCCAATGTCCCAAGCCGGGAGCTGCCCCAACTAAAGATGGCGATGGCAGTAGAGAGGATAATCCAAGGTGGCAACAAAGGTGCCCCAAGATGGAAGCAGCTGCTTTCAGAGATGGGGTGTTGAGGTGGGCCAGGTGGTGGCATTGGGCGACATGTTCAGTTCTGTGGTGTGCAGTGTTGTGGCAGGCAGCTGTCTCCAGACCTTGTCTAGTATCCCCAGGTGCAGGCTACCACGTGAAGGGGACTATGGCAGCGGTTACAGTGTCTTAAGATGGAGGTGACCAGGGAAGCCCCATGCTGGTAGATGGGGGTCCACATGGGAACGACAGCCAGGGGTCCTGGGGTGGGTGCTGATGCTGTGGTCCTGCGTGGGAGCAGGTCCTGAGCAAATGCTGAGGCTAGGAACCCACTCAGGCACATCGCCAGGATTCCTGTGCAGGAGCAGCTGTTGGGGGTCTTCTAATAACTTGCAGAGAAACAATATTCCCACTGCTTGAATCCCAAGTCACAGAGCAATAAGGAGTGCAGCCTCCCTCTAAGCCGCCATCTTGGATCTTCATTATTTACTCTTTAACGACTGCCTTCTTACATCAAGCATGTTTTTAGATTCATCCATGCTGCAGCAAATATCAGTAGTTCATTCTTTTTATTGCTGAGCTTATTATTTATATATTCCAATATATGGATGAGTGTAGTTTATTTATTTAATTCCCTTTTGATGGACTTTGAGTAGTTTCTATTACCTATGATTTTAAACTGTTTCTAAGGTGCCTTGGAGCCACAGTGGGGGGTCTTTGGCCTCCCTCGTCTTCTATGTGTTTTATTTACATCTTGAGATTTCTGAGGAACTAGATTAGTTACTCAAGGAAAGTTCAAACCATTATGCTCTGCCTGGCTGGGAAGGATTTGCTCTGTAAAGGGCTAGGATTCCCTTGGCCTGTTCATCCTTTGGTGCAGTGTTGTGTTAAGGGAGAGGCAACATGGTTAAGTTAGAAACCAGCAGACAAAGCACAGTCACATCTGCCTGACGATGGGTTGCCAGGTAGACCTGTCCAGATATGCCACTTCACCTCACTCTGGTGAGTAACTTCGTTCCTGGAACAATGGCTCTTCTGTAATTTACAAAGATCAAAAAATGAGTTGGACTCTTACCAGCTGCCACGTTCCAAAATGATGAACCCAATGAAGACGGAGTGGGAATCTCAGCTTCAGCTGAAGTTTAAGTCAGATATGTAAATGCCAAGGAAGAAAACAGAACTGAACTGGCTGGAGGATCTCCCACTTCTCATCCGCCTGCAAAGTGAAGTGTGGGTGCTGCAGCTCCCATAAAGAGGAGGCGAGAGAACAGACCTGGGCTGGGCTTCCCAAGGTGGTTCCATCAACGGGAGTTGCTGAGGCCTGGCTTGTAGAGTTGGACACCATAGAAGATGTGACCATTTACAAAGCTGGATTTTCAGAATGAATCTTCCCTCTTAGCCCTCTCTTTCTCTCCACCCCATCTGCCAATATTGGACTAGGAGGAAGTGGAAGTTTGGGTCCACCAACACAGTTCTTTGAAGGGACCCACAGTAACCACCTGCATCTTCCCACCAACCACAGTCCCTCTTTCCTTTTTGTGTCCTCATCTACCTTCATAGGAAGTTTCATATCTTCTGCTTTTTGCCACCAGTAAACTCAGAGATGTGTTTGTCCCCCAAACTTCTTGGGTGTATAAGACACTGTAATCTAGACAATCTATTCTGCTTAGTCCTTTCCCTTGTCCTAATTTTATTTTGTACTTACATTATACTAACACACTGTACGTTTCCTGTAAGCCTCATCTAATCCTTTGTGGAATGATGTGGGGTATGAATTAATAAATAAGTCATTAAGCTGACCTCAGAGAGAAATTGAAACAACCCACGTCTCTTCTGTACCTCCACCCAGCAGGGGCGGCTGCTACAATGGCCCCTTCTTCCTGCAGAAAAGAGTGGGCAAACAGGGGTGTACAGCTGCCTCTGGGGTTGACCCAACCTTCTCACCACTACTTTGGATTTCTATGTGTCCATTCATTCACTCTACATGTATATATGAAGCACCCAATATCTGTTAGGAGCTGGGAACATAAGTGAGGTATCTTCTTTTAAAGAATCTGCACTGTAGTGGGAAAAACAGAAAATAAGCAATTGAACAAATCAATAAACCACATGATTTCAAATAAGTGCAATAAAGAAAATAAGTGAAGGGAAGGTGACTACATTCCAGTGGGGGTAGTCAGGGGAGCTTCTCTGGGGGGAGTGGGTATTTGAGCAAAACCATGAATAAAGGGAGGGGGTGAACCAGAGGAAGGGGGTTCCAGACAAAAGGAATATGCTTGACTCATTCTGAGAACTGTTTTTAAAAAGCTTCAGAATTTGGCTGGAGCATGGCAGAGTGGGAGAGAGTAGTAGAAAATGAGAAGCCTGATCACGCAGGGCCTCGTGTGCCATGGGAAAAGTTGGGACTTACTCTGAACATAATGGGAAGCTGTTGAAATCTTGTGAGCAAGTGAGTGGGCTGAACGGATTTATAATTTGAAAAGAGTCCTCTGGCTGCTGTGTGCTGAATAGAATAAAGTGGACCAGGAGTGGAAGCAAGGGGATTAGTCATCAGGCTGCTGCTGGGGAGCAGGGAAGAGCCACTGGCTTGGATCAGAATGCTAATGGAGGAGATGGGGAGGGCAGTCTGATTTCGCTATGGAAGGAAAACACCATTAATTAAACTATGGCATGCTGCAGATTGCAAGATGCATTCTGAATTCATAGACATTATAGTGTGGGAAAAATATGTCTTAGAATCGAGGCAAGATGATATTCAGGAAGTAGAACCCAAAAGCCTTGCTGAGAGATCAGACATCAAGGAGCAAGGAAAAAAGAGAAATCGAACAGTCGCTTAGGTTTGGGGCTTAAACAAATGGGTGAACAATGGTGCTATTGACTGGAATGGGAAAACTGAAGGAGGCATAGCTCTGGGGACCTGGAGAAAGGGCAGGGGAATGAGGGATTTGTTCCAACTATGTTATGTTCAAGCTGCCTGTAAGATGTCCAAATGGAGCTGTAAGGAGGCTCATTCAACTAAACTTCCATATATGACACTGAAGGTAGGGTGAGGTAAGAGCTGAATTTATAAATTGGGAGATCCTCAGCATTGAGATGGTTCACTGCTGTGGAACCGGTCACTCCTCTTTTCCCTTCTTTTGGCGACCTGCCCAGAGACCTCATCCCTAGCATGCTGCTGAAAGCAGAGGGAAAGAAGAGAAGGATCTTGTACCTTTTGACATTGTACTCCTGCCTGCTCCCCAAGTCCTTCTGTGTACCTGTCCAACTTAGGTTTCTTCCAAAAAGCCTGAGACAAGAACTTTAAAACAAGTAGTTGAGTTGGAGAAATCAATCAAAAGAGTCAGAGCATAGAAAATTGAATGATAAAATGGGGGAGGAAGGAAAGCCAATCAGAGGGTCCTTGATGATGCTGGTCACCACTGTGGGCAGCTTAATCCCACTGGCTTTCTGGGGAACCTTGTAGAAGGCACCTTAGAATTATCTACCTGAGACCTGGGAGAGGGGACAAATCTACCTGAGACTTGGAAGAGGGGACAGTTCACTGGCTCTTTGCCATATTCCACTGGTCAGTGGTTGCTCTAGGGATGTTAACTCCCTTCAACTCCCAGATGTGTGCCTACTTCAGGAGGCTGGGTGGTCTCTCCCTGGCTTCCCATTCATCAGGGACAGGGAGTCCTCTGGTAGAAAGCAACAGATGAAGAGACAGCTGAGGAGAAGTTCTGGTTGCAGCAGTGATCAGAGGTACATGTGAGCCAAGGGATGTGGATCCGTGATGTGATAGATGTCTGCCAATTTATCCTTGAACCCTGTTGCAAATCTGAGTCAGTCTTTAAGGGAGCATCCACTAGGGCCTAACGCTACATGGGACACTGGAATGTAATATAAAATGAGGCACTCCTAGAAGGCCAACTGGAGTTTATAATACTTTGTCTAAATTTCTGGAGGCAAAAGTCTTTCCAGAACTGATTCACTTGTTACTATGAAACAGGATTGAAATGTTTCATTCTAACCCTATCTCCTTCTCACTTCAGATACAGAGAGTTTTTCTCCCAGAATGGAATCTCTTTTAGAGTTTGGCATAATCCCAGGTCCTGTTCATCCGTGTTTGTGATTTGGATAGACACATGATGTGACTATCGTTCTTGGTCCGGGGGCCTATTATCTCATCCCAAAGTGCGTGGGTGACTTTTTCCTTGACTCAGAAGTAATTTCATTTGCCTCAATTCAGGGTCATATCATCCAGGAATTGAAACCAACAGCCCTGACTTGGCTCTATTGTTGAATCTGCTATAGGCAAAGAGGGATCCATCACAGGTGGGCATCTCCAGGGTCTCCTGGGTGCCCCAAGTGAGCTAACTCTGGAGTGCAAGGTCATACATCAGGGAGATAGGATTTCTCGGTGTGCTATGACATGGTCTTTCTGAGTTCTTATAGGTGGCCACATCACCACCATCATTCTGACCAACATGACCACCATCATCACTACCACCATGAGCACCACCACTATCACCACCATCACCATAATTGCCAACACACTACCACCATCACCACCACCACCACCACCATTGCCACCATTTACCACTGCCTCATGTTGCAGCAAAAACTTCTCTGATAATTATATAAATTAGTATCTATTAAATGCCTATATATGGCAAACACTATTCTTAGCACTGTCCATAATAGCTCATGTAAGATTCACAACAATGAGGCAAAAGTACTATTATTATGATCATGGCTCCTATTTTACAGATAATGAAACTGAGGCATGGGGTAGCTGAGTGATTTGCTGAAGGTTAACTAGTTAGTAAGTGATAAAGCCAGGGTGTTCGGGCCTTGGAGTTTGCATACTTAACTACTACTCTCTGCGGCCATGTTCCTGAAATGCAGCCCTCCCTAAAGTTCCAAGGTTGATGGGCCCAGTACCTGGTAAGATGTTAAAGGGAGGGACATGCCCTTAATACCTCTTGTCTCTCTTTCTCTGGCTGGTATATGAATATGATGGTGAGCCACTGTGGACACAGCAGATGAGGGCAATATCCAAAATTTAACAAATAAAAAAAAAAAAAAAGGAAAAACTTGGATCCTCAAAATAATAGGAGCCCACCATCAGTCCAAGACTGCTTAGCAGAGAATGAAATCAAACTCTGCTTGATTAGAGCTGCTATTATTTTGTGTTTTCCAACAGCTGAATCAATATCTATAATGATGCAGCGGGCAAAGTCAATCTGGACAGCAGAGGTCTTCCTGCAGCATCTGTCCCTGTCTCAGAAGCTTTGTCTCCAGTGTTGGCATGCCAAAGGCCAGTCCTACCTCTATGAGGTTGGAACTTTCTAAAAACTACTTCACCAAGCTGCACAAACCAGACTCACAGGCTGGAGGTGGGGAGGAGCCTGTCTCCATGACAAGGTGATGATGTTTTTATTTGTGTAGAATAATAAATGCTCCAGTAGTTTTTATGAGCATAAAACAGAAAATTATCAAACCAGAAAAAAGGTTCGCTAAGCAAAGAGCTGACGATCCGAAAAGAGGCCTCATCTCACAAAACAGGGTGTGTGTGTATTTGGAGAATGTAAGATCTTAGGAGAAACTAGATAGGTAATCTAATGTGATCTGAAGGCTGGGACAGAGAAACGGAGACAGAGCCGAGGGAGGCTGAAACTGAGTTAAGAGGTTTGAACATGATAGTTTAGAAGGTGCAAAGAAGGATTTAAAGTGGTTTTCAACTTATTTTTAACTGAAAACTCAATATAATCATAGAATAATTTTTGTGCTCCTGTGTTTTCACTAATCATTGACAGAATGTTGTATTTTTAAAATTTTTATCAGCCTATTATTTATCTCCATCTCTTCTAGTCCTTGTACTCATACCTATCAAGCTTAGCTACAGATTTGCTCCATTAAAAAAAAAGGAACACTTCTGATTATAGTTCTCCTTCATGTGTGTGTGTTTTATTTAGGGTAGACTTTCAGGAGTGAGAGCCCACCCTTATGACTTCTTATTCACATGGCCACTTTGCTTTTGTCAGATGGCTATATTCATCCACAGGACCCAAGGCATTTATTTCTGCACACACCCAACAATTAGTTTTTTCTGGCATGTGGACCAGGAGAAAAGTCTAGTCCCAGGGGCACTGGCCTGGCTACTCTTGGGTCAAGGGCCTGAAGGGAAAATTCCCCAAAGGTGTTGATACTTCTCAAACATGAAGGTGGCTGTGATTCTCAAACATGTCATTTTCCACGTTTGGCCATTCCATATATATGACATGTCCTCTTGGCATCTGCTGTGTTCTGGGATGGTGTGGCAAAGGTGCAAAACCAGCCATGTGATCCATGATGGCACATAACAGCAGAGTGACCTTCACGGATGAGAGAATCTTCAGCTACCCTCTCTAGAAAAGATGTACTAGACTCAAAAAGGAGTCTAGACTCACAAGCATCACTCATAGGGATGAGTTACTTCCTAAAAGAGTCCTGAAAGACTCTTCCCCCTTCCGTCTCATTCCAATTGGAAAATTCTCAGGCAAGATTCTGATTAGCCATTTTTAGGCTATTTGCTTATCTCCTAGAGCCATCACTGAGGCTGAGATAGTGGAATCATGTAAGGGACAACTTCCATTTGGACCACATGGTTCTTGGGGAAGGGAAAAAGCACCCTCAAAATGAAGTGGCACTTTCTCCAGGGAAAAGAGAGGAGCTGGACAGATAAAACAAAGAACAATCTTTATGGAAATGTGAACACATGTGGACACAGGCATGCCTACGTACATCACAAGGCAGACTCAGGTTTGGTTTTAGTTCCCCAGAAAGAGACCTTGAGACAGAGACTCAAATGCAGGCCAAAATAGGAAGGGGGAAACTGTCAGTGATGGGAACATGCACAAGCCAATTACCAACAAGAGAAAATGGGGTTAATTCCACTACAGGACTCTGAGAGTCAATGCAAGACAGTTGCCTCAGAGTTATTCCATCAAAGGAGATGTTTCTGCACCAACTGCATGAGTCATAAGTGGAGGGCCACTCCAGAGATGCTAAGGTGTTAACTCTTTGGAACTCCTGCCTATCATGCACTCAGATAGTGCTGACTCCAGGGTCAGAGAAAGCCACGTGCAGTCAGCAGTTGACTGCTCTCTACGTCAGGGTAAGGCCCAACAAAATATTGTTGGGCTTCTGACAGCACTTGCTGCACACATGCATATGTTCCCGAGGGAGAGACAGCCACAAGAGGCCTCTATCTTTATATCTAACAGCGAGGGATTGAGGAACTTGTGTTCCCTCTCAGTGTTGATAGGAGTGAGGCTCGTGCCATAGTGGCTTTTACAGGATGGACAAAGGGAGACCTTTATCTGAATATCTGTTGTTTCCGTCCAGGAAACCCACTTGTGGTGCTGGGCCAAGTGCAATGACCATGATCAAGGCATGAATGGGGATGGTCACATGGGTGGGACACATGTAATATTTCTTTCCCTGTAAGGTGGAAACTGAGGTCTGGCCTGGCCAATCAGTGCATTTCATTCCTCATCCAAAACAGCAGTTCAGGGATAGGCTTGTGGCCCAAATTAGTAAAATTCAGAGTTCATCCTAGAATGTCTATGGAAATGACCAGGAAAGAATCCTCTCTATAAGACTTGAAATGGGGAGGCTTAAGTATATAGCTATGGGGTCCCTGCCTGAAGAAAAGCAGCAGAACAAAGCAAACAGTGAAGGGTGTGAAGAAAGTGAGGCTTGGGCCACTGGATCCAGCTATGGCTGCGTACTTTCCAAATCCACCCTTTGACTTTTCAGATACAGTGAGTTTAAATGAACACTACATTTGGCTGAAACGATTTTTGTTGATTTTTCTGTCTGTTGACCCTGGAAAAGTCCTGACTAATACAAGACGCGAACTTGCAAAACGCTAAGGTGGCAAGCCCTGGCAGTGTCACTGCTCTTCTACTTCTTGGAACCAACTTTCTGGGGCCTTGAGGAGTCACTATGAGCATCTTCGAGGTTGCCAAGGCAACAGGATCCATCCTTAGAAGTGAGTTTAAGCCTTTCCTTCTTTATTTCTGGAAGAATAATTGGGAGAAAAAAGTCCACATAAGCAGGTTGACAAAATGAATGGCTTTAGAGCCTTGCCATGAGTTACTATCCAATCACATGTTTCAGCCAGACCTTTGTCTCTTTCAAGGTCAATTGATAAAAAAAAAAAAAAAAAAAAAAAAGATCTCATAGTAACATCTAATGTTTTTGAACACTTATGTGTTGGGCACAGTTCTAAGATGCTTCATATACACTATTCCATTTAACCCTCACCACACCCCTACAGGCACTGTGATTATCCTGTGGAGGCCCTGGAGGAGCAGAGAGAGAGTCACAGAACTAGTGTGTATTGGGGTGAAGATCCAGGCTCAGGCCTGAATTGTGAGCCTGTACTCTTGTCTAATCTCCTCCAGGAGAAAGAAAGAAAACCCTCCTTTCCACTAGCCCCACCTGACTAGTCAAAAGTGTCCCTAAGCTGCTTCAACAGGAGAGATGGGCCAGGAGTAGACAGGCATGCTGGGCAGACGCTTTGTGGAATTAGTTAAGAATGCCTGAGGTGGCTGAAGTCTCAGAGGACATTCCTGAAGAATGTGGGATCTAGCTCCACTCAGAGATCTCTTTCCTTGTCTCCTCCTTCCTCATTTTCCACACTGGCCATACCAAAGTGCCTGTGTCCTCAAAGACACTCAACTCCCACACTCCCCACTAATGGCCTCATCACCTGCCCCACCAAGGAAACCAGGGACAGCCTAGCTCAGCAGAGCTACGGCCAATAAAGCATTTGCCTATTGTTTGGCACAAAGAAAGACTGTTGATATCACTGACAGGAAAAGAAAAAAATGTTATTTCAAAAATCAGCAGCTGTTTGAATAAATGTCCTTAGGAGAACAAGAATATTTATCTTAGAGAATTGCCCTCTGTCTGGAACTGCCTGCATTATAAAAGTTGAGGGTTCCAGCATGTGATTTAGAAGAAAAAGAATGAGCTTAAGTTATAAAATAAATAATAGCCATGCTTTCCTTCTCGTCTAGTCACTTCCCTTTCCTTTATTTCATTCTAAAGTTGTTAAGAGGGGCAGGGCAAGGCAGGTGTCCACAGTGAGAGACCTGCCGTGGCCAGGAGCAGTGTGTTCAGCCTAGTGAGGTAAACACAGTATCCACACTGGGGGAACAGCCCAATGGGCAGTGTCAGAGCCTGAGCATCCAGATGGTGGTACAGATGGGAGACCAATTATACACAGGTGGGTCAATCAACTAAGAAAGTATATTGAGGGGCTGGGATTGTGGCTCAGCGGTAGAGCGCTTGCCTCGCATGCGTGAGGCCCTGGGTTCGATCCTCAGCACCACATACAAAGCAATAAAATAAAGACATTGTGTCCATCTATATCTAAAAAAATATTAAAAAAAAAAAAAAAAGTATATTGAGTGTAGCGGATGCCACTGTTGGAGGAAAGAGTTATAAGTATGGAAAGAGAAAAGTGAAACTTGTGGTGATTGGATTGAAATTATGGACATCAGCGTGGATGTACAGCTTTTCATAAATAGAGATTTAGGAATAAAAATAAATATAAATGTGTGTATATGTGTGTGTGAGGGGGTGGGGATTGCTAAGTAGTATTTCATTGTATGACTATACCACTATTGTTTATCCATCCTGTTAATAGGTATTTGGGTTATTTCCAGTCTGGGGTAATCATGAATAAAGTTTCCGTGAACATCTTTACATAATTCCTTTTGGATATATATTTTCACTTTCCTCGAGTAAATACCCACAAGTGGATTTAATTGAGTCAAAGGGTAGGTCTTGTTTACATGTAAAGGAAATCATCAAAAGGTTTTCCAAGCGGGGCTGGGATTACGGCGCAGTGGTAGCGTGCTCGCCTAGTACGCGGGAGGCACTGGGTTCGATCCTCAGCACCACATAAAATAAAATAAAGATATTCTGTCCACCTACAACTAAAAAATAAATATTTAAAAAAAAAAAAAGGTTTTCCAAGGTGGTAATACCCATTTTTACAATCACCAATGCTCTGGGAGATCTAGTTGGTCCATATTTGGGACTTTCAATATGTTCCCCGATGACTAACAATATTGAGCATATTATCATATGCTTTTTGCCATTCGTATATCTTATTTCATGAACTGTCTGTTCAAATTTTTTGACCATATTTTAAAAATTGAGCTGTTTGTTATCGATTTATAAAAGTCCTTGGTATATTCCAGTTATAAGTCCTCTTCCAGATAATGTGCTGTGGTTATTTTCCTATTCTTTAGCTTACTTATTTTTCCCCCAATACTGGTAATTGAACCCAGGGGCACTCTGCCACTGAGCTACATCCCCAGTCCTTTTTTTAATTTTTATTTTGAGACAGGGTCTCACTAAGTTGCCCAGGCTGTCCTTGAACTTGCAATCTTCCTGCGTTGGTCTCCTGAGTTGCTGGTATTACAGATATGTGCCATTAGGCTCAGCCCTTATCTATTTTCCTTAATGTTTTTGTTTGTTGGTTTTAATGAGCAAAAGATTTTAATTTTGATGAAGTCTAATTTTTTCTTTTATATCTACTTTCATTGTTTGATATAAAAAGTTTGCCTAACTTCAAAATGTTTTCTCTTGAAATTCTAAAATTTTGGCTTTTACATATAGGTCAATATTCCATCTTGAGCCAAATTTTGTGTCATATGAGTAGTGATTAAAGTTAATGTGCAATTTATTGTACCCAGTTATCCTAGAACCTCTAGATTTTCTTACTCTATTGAAAATCTTTGATGTCTCTGTCAAAAATCAATAAACTATATATTTATGGGTCGTTTTCTGTACACTCTATTTTGTTCAACTGACCTATTTTGTATATCCTAAATAATGCCCTACCATGATTACAGTAGCTTCATAATAATTACTGAGATTAAGTGATGTAAGTCCTCCAGCTCTGTCCCCCCCCTCCCCCAGATTGTTTTGGTTATTCTAAGCCCTATGTATTTCCATATAAATTATAAGATCAACCTGTCAATTTCTACAAAAGTCTGTTAGGATTGCAGTTAAGATTGTGTTGAATCTCTAGGTCACTTTAAGTAAACTTGACATCATAACAATATCGAATCATCCAAACCATGTCTTACATCTTTCCATTTTGTAGGTCTTCTTTCTCTCAATGATCTTTTGTAGTTTTTAATACAAAGATATCACACAGTTTTTACTAAGTTAATTACTCAATGTTTTATATTTTGAATTTTACTTTCCAATTGTAGAAATGCAATTTATTTTTAATATTAGTGTTCTATCTTTAGGATCATCTATGTAAACAATTCTGTCATCTACAAATAAAGACAGTTTATTTCTTTATTTCCAATGTTTATCCTTTTGTTTTCTTCTTTTATTGCACTGGCTAAGACCTCCAGTTAAGAGGTTAAGTTTTAGTATTAGATGTGGACAACCTTACATTTTTCCTAATTTTATGATGGAAATACTCAATATTTCAACATTGTATATATTTAGGAGTTCCATAGATGTATTCTATCATATTGAGGAAGATATTTTTTCTTTTCTAGATTTCTAAGAATTTTATCATGAATAGGTATTGAATTTTTTTTCGTTTTCCTTTTCTGTTTTTGCTGAGATGATTATACAGTTTTTCTCTTCTGTTAATAGTATAAATTACAAATCAACCTTATAATCCTGAGATAAACCCACTTGGTTATGATGTGTCATCATTTTTATGTATTGCTGAATTCCATTTACTAATATAATGTTAAGGATGTTTGTGTCTATGCTCACAGGTATACTCATCTGTCATTTTCATTTCTTTAAACCTTTTTGTCAGATTTTTGTATTAGGGTTATGCTGACCTTATAAAGTGAATTGGAAAAATTTATCTTCTCTCTTTTTGAAAGAATTTATGCTCTATTTGTATTTTCCCTCTTAAATATTCAATAGAATTCACAAGTGAAATCATGTAGCATGGAGTTTTCTTGTAGAAAGTTTTTGATAAGTTAAATTCTTTATAAAATTTGAGTTATTTAAATTTTCTATTTCTTCTGTGTCAATTTTGATAATTTGTTTTTTTAAGGAATTGCTCATTTCACCTTAGTTATTGACTTTATTATCATAAAGTTGTTCATATAATTTTCCTATTATCATAATATCTATAGGTTGTTAATAATATCCCCTTTCATCCCTATATTACTAATTTGTATTTTCTCTCTTTTAATTGATTGATCTTTCTAGAGAGTTTGTCAGTTTTATGAAACTTTATAAGAACCAATTTTCGACTTTGTTAAAAAATATTTATAGCCTGTTTTCCAACATTTTGATTTCTGCTTTTATGTTTATTATTTCCTTCTAGTTTGGGGGGTTTAATTTCCTTATGTTTTTCTACATTTTTAAGGTGGAAATTTGGATAACTCAATTTAAAACTGTCTTCCTAATATTATCAAATAAAGCTATTGATTTTCCTCTAAGCACTCTTTTCCAAATGCTGAAATGCAGTATTAAATTTTCGTTATCAATTAGAATATTTTCTAACTTCCCTTAAAATTTATTCTTTGATCTGTAATATTTATGCATGTTATTTAATTTCCAAGAATATACAATTACCCAAGTAGTTTACTGATGGCTAATTTAGTTCCATTGTAATCAGAGAACAAACTCAGCTAGATTTCAATCTTTTGAGGTTTTTCTTTTTTCTTTATAAAATAAGTGTGTGATCTGGTGGCCATCAGAGAGGTGCTTTGGGAGTTCAAGAGGAATAAGCAAATTCCAGATGGAGCAAAGCATGGGAAGCTTATGGAAAGAGGTGGTATTTGAGCAGAGTCTTGAAAGACATATTAGATTAGGAAATAGGGAGATGCAGGAAAACCAAGAAGGAAAAAGTACCATCAGACTCAAATTTCCTTAAATGTAGGAACTATGATTATCTTTTTTTTTTTTTTTTTTTTTTTGGCACCAGGGATTGAACTCAGGGGCACTCGACCACTGAGCCACATCCGTAAAGACAAGGTCTCACTGAATTGCTTAGCGCCTTGCCCTTGCTGAGGCTGGCTTTGAACTCGCGATTCTCCTGTCTCAGCCTCCCTAAGTGCTGGGATTACAAGTGTGAGCCACCGCGCCCGGCTGGAACTATGATTATCTTTTATGAAACCCAAGACCTCAGCACTGCTGGGAAAGCAACTACAGATCCGTGTCCCTAATACTCTCCTCATATTTGTTTCTAAACACCTGTTGCCAATCACTTAGACATTTTGAACTCTGGATCTGGCTACCTCCTGTTTCAGAACTGAAGCAGCACCAGATACTTTAAACTAGCAATGACAAGAGCCAGATTTCATAACTGGAAAAGCCTGTTTCTTCTTCTTACTTTTAAGATACCCACCATTATAAAGGCTTTTTTCTCTGCCCACAGATCTGAGAGAATAATGAACAGGATACACTAGGAAGTCTGTAGTTCCAGGCATATCCTCTCCCTTCTGTGAAGTCTGGATTTCCCAATCACATCACTGGAGAAAAGCTTCACTTGTCTCTATGGTCCTGTGGCAAGAATCCCTCTCAGAAGGGACATAGGTGGAAAGCAAGTACACCGTGGGGATCTGAATCATCTGAAAATGGCTTCTTGTCAGAGTCCTGAGGGACACAAATAAGTTTAAGCTTGAGACCATTATCCTTCAGCCACAATTGCTGTCCACCATTCAGATATGCAGGCATCCTTGGGAGTTTACAGTCACCATCTGTTATGGTTTGGATCTGAGGTCCTGCCCAAAAGCTCTTGTGTTAATTCCGGTGTATTCAGAGGTGGAAAAGATTAGATTATGAAAGCTGTAACCTAATCATACTATCCTAATTTAAGTGGACTAACTAGGTGGTAACTATAGGCAGACAGGCTTGGTGAGGGGGGATCACTAAGGGGGATGCCCTGGAAGAATTCGTCTTCATCTTCCCTGTCTCCTCTCTGCTTCCTGGTTGCTAGTAATGGAGCAGTGTTCCTCCACCACATCATTCCACCATGATGTTCTATCTTACCTTGGGCCCAGAACAATGGAGTTGGCTCACCATGGGCTAACTCTCTGAAACCATGAGCTCAAAATAAACTTTTCCTTTTCTAAGTTGTTCTTGTCAGATATTTTGGTCACAGTGACAAAACACTAACACACCACCCCAGAGGCCTGAGGCAGGAATCGTGTCTCCCTTCCCCATAAGTCCCAGAGTTTGTGGAAGTTCATCAAGTGAATGAGCTGGACCAGGCTGAGCCTCTGCCTTGATCTCTGGCACACAGCAGTCTTTGCCCTGAACTTCCCTCTGAAAGGGGAGACTGTTCCCTTATCTTTGGTGATCCCTAGGGGTTGAGTCCCTGATGTGAAAGAGTTGGTTTGGAATGTTTTCTTAGCTCTACTCGGCTGTGCTAACACCCACATGCCGCCTGAACTTAAAACTCCTGCCAGCCTTGCCAGATGTCATGGGCTTAACTTCCCCACAGATGCCCTGGGAGGAAGCATGTGAAAGGCCTACCTGAGATAAATAGGAGCCCTTGATAGCTGTGTATCAAAACATGAGAAACCATATGAAGAAAAATGTGGCTATCAGAACCTCTGGTTCTAAATAGAATCATTTAATACAGGTCCTGGCTAGAAAAGGATAATCCAAAGTCGGGCTTAAAGTCAGCCTTCCATGGGTCTAACAAAGCCAATTTGAAAAGATCCACTTAATGTCTCATTTGGCCTTGCTGAAGTCAGTGTCCTTTGGCCAGAAGCCGAACACAGGGCCATTAAGCACGAGCAACACATTTCAGCCATGCATTTACACTGAAACCAGCCCCAAAGACTCCATCCGCCACACAAGTGGCCTCTCTCTGTCTTTTACAACTCTGAGTCTGCTTAGGTTCCCCCTCCAGGAGGGTGATGAGGATGAAATTGCCCCCAGAATGTTCCTCTTCAGAGGCAGACTGATGATTTTGTGTAAGAGATACAGACAGTGGGGCCAAAGCATAGCTCAGTGGCAGAGTACTGACCTAGCATTCCCCAGGCCCTGGGTTTGATCCCAGCATGGGATGGGGGGCAAGGACAGGGAGGAAACAAGCAAGGGAAGATAGCATCTAGCTGTGAGGATTTCAAGGCAAGTTCTTCTTTTCTTTCTTTCTTTTTTTTTTTTTTTCTTTTTCTTTGGTACTAGGGATTGAGCCCAGGAGTGCTTTACCACTGAGCTACAGTCCCCAGCTTTTTTTTTTTTTTTAATTTTTGAAATAGTCTTGTTAAATTGTCCAGGTTGGCCTTGAACTTCTCCTGCCTCAGCCTCCCACATCACTGGGATTGCAGGTTTGAATCGCCACACCAGCTGTTAACACTGAAAAAAAAAAGACTGGTCATCTGGTCTCTCAAGTGAAAAGAGCAGAAAATATGGGGAGCCAATGGGTCGGGGCCCTCTGAGGTCATTGAACTTGGCTAAGTCTTAGAGAGTTTAGTGGCAAACACTCCAAACCGAAGCCCAGTGCCCTCTTCCTGATGATGGCTGCACATTGCCTGTCCTGGATAAACTTGCCACTGACTTTCCCACTGCCTCCTCTCTCTTTTCTTTTCACCTTGCATAAGGCTGATATTTGAGATTAGGAGACACTGGGGGCAAGACTGGTAATTGGAAAGAGGCCCAAGTGAAAACAATGTAACAACTAAGCAGGCCTTATGGCAGATGTCTACGGAGAGAGAATGTGGGAATAGTGATAACCAGAAAGACCAGGAGGCCTCCTTGCGAGGCCTTCTACCAATTCTGACAGTATATTTATAAGCTAAGCCGAATGCTACAGAAAGACATGTTCCAAATATAAAGGGTTCCACCAGCCAGGGTAAAGTGGATATCATTTTTGTTTGAGATGGTCCCAGCATCTTCAGAGAACGTGCCCAGAGCAGTAACGATTACAACAATCTCACCGAAACAGGACTGCCCTGCAGTGCTCCACCCTCTGCTTGGGGGGTTAGACTCTAGGGATTAGCATACATTCCTGACACTTACTAGAACTCCCTCCTTGTGTACTGGATGCTTGAGCTCCGACATAATTGCTTTGCATTTAAATGCCCAAATATGATTATATAACCTTAATTCAATTAATTAACAGGTTTGACTTGATTCAAGCCTTGCCCAGGAATAAGCCTAAGAGTTATCTAAATAATAATTTAGAACAGGACAAACCAGCCTCGCTAGTCTCCACTGTTGGAAGATTGAAGGAACTTTCGAGTCATCAGTTAGAGTTAGAGTGGATCTAAAGGTCCAACTCCCAACACTGTGCTCATTTGCCTTTAAGCTTCAGTGCTATGGGTCTGGGATTCTTCATCCGTGGGCAGCCAGAACTCTGAGAATTGGTCCTTCTTTCCAACTTAGCAAGATAAAATGGAGTCCAAGAGAGGTTGGCTAGCCCAGGTTGGGTCCATCAGCTGAAAGCAGAGCTATGACTTTGTTTCAGCACAAAGGGTCTTAGAACCCATCTGATCCAAACTTCTACTCACTTTAGGAGCCCATGACAGTTGTCACACCTCTGCTTGGCCCCTGTTAATAACAGGAAGCCCACTGCCACTACCAGCAGTGGATGGCTTCTGCTAGGATGGCTCTTCCCAAATCTACTTTCCCAAAACTTTCATTCAAAGTTCTTTTATCCCTTAGCCCTCCAATGCCATTTCTTAATTCCACAACATCATTCCCTGAAAATAAATTCTGGATCCCATGAAGCTTACTCTACTAAAGTATACTGATCAGAAGCTTAGATATTTATGAGACCCAATCATAACCCTGCCTGACTTTTGAATACTATCCCAACTCCAGATCCAACAGAGGTCAGTGGAACGAGGGAACCCCATCTGTGCCTTGTTGTATGAAATCTTGATACTGGAACAAAACTGGAGAGGAAAATGAACTGAGTATTTTAATGAGAGCTCTTGACATTATAATGACATATGTCAACAAGAGAATTTGCATCTGTACTTTTCTTCTGAACATTTTGTTTTATTTTTATTTTATTATTACTTTTTTGATAGTGAAGATTGAACCCAGAGGCACTTAACCACTGAGCTACATCCCCAACCCTTTTTATTTTTATTTTTATTTTTATTTTGAGACAGGGTCTTGCTAAGTTGCTTAGGGCCTTACTAAGGCTAGTTTTGAACTTGTGATCCTCCTGCCTCAGCCTCCTAAGTCACTGGGATTATAGGCATGTACCACCATACCCAGCTGAATGAATTTCTTTTTCAAATCAAACAGAGAGCACCATTTATGAATAGTTCATAATGCTATTGTGTAACCTTTCTAAGATTAGACACAGATCCTAGTGAAGGCCGGTTTGGGGAAACCAGATACCCACTATCTTGGGATGTCCAACAACTGGAGACTAGAACTAATCATAGTCCACACAAGCACCCATGATGCTGTGCTATGAGGCAGCTATGTACCTACCTGTCCTGGTCACTAGATTGTGGGGTCCTTGGCGGCAGGAAGCATGTGCCCTCCAGTGCTGTGGCCTTGGGGTCTGGAAGATGGTGGGTTTCCAGTAAATGTTTGTTGGATAAACTGACTCATCAGAGGTGCCCATTCCCTGACTGTTTACCAGTGCACAGGAGTTGACCAGAGGTGTACTCTGGCCTTCTTGCACTTGTATCTCAGCACGCCGGTGTCCACATCTTAGAAAACTCCAACATACAGATCAGGTGGGGACATATACCCTAGAATAACTTAATTTAAAAAGGGTTTGCCGCAGGGCTGGGGCGGTGGCTCAGTGGTAGAGCGCTTGCCTCGCATGCGTAAGTCACCGGGTTCAATCCTCAGCACCACATAAAAATAAATAATAAAACATATTGCATACAACGAAAAAATATTTTTAAAAAAAGGGTTTGCCACATAGCTATTCTAAACAATGAACTCTCCTCAACTATTTCAAGCAATCCACATTATAAAACTTGTCAGCCACTGAATGAGTGCATGTATACCAAGGGAAGGATGCTGTCTGCAGCTCCTGGAGACACACTGGGAATGTGGTGAATGATATGTTTGAGTTCATCCCTGACACACTCAGGGATCAGCCTTGACACCATTTTGATCCTTTAAATATTTCTGCTGGCATATGTCATCACATCAAGGGGCCTGGAGGAAAAGTAAGAAAGAAGGACTTGGAGCAGTGTGAGGTAAGCTGCTTTTCATATCCTTGAGCCCTGAGCAGGCAAAACCTAGTGAATACAGGCATGAAGGTCCCATCTCCCTTGGAACACATAAACCACAGTAATGCAAATCCCTGTGGCCTCTAGAGTCAAAGGAAGGGGGCCCTACATTTAAATACTGCTATTTAGTCATGGCAGCCATCCAGTGAGGCATTTTTCAAATAATAGAGCCGAAGCTTAGAGAGATTAATGTCTCCCAAAGTCACTCAGATGTGGAGTATGGCTTCAAACCCAGACCCACTGGGAGGATTGGCACTTCCCAGGGCCTTCCCAGATCAAGCATGCCTCAGAGAAGGCCTCTGGCTTCTTGGGAAGGGCAACTGTTGTCTTCAGGTTTTGATTTCTCACCACACATCTACTATCAACTCAAAACGCCTTTGCTTTCTGTCTGTTTGTAAATTCCTTAGAAAAACTTGTCTGGGCTGGGCATGGAAGTGCTTGCCTGTAATCCCAGTGACTCTGGAGGCTGAGGCAGGAGGATTGTGAGTTCAAAGCCCGCCTCAGCCGCTTAGCAAGGCCCTAAGTAACATAGTGAGACCCTATCTCAAAATAAAATATAAAAAGGTCTAGGGATGTAGCTCAGTGGTTAAGTGCCCCTGGGTTAAAAACAAACAAACAAACAAAAGACAAGAAAACATGCCTGGAAATCTCATGCTGCAGGGAAATCCAGCTCTCATGTGAGTGGAGTGCCAGGAGGACTTGTGTAGACTGGATCTATCCCATCTCCTACCTGCCTTTCCTGTCTCCTTTTGCACACTTGGACCACAGGAGAAGAAAAAAGCCACAGTGGCCCTGTCATCTCCAGGCTCTAACTTTGTACTTGCAGGTGTCAGATAGAAACCCTGGCTTCATGACACCCAGTGTGGGGTTTGACTTGGTCTATAAGCCAAAAAGAGGAAAGAAAGTCTATCAGAAGTCTTTCATTACCATAGACTACAGGGAAATATCTTCATGAGAAAATGGGGTCCTTGGGTGGTGTTTCCTCTGGCCTTTGCCTAGGGTGAGCCTACCAGTTGGAATCAGGGATGACCCCAGTAAGGCTTGGGTGGTCCTTCCCACTGAGAATGGCAGGAAGCATGTGTTGGGATGAAATGTGCTTCCCGTTATTCACCCCAGCCAGAGGAAGCTTTGTAAAAGATCGCCTGATCCTACTAGTCCCCAGTTAATAATCTCCTTGCCTCTTCTACAGAATCATGATCCTTCACTCCTTGCCCCCTTCATCTACCCTTCCAGTCTCTTCCTGCATCTGCCTCTCCATCCATACTGTGCTTGACTGTAACTGTCTTCAAACACCCCATACTCTTTAATATCACTATTTTGTTTTACCTTCTTCCTGAAATAGGTGCCCCCTCCCAATCCTCTCTTAGCCATCTACACCAAACTTGGTAGTCACCTTTTTGCTGTCACTTGCCACAACATGTCAGGAAGAATTAATTGCCCTTCACCCAAATTCCCATAGCACTTTATAGGTCTCTAGATTTGGTGCATCACATTGTGCGAGAGCTATCTGTTTACACATCCATCTCATCGGTTGGATGATGCAGTCTTTGGAGGGGAGGAATCACTTCTTATTCCTATTCTGTCTCCGGGGCTTAGGATATAGGAGGGGCTCCACAAATGTTCCTGGGAAGTGGCAGCTGCAGTGGAGGATATTCTTTGTGTTTCAAGGGGGGGCCTGCGCAGCTAGCTGAGGCTGGGAACAGAGGACAGGTTCTTGAGTGACAGAACCTCTTCTTCCTTGCTACTCCATGGGGGCTCACCTGAGGGTCACCAGCTCCAGGAAAAGAAGGTCATTTAGAGGGCAGAGTTTATCTTGAGAGCTCAACATTTCCTTTGCAGGACATCAAGATTACTTTACAAGCCAGTGGTCTCTCCATGAGAGGGGTAGAGGCAGAGATGGGGTTACCAATTATGATTTGGGTAACTTTTGGCAAACTGCTTAATCTCTCTGAGGTACAATATCTTCATCTAAATAATGGAAAAACAATTGCATACTTCATGTTGCTATGAAGATTAATAACTACTATGTATTGACTTTATTGAAGAGCTCAGGGCTCTACAAATATCTCTCAGTGAGAAGTGAGAAATTAACAGAGATGGAATCAGAATCTGAACCAGTATATCATATGAAAAGGACATTGAAAACTGCAAAAGATGTGGCTCAATGGTTAAGCACCCCTGGGTTCAATCCTAGGTACAAAAAGAAAAAAAAGATCGTACAAATAGTAGCTGCATCTATTTACCAAAAATGCATTTAGACCTTGAAATCTTTGTCCTGTTGGGCACTGAAACTGTAAAGAGAAAGATTCCCTTGTCCTGCCCCCCTCTTTGTCCCCCATCCCGGCCATGTCACTATAAGTAGCTCTTACAGGAAGTGCAAAGGTGAAGGGCTCATGGAGATGCTACTTAGTTATCCAAAGAAATTGTGCCTCACCTTCCATAGGTTGAATGGACTCTGGGAAGTGCCTGCCCACACAGGAATTGCATTTCCTGGCTCCCCTTGCACATGGGTGGGGCTTTGCAATATGTTCTCCTATGGGATGTGATTGGAAATGACAGTGTCACTTGCAGGTCAAGATGGTTAAGAGGGTGTGAATAGTTGCAAGGTAAAAGCAATTCAAGTGTCTATCAATAGTTGAATCGGTAAACAAATAGTGAATACATACTATGGAAAGAAATTCTGATACCTGGTACCACATGGATAAGTGAAATAAATCAGTCACCAAAGGATAGACCTATCATTCCACTTACATGAAATAGTTGCAGTTGTCAAACTCATGGAGATATAAATTAGGATAGCAGTTGCCAGGGGCTACCGGAAGCAGGGATTGGGGAGTTATTGTTTAATGAGTACAAGAGTTTCAGTTAGAAAGACAGAAGAATTCTCAAGAGGGATGGTGATGATGGTCTCACAACATCAGTGTACTTAATGCCACTGTACCATCCACTCAAAAATGCTTAAAATGTTAAATTTTTGTGTTAAGTATATTTTACCACAATTAGGAGAGGAGGAGAAGAAGATGTTGTGACTTCTCTGACTGCCAGTTTGATGCAGAGAACTTTTAGGTTGTAGGATGAAAGAGCCACATGAGAGAAGCAGCCCTGTGCCCCTGAATTACCATGTGACAAAAAGCCACTTACTAGGAATCAAATCAGACTCTGATTTGAGTGGTGAGTAGACTTCTAACAGGGTAAATCATTGGAACTGGGTTTTTGTTTTCAGCATCTAGTATGACCCTAATAAACACAACTGGCAGCTGATACTCATGGCTGACTGCAGTACAATGGGGTCCCCTGAGAAAGAGATGGGGGGATAGCTTCAGAGCTTGAATTGGTTTGGGGCCAAGGAGACATTTGTGCTGAGTTGCCACTTCAAGTTCAGCAATTCTGAAGACCGAACCACTCCTTGGCTACAAAACTGATTCCCGGGATTCTGTGCCTAAGGAACCCAACTGGAGTTTGCTTCCTGCACACCCTCTGTTAGGGTCAGGCATAGAAACTGTCCCCATGTGCCTTCCTTGGCAAACCATGCTCTGGGGAAATGGCTCTATGGTCCCATTTGAGTGACAGCCTCTAAGTTGACCATAGCATAGGAAGCAGCAGGGACTATTCTGTCTTGTGCTGAAAGGAAAATGCCCAGTTGGGACTCTACTATGACTGCAGGCTGTGATTGAAGCCAGCTACAAATTCCAGGATTAGCAACCAGGACAGTCCCTGACTCAGGATGTAGAGAGGCTCTCAGGGCAGGCTTGGGAATCAGATGGGGTTATAAATTACAAATTGTCAACAACAATGTGTGAAGACCTTTTCTGGCTGACCATGCTCTGGACAGCTCTGGGTTTGGCAGCCTTCCAGGAGCCCCTCAGTATGGCAATGAGCTGCAGTCTCCAGGCATGTGGCTGAGATGGCACCAGTGGCCCAAGAGACTGGGATTGACCCTTGGACTTCAGATAAGCAGCCTGGGAACCTGGACTTGTGCTCGCACCACAGGAGAGTGATCCATTTTTACAAGTGGGAGGGGAAGCTAGAGCCAAACCAATGGAACAGATAAGAGAGGCAGCCTCATTTTTCCCCCCAATTTTGCAAAGAATTTACTGTTTCAATGAATTTAAATGGTTCAATTTTACCCCATAACAGCAATATAGTTGCCCTCAGTACTTAGGGGGGATTGGTTCCGCTATTCCCACATTAGAATATCAAAATCCATGGAGGCTCAAGTCCCTTATATAAGATGGTGTAATATTTGCATATAATCTGCAAATCCTTTCCATACTTTAAATCATCTAGACCATTTGCAGTACTTAACAAATAGTTGTTGTATTGTTTAGAAACCAGTACAAGGAAGAAAGTCTGTTCCTGTGCTCAGTACAGACATGATTTGGGGGTTGAATTTTTTTTTTTTTTTGTACTAGGGATTCAACCCAGGGGCACTTAACCATTGAGTCACATTCCCCAGCCCTCTTTTATAATTTATTTTGAGACAGGGTCTCACTGAGTTGCTTAGCACCTTGCTTTTGCTGATGCTTGCTTGAAACTCATGATCTTCCTGCCTCAGCCTCCTGAGCTGTCGGGATTACAGGAGTGTGCCACCAGGCCTGGCCCAGTTTGAATGTTTTTGATTTGTGTTTGGTTGAATCTGCAAATGTGGCACCTGCAGATACAGAGGGAAGACTATATTGTACATGCATCCTTGGGGAGCCAGAAACTGCACACAAATTTGACAATTGTGTCAAATCTGACAATGTCCCTAAGGGAAATTCATGCAAATAAAGGTCATATGAGTTGCATTAAAATAAAGGCTGATAATTATTGGTTTCTAAAGATTTTTTTAAATCAGGGATTCAACATTTGTTAAGTGTATAAATGTATCCCTGTATACCTTTATAGTATAAAATCTTCAGAATTCTCCTGTAGTGGGCATCCATGTTTCTGGCTCTTATCGCTCCTTTGCTTGTCCCTGGCATTCACCATGTAATATGACAACAAGCTCTAAGGCCTTTAGAGATGAAACACAGCAGAATATTAAAAAAAAAAAAAAAAAAAAGATAAAATGCAGACCCCCATCTTCTTTTGCACCTCTATCTCTTGGAGTTGTCTGGAGTCAGTCCTTCATCTTCCTGCAGAGGCATCTCTTTCTTTCTCCCACTCTGGGCTAATGTTTGTATTTTCCTTCACCAAGGCCAAAGGGAGGCATTGAGCCTTACTTCAAAAAAGCTGTTCTGGCTTCTCTGGCTTTTTTTCATGTTCTCTTATGCAACCTCGGCTTGGGTCTTGTATAAAAACCAGCTGAAAAGTGTCTGTTGCCAGCCTTTGAAATGGTGCCAAGGCTATCTGGGTTCCACTGTCACTTCCTGGGAGCTGGTCCCAGGGCCAATGGTGAGCTATAGCCCCTCCTATCCACCTGTCCTGGGCAGGGCCCACATGAGGATGCAAGCCCTTAGGAAAGGGAGCCCTGGTCTCCCACTCAGGATGACTCAGGGCTGCCAAGCCAGAATCCCAGCTCCCCTGTGTGCCGCATGCTTTCGTCTCCACTTACTTGCCAAGATGATGCAGCCCTCCTGCTGTCAGTGCTCCCCTTTGTAGGGAACACTCACTGGGTCATGGGACTATTGTCCCATCTCCTCCAACACCAGAAGAGATTGGTGGCTGTGATGACTTGAAGTCATTCAGAGGCCTGACTGCTCAGTCTCCTCTGTCCCTCCTGCCCTCTTGCTGTCACTGGGAACTGACCAGCTATCCCTAAACCAAGAGGTGGGCAATGCCACAAGGCACCCCACAGGAACGAGTACAGCAAGTGGGGCTCATCATGTGTAGCGAAATACAGAACTGAAAGACCCTAACCTCTGGTCTACTCCCTTGGAAATTCCCAGGCCCCCGGGGATATCTGCATCTTCCCAGGAGGGGGTGGGGTGGTTGAGGTTTTCTTCTGGCTCCTGCCATCTGCTCCCACTGGATTCTTTCAGTTTGAGTCACTTGGCCCTCCTGGGTGCATTGTCCGTGTACGCATCCAGATGTGGAACTCAGGCCCTCACCTCGATTTCCACCAAAACCAAACCAAGCATCTGTCCAAGACTTTTTGTACACATAGCCTACTCTGCCAGGGGTCGCTTAGGCCAAGAGGATTTACACTGCAGCAATACAAACTTTAAATAGAATTTTTTATCTTTAATGATTTTCTTGGAGGCTACCTTCAGCTCTGGAGATTTCCCAGGAGCCAGACCAGCCCACATTGCTAAGCAAGCTCATGCTTCACTATAGTGTGGTTCCTAAACAACCTGCACCACAATTGCCACTATAGGAGTAGGAGCCTGTTGAGGTATAGCATATGTGTGTGTGCGTGTGTGTGTGTGTGCGTGTGTGTCTACATATGTACTCATGAGCATCTAAGAGGGGGGATGTATTTTTTGTTTCAGTTTTGTTTGTTTCAGTTATGTCTTGTTAGATGCTTGCTTGTAATGGGCCTTTTTATAGTTGGCAATATGTGTCCTGCTGATTACAGAGTTCATTCACTTGAGTGACCTCTTAGACCATATCCACAAAATCCAAATAATTGAAAGGAATAATAAATTATTCCTTTTTTGCTTGCATATCCTCTAAAAGAATTTTTGTACCATTACATACCACCCCTTCAAGAGTGTTGTGTTGTGTTGATATTTAAGAATTTTCATCTTGAGTTTAAATAGCTGCAAAAGATTACCTTTACTACAAATTTGAAATATTTTTAAATAACTGTATATCACTGATTTACATATATTGAAAGAAAACTTTAATGTCACAACAATTCAATATGCTTGGTGTTTGCTTTTTTCCCCCTAGTGCTAGGGATCAAACGCAGGTCCTTGCACATGTTAGGCAAGCACTCTACCACTGAGCTACATCCTTAGCCCCGTTTTTATTTATTTTGAGACAGGATTTTGCTAAGTTGCCCAGACTGGCCTTGAACTTGTGATCCTACTGCCTCAGCCTCCTGAGTAGTTGGGATTGAGGTATGTCCTACCACATCCAGCTTCTTAGTCATCTTTTTTAAAACAAATAAATCCTGAACAAGAGTCAGAAATTTTACAGTGTTGCTTTTTTTTCTCCTTGAGCTTACGTTTCCATTCCTGTTCCTCTGCAGAATTTTATCCTGATACAATATACACTTGCACATTTATTCACTAGAATGGAGCTATGTTGTTTTCTCTGGACTAGTAATTCTTTAAGTGTGGTCTATGGACCTCTGGGGACCCTATGAGGTTTTCTTGGGGGTCTGTGAAGTTAAAACTATTAATACTAAGATGCTATTTATCTTTGTCACTCTCATTCCCTCTGGAGTTTTCCAGCAGCTGCATGACACGTGTCATCCCAGCACACTGATGCAGAAGCAGATATGAGGATGCAGCTCATGAAGCCAGATTTGCCAGATGCCAAACAATGCACTTTCTTCACTAAGGTTTGTTGTTTGTTTGTTTGTTTTGGATATTATAATTCTTTTTTGTAAACTTATTAGTACAAAATGGGCTCATTATTGTTAGTTATAAATGAACTGATTTCTGTGATTCTTAGTTTCAGTTTCTAATATGGTAAATATTGATCAGTAAAACTCACCTAAGCAAAGTTATTTGAAGTCCTCAGTAATATTTAAGAGTGTAAAGGGATCCTAAGACCAAAAGGCTTTGAGGACTTGCACTCCAAGATATGTAACTAGAAAGGGAATTTCTGTGTGGTAAGTTTTACACATCTTTACCTTTCCTATATAATGCAGTAAGTTTTCCCAAGTGGTTGTACCCATTCACCCTTCAATCACTGATGTGTGAGTGTTGCTACAGCAACAAACATAACCCACTCTTCTCTGAAAGACTTTCTGAAAGGGGAAACCTTATAAGGCACTGGCTTCTCCCTGTCTCCCCCTTCCAGATACAGGTTTTCCATGTGTGCTTTTCAAGTGTCTGAGATTCACAGCCTACTTTCTCTGCTAAGGAGGCTCTTTGTTTCTGGGGGCCGAGGTGAGGGAGGTTCTGAAGTCAAAGAGATGGTGAACTGCCCTGATGCCCCTGGGGACAGTGGAGATTCGGAGTCCTGGAAAGAGAATGAATGATTGTGGACTGATGGTCTGTTTGGTCTCCTTTAGATGAAGTTGATTTTATACCTTTTTGTAATTAAAAATTCATAACTGCTTCCACCTCTTCCCTAAGGCCCCATTATCCTCCCTTAAACCTTTCTTTGAGTTCACCTCCTAATCAGTCAGTAGGAGCAGATTTTCTGCACATCTAGATTTTTACACCCTCCAGCTGAAAAAGCTCCATGAGGCCCTTGGTGGCCCACTGGCTCTTATGCTGAAGGGGAGCTACTAAGGAGAAAAAGAGTTCCCGGCCCATCCTGGAGTGAGCCCGGAGGCCTCCCGGAGGCCTATTCCTACCTCAGAAACTTGAAGACATAGAGCTGATTTTTCCATCCCATTATTCCAAAGAATTTTTAAGCAAGATTATGAATAGCTTCTAATATTCCTGCTCTGAAAACAAACACAGGCACCTGGGAATAATCATGCTCACAGGAAGTAGGCCAGCCATGTGCACAACTGCCTGGAAGAAGGGGGAAAAAAAAAACAACCCTGGTTTTCAGGACTATGTTTACTTCAGAGGAGGAATTTACCAAGGAAAACGTGGTTAGTTGTGTCTGCTCTCTCGGGTGCCCTCTTCCCTCCTCCCTCTCCATAAATCCCCCACTTCCGGCTCAAGTTGGCAGGAACTTGCAGTTTCTGGCCTGGGAGGCCTGCCAGAGCCCGCCCATTTTCCTGAGAGCCTCTCTTCTATTTCTAAACAAAGTTGTTCAAAACCGGATGCTGCGCAGAGCCAGGTTCCTTGTCCTTTGCCCCTTTCCAACCTCTGACTCTATGGAGCAACTCTTCCCCCTCAACAAGCCTGGACCTGGCACCTGACCACAATCCACGCCAGTCTCCTGTAGGGCAGCACAGGCTCCAGGCCAGGGGACAGCTGCCAGAGGAAACTTCACTGAGCAACAAGGCTCCCAAAGACCTTTGAGCCATCTCTTCCCGCTGCCCCTCCCATTTCTCTCTCCTCCTGCTTTCCTGTCCTGGAACCCTTGGGGCAAAAGGATTCCAGCTGCTCTTCTACGGAGTCCCTTGCTCAAGACCAGAACAGACTTAAGCCATCACAGATCACAGAGATAGAAAACAACCCAAAGGATGTCAATGCCCTTTAACCATTGAGTTCTAAGAGATGGCTTTTCATTCATTCATACTTTCATTTATTCTTTTCCTATTCAACAAAGCATTCTGTCCCTACCAGCTATTGCTGCAGGTACTGGGGCCACAGCAGCAAATACAACAGGCAAAAATACCTGCCCTTAGGGATTTAATGCACTGATAGACGTTAGGAATGTCATACGAGGAAGGAATAAGAAGTCACTGGAAATATAAAGAGGAGGGTAATCTGAATGCTGCTTAGTCTAGAAGGACAATAGCTTTGCCCCATCATAGTTAAGGCCTGAAGCCCAGATCTGGTGATTAGGAACAACAGAAAATCAGCCAAAGGTGAAAAACAGCTGAGGAGAATGGGAAATTGGAAACATGACTTTGGATTTTCTGCTGCAACTGATAATATAGAGGAGATGGAAAAGGGCCATCCCCTTCTCCTCAGGTCTGGGGGCAGCAGCAGTCATGGGTCTTTTTTAGCCTGGGGGAGGGGCCCTTGACCTCCTTGCCTGATGTCTTGGCTCTGATTAACTTATGGGCTGTGACACCATTACAACCACATGTCACCCATGATGACAGAAGAGAGGACTCAAAAAGAAACAAACACGCCCATGTCTTTGTAAAAGAAATTCTAGTTCCCTCAATCAGTGTTGGGCAGCTTACCACTGGCTCTGATAATCGTTTCTTAGGAAATGCCTCCACCATTTTACTACTTTCAGTGTCTCGGCTGCTAGCTTATCTGTCCTGTGCTCAGGATCTATAAATATTCATTTATTTATGCAACGAACATACACTGGGTGGCAACCATGTTCCAGGTGTAATGGGAAAGGTGGAGACCATCTTGCACAGCACACACCTAAGGAGGTGCTCTCGAGAGGGACCAGCAAGCCAGGAACTCTGGGGGGAAGTTAGCAGGGACACTCCTAGGTAGGCCAACGGTCCTCAGCTCTCATTCAGCATTGGTTGCATGTCACTAAGCACTGACACCTGGAGAGCTCCTTAGGAATTCTCTGTAGCTCTGAAGGAACAGTAAGTTCAATCGAGATAAATAGAACTTTCCAAGGCAGGCAGCTGATGGGGAGGGAGCGGGAGAGTTTTGTAGGCAGTTAGCAGCCTGCAAAGGCAGAGAATTGGGAAAGGGTTAGGTCCCAGGGATGACCAGTGAGTAGTGCCCATGGTGGAAGCCTGAGTGTGTGGGCGGGAGGTGGCTGCTGGTGGCTTAGCACTGGAGAGTGCAAAGGGTGCAGGATGTGGAGGCCATGCCAAGGATAGTTTGGACTTTATCCTGGAGTAAGCAAGCAGAAACTATGGAAAGATTTTTTTTAATGAGAATACTACATTTTTAGTATACTGCTTCTTTGTTAAAAAAAAATTATTGCTGTATTATAATTATACATAATAGTGGGATTCATTGTGATATATTCATACTTGCACATAGCATATATTGGCCTATTTCATCCCCTTGGTCTATACCCTCCTTTCTTCCTCCCCCATCCTCATTTTGAACTGATCTCTTATCTATGTTCCTGAGGTCTCTTTCTTCCCTTTTTTTCTCTCTGGCTTCCACCTATGGGAGAAAACATGGCCCTTGACTTTCTGAGTCTGGCTAATATCACTGAATGTAATGCTCTCTAGTTCCATCCATTTTCCTGCAAATGGCATAATTTCATTCTTCTTTATGGCTGAGTAAAACGTATGGAAGTGTTTTGACTTGGACGTGATATGATCAGATCTAGAGGGCACACACATAGACGCCTACTGAATACATTCAAATACCTAAATTGTCTAAATATATACATGCTTTAAATACATATATGCATGTGTCTCGTCCATACAAACTAAGATAAATGAGTTGGTGTGCTTTTCTTCCCCTACTCACTCTCCTCTTGGCAGTAGAGGCCTATGTGCTGCCCAGGAGCACTGTGATTCTCTTAGCAGAAATATGAAGAGAGAAACAGAAGGTTATTCTGTTACCCCTTGCTTCAAGTGATGCACTGGAGAATCAACAAGCAGAGAGCTCTAGGAAGATGAAGAGGACTCAGAAGGGAACATGAGGAAAGGGGCAGGCAGGTGACCTCCTCCTTCTGTGACGATGGGACTGGCACAGATGGAGGCTAGAGATGGGGCCTGGCAGAGGAAGGGGAGCCTTTGGAGAAGCTGCCAGCACCACAGTGGTGCATACCAGGGGGCAGTGCAGAAAGATGCCCACACATGCAGCCCATATTTCAACTTCCCCACAAGCAGATCTGACACATGGGCAGAAGCTGTTCACATCTCTTTGCGACCAAGTTGCCCATCAACAGCTGGCTGAGTGCTGCTGTTGGTCACACTGCCGAGGGTAGCCCACTGGGTCCTGAGACCACTGAGACCCACCCAACCTGCCTGAGTCAAAGTCCAACACAGCTCTTGTTCCTCTATCTGAAAAACAAACAGAAGGGCCTATAGAACAGGCAGAAGGAATGGTGGGGGAAAAGGAATGATATATGAGCTGGATATTATTAAAATATTTTTCCATGACTTAATTTGCCCAAGGTAAGATTTTTTAAAACTTGAAAAGAAATAAAATGTAAAGGGGCTGGGCTTGTAGCTCAGTGGTGGAGTGCTTGCCTAGCATGTGTGGGGCACTGGGATCGATGCTCAGTACCAAATAAAAATAAATAAAGCAAATAAAGGTATTGTATCCATCTACAACTAAAAAATAATAATAAAAGAAATAAAATGTAAGGAGAAAATAAAGAAGAGATAGAAAAATTAATGTAAAAGGAAGGTTGGAGGTCAGGTGAACTGGTGCATGTCTGTAATCCCAGTGACTCAGGAGACTGAGGCAGGAGGATGGCAAGTTTGAGGCCAGCCTCAGCAACTTAGTGAGATCTTGTCTCAAAAATAATAAATAAAAAGACTGGGGAGGTAAGCCTAGTGGTAAAGTGTCCTTAGTGTCCCTAGGTTCAATCCTCAGTACCAGAAAAACAAAGAAAAAAAAAAAAAAGCTCAGAACCCACAGTGAATTAATTGTTTGTTTTGGTTTTAAATAATTTAAACAGGCTCTGAGCTTCCAATGAAACAATGCCAAATTAAGGATTTGAAAGTCACAAAACTGACAATGTACAAAATACAAGACAAAGCTACTTGCTCATTGATAGTTCTTTTCTTCATTCTAGGCATGGAGTGAACTTTTTCCTCCAGTGTCTTCAATAGTTTAACAATAATATATACACTGTAACTTTTCTATGGATACTTCCATTGGGTTCCTGTAGATGATATCCCAAAACTCATTTTAGGAAGAACAATTCTATGAGCTGACAAGAGGAAGAAGGCCAAATATATCATCAGCCCATGGGAACAACCTACCTGATTAGGATTGGAAAACAGGACCTACATTAGCTAAAGGATGGACTGCAATCCTTCAGGCAATCTTCTATAAGTGTTTGCTAAAAGCTGAGACATGCATAGTTTGAAGATATGCTGCTTGGAAAGAACTCAACTGGAGTAAATCTCTACTGCTGAGCAAAGGCAGATCAGTGATCTTAAAAACTGATCTAGAACACATGCAAAGAAATTAGACTAGACAGTCATTAACAACTATTTTCTATATTGTAATTTCCATGATCTGACAAATGGGTTTGTATGTGTGGTACCAGAGATTAAACCCAGGGACTCAGGATTGCTATGAAGCATTCTATTACTGAGCTACAACCATTGCCCTTTTTTAATTTTTAAATTTTGAGACAGAGTCTTGCTAAGTTGCCCAGGCAATTTTTCCTACCATTATGTACACCTATAATGCACTTTTTCCGTATTTTTATTGGTGCATTGTAGTTGTACATAATGGTAGGATCTATTGTTAGATATTTGTACATGCACACAATGTAATAATACAATTTGGCCAATATCATTCCCCATATTTCCCCTTTCCCTCTCTTCCCCTCTCCTCCTGGTCTCTGTCTTCTACCCTTCCATTCCCTTAGATTTTCGTGAACCACCCCCCTCACTGCCTAGATACATTTTTTTTTTCCTTTTTCCTCTCTAACTTTCACATAAGAGAAAAAACTGTTGTTTTGTCCGTGACCTTCTGAGTTTTGCTCCTTTTGCTTAACATAATGGTCTCAAGTTCCATCCATTTTTCTACAAATGACATAATTTTGTTTTGCTTTATGGCTAAATAAAACTCCATTGTGTATATATACCACATTTTCTTTATTTATCCATTGATGGACACCGAGGCTGGCTCCATAGTTTGGTTTATATGAATCGTGCTGCTATAAACATGGGTATGCGTAAGGCACGGTGATGCATGCCTGTAATCCCAGTGGTTCAGGACGCTGAGGCAGGAGGATCTCAAGTTCAAAGCCAGCCTCAGCAAAAGTGAGGCGCTAAGCAACTCAGTGAGACCCTGTTTCTAAATAAAATACAAAATAGGGCTGGGGATAGGGCTCAGTGGCCAAGTTCTCCTGAGTTCAATCCCAGGTATTCCTCCCCTCCAAAAAAAATAGTAATAATTTTTAAAAACATGGGTATGCATGTATCACTATGGTATGATGACTAATTCTGTAGAATAAATATCAAGAAGTAGTATAACTGGGTCATATGGTGGCTCCATGCCTAGACCTTTGAGAAACCTCCATACTGATTTCCATAGTAGTTGTACTAATTTACAATCTGACCAACTGTGTTAAAATATTCCTTTTCCTCCATATCTTCTCCAGCATTTATTACTGTTTGTATTCTTGATGACTGCCATTCTGACTGGTAGTACCCAGCATTTTTAATCTCCCTGTGTGCAGACCAAGAAAGCTCTTGTAGCCAGCGAAGGTCCTTAAGATGTAGATTGGTGCTTGAGAAAGAAAACCATTGATATATAAGAAAACTATTCACTAACTGCAAGTGAACTCTAGGGTGGACAGAGGAATATGGCCAGATCACCAATGGTGTATTTTCCTATTTTTTGCATATATCATTGTTGATATCAGGAAAATAATATTCATAAAAATCAATTTTTAGAAGCTAAAACAATTGGCACCTGTCATGAGAATTAAGGACCTATGACTCTCACTTGAGGATCTAATCTCTGTCAAAAGGTAGACTAGAGAAGTAGAAAGAACTTATTTTTCTCAGAAAATACTTCTGGATCCAATCCAGAGCACAAATGATAGATCAAGGTTCCAAACCTTTACTCCATAGATTATTGGTCACACTGATGTTGGTCTGAAATTTGTTCATACTGAGAATTAACCATCTGTCCCCTAGAGCTATAGAACTCAATCCTGCATTGAAAGTATTTAAATTTTAGCATCAGAGTTTCCACAGAAAGCTGACTTTCACTTTAAATTCATAATTGCAAACTTCAAATGGATACCCAGTGCTGCCTGGTAGCTGACCACATCTATTCTTAGCAAGCTCATTTTCCCCTCCATGGTAGCCATGACGATGTGCCTCACAGGAAGTGTAATTAACCAAAGGCCCTAGCCCCTGTACTCTGAAACCCACCACTGTGTACACTGTGAGGCCACCTTCCCGCAACTTGTTTCTAGCCAATGACTGATCACCACAGGAATAACAAGTTCAGTTTGTTCTGGGAAAACAGGGGACTCTTCTGACAGCCAACTTCAGCTTCCTATCTGTTATGGTTTAGATCTGGAATGTCCCTCAAAAGTTCATGTGTTTAAGGCTTGGTCCCCAAGGCAGTAATATTTAGAAATGGGGCTATGACTGGATCATAAGGGTTCCAACCTCATCAGTGGATTAATAATTTGATGGCATTATTAGGAAGTGAGACCAGTTGAAGGAATGGGTACTTCGTGGCCTGCCGTTGGGGACTACATCTTGTCCATGGCAGACACCCCCCTCCCCCTACTCTCTCTCTCTCTCTCTCTCTCTCTCTCTGGCTGCCATGTGCTAAGAAGCTTTCCTCCCATGCCCTTCCACTATGATGTTCTGCCTTGCTTAAGCCCAGAGCAATGGAGTCAGCCATTGGACTGAACCATGGACTGAAACCTGTAAAATAAATCTTTCCTCCTTTGTTTTACCCAGGTATTTGTCACATTGATGAAAATCTGACCAACACACCATTGGTCTTGTCCAAACCATAGTGCCTCCCTCCCTGCACCTGCACAGGGATCCTCATAGTACCTCTGAGTGACTTCAGGCGTTTGTGTCAGAGACAGTCTTGGACTCAGAGTATAGATGCTGGATGGAATGTTAATACTTATTTAGAACAACCCCCCCTCCCCAATTATACTGGTGAAGAAATTGAAGCTCAGAGAAGAAAAGCAATTTGTACAAGGGCCCACAGTAAGTTGGTAGCATAACTTGAACCCAGGATCTTGACTCCTAGTCCATGAAAGACCCGAGCTAAAATGAACCCCATGATAGGCTTTGGACCCTCCAGAAAAACTAGTAGGCCTGAGTTTTGGTTCTGGGAAAAAACACATTGCTCAAGGCTGAAGCCACTCTAGGACCACCCTCAGAGCAAGACAATCAAAGAGGTTAAAATCACATAACTGGCATTCCTGAGGTCTGAGTCTGCCTAAACCCCAGGAGGGTCACTTAAACTCACCTTGTAGTTGGTCATTTTCAAAATATTCCCAAAAGCCATGATTGGGTCCCGCCAAATGTTACAGACACCCCTCAAACTCTGAATGGTCACTATTGTCACCATAGGTGCTGTACGATTGTAATTGGTGCTTGTATAATGATGAGATGCATAGGTCATGTCCACTACCACCACCTGTCCCCTCCCCCTATAAAAACCTGCTCAGCCATTGTTTGGGGCTCTCTGCATGGACCTGCTGCGTTGGTGAAGTCTGAGAGACCGAGCTTAAGCCCAAATAAAGGCTCTTTGCTTTTACATACGTGCCTCGGTCTCCCTGGTGGTCTTTGGGGACTCCATGATCTGGGCATAACAGTCCAGTGCTTTTTATACTGTTGCTTGCAGCCTATAATGGGTTAACCAGTGATTTGCAAACTTTATTATTAACAATTGAGCTACCAGGAACAATTTCCTATGTTGTGAAAGTCCCCTGAGTTCCTTAAGACATGATGTTTAGGCCTTCAAGAGATTTTTTTTTTTTTTTCCTGTGCTGGGAATGGAAACTAGCTATGCAAGTGCTATAACACCATGTCCCCAGATCCTTCAAGAAAGCCTTTTGAGGGACCTCCAAGGGTTCAAACCAGCAACCCTCAGCAGCAACAAGATCACCTGATTGAATGCAAATCTCCAGGCCCCACCCTGAGAGATCGTGATTCCTTAGAGCTGGGACTAGAAATCTAGATTTTTATGAACCTCTTCCAATGTTGCTAAGGCAGAAGGTGATAGAGGCTAGTCCACTTAACTCAACCTTCTTATTCCTCAAATACTCAGGGCTTCTCCCTCCTCTTAGTCTCCCCCCCACCTCCCATTACAATGGGGGAAGGAAGCACCAGATACCAGCTCCTTTACTAATTTCTTACCATCCAAATATACAAACACTATACTTCAGTGTTTCCCCCTAACACATTTTCTTGCCAGCTACTAACAAGGGGATTAAGCTCTAAGGATTTTTTAGAATTCAAACGACAAGTGAACCACAGAAACCACGCTGGGATTATTAAAAAAGAATTTCTAGATCTCTTAAATGCTTATTGGTCCTCCATATGAAATGTAAAATCTGGACCTTGTCACATCTAATTTCATTAGTGACCATGGGACTAACCACAGGGAAAACCAGAAAATAACTGGTGCGACTAATTTTTGACTCAAGGCCTTTACACCATCTTGATGCTAACTATTGGTGATCTGATCTGTTGGCTCCAGATGTCTGCAGCTTTGAGAGATTTGACAATGAGAATTTGGACACATGCTCCTAATTTCCAAGCAAAGTGGATGTCACTTGAGGCCTTAAAATGATCCCTGAACTTCACCATCCATATTAACTTAATAAGGAGGGGATGGCTTTGTCTATGCCCAGGTACAGAGAGAAAATATATGTGAAATTCTGCAAATACCTAGGAGCTATATAAACATAGTGTTTCTACTCACTGTTTTTATAAGGTCCAGATATGGACTTCCCCAAAAGGTGTCAAGACAACATAATTAGCTGATGCTCCCCAAGTACACATGAGCATGCACCTGACTAATAATTAGTGCAAAAAGAATCCCTCACAGCACCACAATTCTATTTTTATCTGAGCTTCAAGATGATGATTATGATGCTTTTTGTTATTGATAATCAAGATTTCTAAAAACAGCTCCATGTGGTGTACACGTCCTCAGGCATAGTTCTACCTGGGAATCCCTGAGACAGGGATGCCTAGGGCCTCTAAGAGAGCCTCACTGGTCCCCTGGGGCCCCAACTAACCAAGCAGACTCTCAGGGGCTCCTGGTTTCTTCTATTACAAAAGGTTTATCATCCTAAAAGCATAGCTATTTTCTATTCTTCCATTTTTCTGCTTCCTCCTTGTTTGGTGTCCCAGGACTTAATTCCAAAGCACAGCTAAAGGGTACTCATTTCTGTTAATAGATTTGTATTTAGTGCTCCAAGAAGAAATTTCAGCCCTACCTCTCCTAAAAACAGTGGCCCTGATTCTAGAGGTGGCCCTGCCCCAGTGGCTTATGAAAGAAAGTCTTTTCTCCATTCTCGAAATAAAAATAAAGATTACTCACATAGATCTGCCATTCCATCTTGGCAGAGAGTTTCAGAGAACCAGAATCCATTGGATGCACATTCATGGGCTTAATTTCAGAATCTCAAATGACAGAAACATTCTCACTGACTACAAATGAGGAGCAGAATGCTTGACTACTTTTGATATTTTAAACTATCATGTTAAAATGATCATGAAGACCGTGTCTTGATGGTCCTCATATCAAATGTGTTCTCCAACTGCCTGAACCAGTAAAAGTTGAAGTTCTTTCATTGAGAAAAATATTTAATGAATTGTCAGTAAACCTTTGTTGATATGCAAAGAACTATGTTCAGCATCTTGGCACCACCAAAGTAAATAAGACACTATCTCCTTCAGAAGGATACAACAATCCTAACCACAGGAGACAAGAACTGAACACTGGTAAATATAAGTAGAATATGAGAAGTCCCACAAAAGAGGGACAAACAAAGCTATAGGATTTCAGATGCAAGAGATTACTTCTGGCTGAAGGAAACCCACGAAGATGGCACAGAACTGACATTTGAGCTGCATCTCTCAGCATGTGCAGTCTCGCTACTGGATCTGCCCTGTGTTTCTCCAGTTACCCATCCAATAAAGTTCTAAAGTGGAGTTCATCATTATGGCTGTTAGTTTTCTAGCTAACATGTTACCACAAACTTGGTGGCTTCAAACCCACATAGGTATTTTCCCATAATTCCTGTGGTCAGGAACCTGGACGTGGAATAGGTGGCTTCTCTGTTCGAGTTCTCACAGCTCTGGAATCAAGAAGTCCACCAGGTTGCGTTCTCATCTGGAGTTCTTCCAAGTCCATTCAGGTTGTTGGTAGAATTTCTTTCCTAGCATGTGTAGGACTGAGGGCCCTGTTATCTTGCAGGTGGTTGGCCAGGGGTTGCTCTCAGCAGCTAGAGGCTATCCTCACATGTCAGCTGTGGGGCCTTCCCACACAGGCCACTTACTCCTTCAAAGCCAGAAGGAACATTTCTCTCTTCAAGAAAGGTCTGAACTGTCTTTTAAAGGACTTGCCTGATTATGTCAGGCCCATCTGACATAATCAGGGTAATCTCTCTTTTGATTAATCCAAGGTAACTGAGAGGGAACCTTAATTACATCTGCAAAATCCCTTCACCTTTGCTAGATCGTGTTCCCTAATCACTCCAGTAAAGTCCCACCACACTCACATTCAAGCAGAGGATGATGGAGATATATGATCCAGGGGGCAGGAATCTGGGGGCCCATCCTGAGGCCATGTTGCTTACCACATGATTTAAAAGAAAAAAATGTAAGCTTTAGAATCCATATGAGAACACAATCCTTACTAAAAATTCCAACTCTGTACAAATTTAAACCAACGGTACCAAAGAGTCAAAGATAGGAATGGTGAGTATTGAAAGAGATGTGGCAGATTGTATTTTCAAACAGGGCTACCACAATATAATGTGTGTTCACTACACTCTACACATATACATTGTATTACTACAATAAAGTGCATAGTGCACCACACACACACACACACACAGCTAGTCTTACAATGTGACATTGAACTCTCTTCCCATTGAGTGGCGAGGTCTACATCACCCTCTCTTGGACTTAGACACAACTTTGTAAGTGCCTCACCAATGAAGGATGGCAGAAGTGACACTAAATGATTTCTGCAACTGGTGGCATAAAAATGTCATGTACTTCCATGAGGCATTTACCTTGGAACCCTGCCTGCATGCGGTGTGAGAACACCATGCAGTCACAGAAGTCACATGTAGATTCAAGAGCTGAAAGTCCCAGCCAAAGCCAGCATCATCCGCCAGAAATGTGAGTAAAGCAGCTTGAGAGGGCTTCAGCCCCCAGCTGGTGAATCCCCCACACCTTCCAGCCATACCAGCAAGGGCGGTGTGGAAGCAGAGATGAGCTGTCCCTTTTGAGTCCTGTTCAAAAGTGCAGATTCATGAGCAAAATAAGTGATTGTTGTTTTAAGCCATTTGGTTTAAGGTGGTTTGTTAAGAAGCAGCACATGACTGGAACAGATGTGGAATGCAAGCTAGACGCTGGCAGTTCTGGATTTCCCCCAGAATCAAGGGGAAGCCAAGCCCTCCCATTAACCAGGAAGGTAGAAGCAGAGAAGGCCTCCAGGGCCCAGCATTCTTACAAGTGCATAGCATTGTAATCTCCCTTGCTTTAATCTGGGGGCCTGCCCCATGCAGCGGATTAAGAACCCTGAGCTACTGTCCAGAAGGAGCTTGACTTACTGTCTGAAACAAACAAAGGAGAAAACAGAGGCCTGGGGAGATGGATGAAGACAGAGACAGAGAAGAGAAGCAGACTTTCAAATTGGAGTCTGAAATGCAAATGCACATGTAAATGAGGAATGCCAGAGGAGACAGATTTTAACGGAAGGCACCCCTAAACACACAGACTCAAAAACAAGCCCCTAGCTGCTGGTCAAAGACAGCTCTACCTCTTCCCTCTCTCACCCTCCCAGGTTCTGGAAATAGGAACCTAACATCCAAACACAAACCGAATAGCCCATTGCCATGCCACGTCCCTGGTTCTCTGCAAAGCATGTAATTCCAGCTGTTTGGCTGCATCTCAAGAGGCGCTGGAGTAAAAAAAGGCTTTTCACATGTGTTCTTGCTTATTTGGCTGGGTGTGGGAGAGAGGATTTCCGAAGGATCCGGAAATCTACCATAGATGGGGCAATGTGGGAGGATGCTTGGGAGAGCAAGAACAAACAGTGTCTCACATACCACACGATACATACTACACACACCAAAAGCACCCTGCACAGTGCACGACACCTACGCCACACTACACATAACACACACACACACACACACACACACACACACACACACACACGCTTCTTTGCCTATGCAACTAACTACTGTCTTAAATTTAAAAACAAAAATGTGGAGAGGAGGGAAGGAGGGAGCTTCAGAGAAGTTCCTTGCTTTCTCTTCTTACCCATGCCTAAGCCAGGGGCTTTCTTTTACTCCACTACAGGTAAGGCCATCATTTCTGTTGTCATTTTGAGCACCAAATCCAAATGTAAAAATTGCAAAGACAAAAGTGCCATGCTGGCTGAGGATCAGAGCAAGGTGAGGAAATGTAGGACACAACCACACCTCTGTTGTCACACAGATGTCCCTCACTTCCCCATACTCAGAGGCTGCCCTTCCCCTTGGGGCCCACAAGACATGGTGTGAGCCCCTGACCCCCAGTCTCCAGAAGCCGGCCTTCCCCCAACTCCTCTTCCGGTGGTTGTCTGGGACTTCTTAGCAAGTCCCAGGGTTCTTGCTGGGGACTGTGGATGCCAGGAGCTGTGCTGATGGTCCTGTACAGGCCAAGGACGCCCTCCCTTGCCAGTCCACGCTGAATGTAGTTAGACAGGCCGAGTCCCTGCCCACTCAGCTGAGAGAGCTTTGGAATCCTGGGACTCCGTGAGAAAAGGAAAACTGGTTTCTCCTTGCTCTGGTCTCCTGGGGGCTCAGGCAGCTTCAAGTCGTGTTAACCATTCTACAGAGATGCAGCTCTGCCCACGCTGAGGAGTCTCAACCTCTAACTGGAAAGGCTCTCCCCAGGGTCCAGCCCCACCTGAGTTCCTCTGCGGGCCCTTCAGTCCCACATTACCCTGCTCCTCTTGGGGCCAAGGACTCTCTTACAGGTCAGGGCACTTATACACTCCTGCACAACAGAGGGTTGGAGGAATCTGCTTAGGGGTGGCATGGACGGAGCCCCACAAAATTACCAGGCATGGGAAGGTGTCTTTTCTGTGGTTGATGGAGAACGATCTGTCACATGGCTCCTCTGCCTGGCACCGAAGTGACACTCACACTTACCTGGTGTAGGATGTCCCTGGGCTCAGCTCAGGCCTCAGCAAGCTCCCCCAGCTCTCTCCTCTCCAGTACAGAAGACCCGAGTCATCTCCCTGAGTGTAGGGAGCACATTCAATGGCTTCTCTTGATTGTCATTTTTCTGTCTTTGTATGGGCATCCCATGTGTGCCTGGGACCTTCACAGCCCAATCTCTGAATACGCAAGACTGATTTGGAGGTTTTAAAGATCTCAATATTTGTCAGTCTTATTCTCTGCACTCTTAAAATAACAAGGCCACTAAAGGCAGGACCCAGAACATAGAAGTGAACAGCACAATGATGGATATTTCAAGACCTCCTTTCTTTGCAAATTTTAATGAGTTCTTCAGGCATTCATTGCCCTAATTTTAGGGTGTAATCACAGAGCACCCTCATACAACTCTTACTAATGATGGCCCAAAGCTTGAGCAACCAGAAGGCAGGAAATCTGACCAAAGCCAGCTATGAGAATGAAATTGGATAAGGTCAAATATCAAAACACCCAGCACAGAGTAGATTCTAAATCTCTCTGCACCTCCGTTTGTTCATCTGTGAAATGTAAAGATAATCATTTGGTATGCAAGCTAGTTTCATGTGGAGATTTTATGATTTGCACATAGTAGATCTTCAATAAATAAATACACTTTATTTTTGTAGGAATATGAATTATGTCCAGTAGTATCTATGTTCAGATCAATGATTACAAGAGCAGCACCGTCATTCTCTGGAATTTATAAAATGTGTAATATTTCCCTTTTCCATAGAAGACTTAGTGTTGATCTTCAAATCAAATAAAATACTTATTTTCAACACTTTTTCTATTTCAGCCTGTGAGAGCAGAAGTGGTGACTCCAGAATTTCTATATAGGAGGCGTCTGTTGAATTAAAAAGAGGATTATCCCAAGAGACTTGAAGTTGCATCTACAATAAAATATAGTTGCTATAAACATTTATGTACATACTTTTATGTGAACATAAGTCTTGATTTTTCTGGGATAAATGCTCAGGAGTTAATTGTATGGCAGCTGTCATGTTAGCTATTGAAGAAATTGCAGATTGTTTTCCAGAGAGGCTATGCCCCTTGATTTTCCCACCAGCACATATGTAAAGGATCTAGTTTCTGTATATCCTCATCAACTTTATGGTGGTGAAACTATTTTATTTTAGCCATTCTGATAGGTGTATAATAATATCTGCGAGCCGGGCGCGGTGGTACAAGCCTGTAATCCCAGCAGTTAGGGAGGCTGAGACAGGAGAATTTTGAGTTCAAAGCCAGCCTCAGCAACAGCAAGGCGTTAAGCAATTCAGTGAGACCCTGTCTCTATATAAAACACAAAATAGGGCTGGGGATGTGGCTCAGTGGTCAAGTGCCCCTGAGTTCAATCTCCAGTACAAAAAAAAAAAAAAAATATATATATATATATATATATATACACACACACACACACACATACATATATATATAAAATACTATCTGTGGCTTTAACTTGCCTTTTCCTAATAGCTAATGATGGTGAACATCTTGTCAGATGCTTATTTGCCATCTGAATGTCTTTTTTTGGGGAAATGTCCCTTTATGTCTTTGACCCATCTTATAATTGAAGTTTTTTTGTTGAATTTGACCCTTTATTATATATTCTAGGTACTAGTCCTTTGTCATATACGCAGTTGCAAATATTTTCTTCTGCTCTGTACTTTGTCTTTTCATTCTCTTAACAGGACCTTTTGCAAAGCAAATTTTTTTTTCACTTGATAAAGTCTAGTTTACCATTTTTTACTTTTATGGGTTGTGTTTTTATTGTCAGGTCTAAGAACTCTCTGCCTAATGCCAGATCCTAAAAACTTTCTCCTATGTTTCTTTCTAAAAATTTAATAGTCTTACATTTTATCTTTAGGTCTATGGTCCATTTTAACTTAATTTTTGTATAATACACTCAACTTAGATCAAAGTTCATTGTGTTTTTTTGTTTGCTTGTTTGTTTGTTTTTCTTGTGTTCTGCCTGTGGATGTTCAATTGCTACAGCACCATTTATTGAAGTCTGTCTTTCCATCATTGAACTCCTTTTGTACCTTTATCAAAAATCAATTGGGCAGGGCTGGGGCTATAGCTCTATGGCAGAGCACTTACCTACCACTTATGAAGCACTGAGTTTGATCTTAGCACTGCATAAAAATAAACAAATAAAATAAAGGAATTCTGTCCATCTACAACTACAAAAATTTTTTTTTTTTTAAATCAGTTGGGCATATTTGTGTGGGTTTCTTTCTGGGTTCTCTGTTTTGTCCTATGGATGTTATGTCCCTCCACCAAATACCACATAATCTTGATTACATTAGCTATATAATACATCTTGAAATCTAATAACCAATTCTTCCTACTAAATTCTTCTTTTTCAAAATTGTTTTAACTATTTAATTTCTTAGCATTCTGATATAAAATTTAGAATACTCTTGCCCATATACACAAAACTTAATTCTGAGATTTTAAAGGAAATTGAGTTAAGCCTGTAATAGGTGTTATCTGGTGAGGAATCTTGGATTAAGTTTAACTAGTTTCTTTTTCTTTTTTCTTTTTTTGGTACCAGGGATTGAACTCATGGGTACTCGACCACTGAGCCACATCCCCAGCCCTATTTTGTGTTTTATGTAGAGGCAGAGTCTCACTGAGTTGCTTGGCAAGCATCACTGTTGCTGAGGCTGGCTTTGAACTTGCGATTCTCCTGTCTCGGCCTCCCAAAGGGCTGGGATTACAGGTGCACCCCACCATGCCCAGCTTAACCAGTTTCTTTAATGAAGATATTCTCAGCCTTTAGTATGAAATTATATGAATTATATGAATTTCAAGAGGGAGAGAGATAGCATGTATGCTTTTAAATTTATCTGACCATGGAACCTTCTTTGTTAAACATCTCATTGTCCTAGGGTTCTGAGGAAGCCTTTGGGAAAAGCTAGCTCCAGAACAAATTTCAAACTCCAAACCTGACCTCAAGGCAACCTACAGTCAGACTCCAGTCTGCCTTTCCACCTGTCATGCATGGGCCCCACCTAGAAGGATCTCTTCACTATTCTATCAACAGGTCTTATTGTTTTCTGTGTGGAGACAGAAAGGGCTCACCGCTCTGGATACTTGTCCTCTCCATCCACACGTCCATTCCTATTTACCAAACTAAAATGATTTAGACTAGAGCTTTAACTTTAAAAAAATAGTCTAAGTTCTCTGATGCTAAAGAAAGTTATGAATAACAGACATGCGCACATATTCACATGCACGCTCACAATGTGTACACAGTAAATAGTTGTGAGTATTTAGCATTGGAAGTTAAAAAACTGATTTTTATTCTTGGTGATCTCATTTGCTTACTGAAGAAACTTACAAGATTGGATTTCTGGGAGTGGGGAAGCCTATGAAATACACATGGCCAGGAGTACACAGGCAGGCACTTCTTGCCTTTGGGGTCACAGTGACCACTGAAAACAACTCAAGAATTAAGAGAGGAATTTCAGAGTTTTCTTCCTTTCTTTGGTTAACCAAACCCTTGTGATGTTTGAAAATCAGTCTTCCTCAGACCCTAAATGCAGTTACTTTGGGGGGACAATTGAGTCACTCTTGTTCAGAAACTCTATGGAAATTGGGTATCATGTATCATTGTTTCAGTGGCATGAAATATAAATTTGATGATGGTTTCTAAAATAAATGGCTTATTTGCCTTGAATAAGAAGTCTGGGGCTGGGATTGTAGCTCAGCGGTAGAGTGCTTTCCTCGTATGCGTGAGGCCCTGGGTTTGATCCTCAGCACCACATACAAAGCAATAAAATAAAGACATGGTGTCCATCAACAACTAAAAAAATATTTAAAAAAAAAAAAAAAAGAAGTCTGAAGGTTGGCTCCAGGTGTGGCCATCCAAGGGTCTTTGACACCACCAAGGACTAGAATCCTCCTACATTTCTGCTCGGCCATTGCTAGCACATAGCTTCTACCCTCCTCAGGGCCACATCCCAGGAACAGAGAAAGAAGGAGAACAAAGAGCAAAAGGCACATGCCAAATTTTTACAGAACTTTTCTGAAAGCTCATCAATTTCATTGACCAGAATTATATTACAGATTTACCCTGAACATCAGGGAGTCTGGAGAACAGAGCTTTTTAGGAGACAAATTGCCACTCGTCCCCAAATAGGTCCTGTTTGTAAGGAGAAAAAGAACAATGGAAGCATCAAGCTACTGACTCTGGTACACAAAGCACTTATATTTTCTATATGGATGGAACCCAAAATCAAGCACCTAAATAGGCATCTAAATAAGAATGCATGGTCTGTTTACCTGCCTGTATTGTAATGCACACATGTACCTAGCATATCTTTGAACATTTCTTCTATGTGCAGCATTTAGCAAATTGCTTATGCCCAGATTACCCGACATTCCTAAGATCATATAGTTACAGAGCATTTAAAACCAACTTTCAGCATCTAAAGTATAAAATATGGTATGTTCTAAAAATGGTAGTTGCCATAAAAGCTAAGATGACTTGGAAAAACTGCTTTGCCTAGGGACAAAAAGATTAGTAGGCATTTGAGTGATGAGTTTTGTATATAATTTAGTGAGTTCCACTCATTCATGCATTTAGACACAGCCCCAAAAGGGCAAGGATTGTCTCCCTCTACTTCCTGTTGTTGAATCTACTAGATTTTTTTTAGTGGAAATTGTTGCAAAAAGAATCCAGTGTGGATTTTTCTATGTACTGAATGACTTAGATTTAAGAACCTGGGTGAGCTTGAGACATAAGCTTCCCTACAAGGCAAACAAAAGAAATGTGAACAGCAAATAACCGGGTCAGTGAAAAAGAATGACTCAAAAAGGTCTAAGAGAAATAATCATTAAAGATACAATCATTTGATTATTTTCCAAAGAGCTTTTATTACAGTTCTGTGCAAGGCTTTCAGGAGCTTTCCATTTGTGTGGTGCGACAGCAAAACCCAGAGAACTGAACACTGAGCTGGCATCCCCCTCTCTCCCCTGTGACTCAGGCCAGGTAGCTCTTTTCAACAGCACAGGTTAATCTTGTTAAATCTTAAGTACCTCTTGGTTTTATGGGCCACACTCACTTTCCCTTCCAGCCCTTTTTGACCTTGCGCTCTTTGTGTGGCTTGAATGTCATCTCATGAAAGGAGCCAGCATACAGTTAATTCTAGAACAATGCCAGGCTGAAGAGAATGTGTGGTCTGCATCACAGGGCACAGACGCAGGAGGGTCCTCATTGGTTATCCATCAAATTAATTGAAGATACATCTATGACCAAGTAAACATCCACTCTGGAGATTTCTTAGAGAAATTTTTTAAGAATTTCTCTAGAAATTTCCATAGAAATGTAAAAATTTTTTAGAGATTAAATTTTGGTGGCATGGCTATTACATTTTTGTCTTTGTGCTTTTAAGGGGGAAAATGAATTTGTCCTAAGGTTGGTTCAGCTGAGTGGAGACCACATATGGGAATATTTAGGTGGTCTAGCCATGGTGGACAGACACCAGCCATAGCTATAAAACTATTAGATGTACCTATCCTGTGACACCGCACTTTCACCTCTAAGTTGTCTTCAGCATTGGTGAGTAAAGCATTTTATGAAACAATTCACTTTTTTTTTTTTGGTACTGGAGATTGAACTCAGGGGCACTCGGCCACTGAGCCACATCCCCAGCCCTATTTTGTGTTTTATGTAGAGACAGGGTCTCACTGAGTTGCTTAGCACCTCGCCGTTGCTGAGGGTGGCTTTGAACTCGTGATTTTCCTGTCTCAGCCTCCCTAAGTGCTGGGATTACAGGCTTGCGCCACCGCGCCCGGCTACAATTCACTTTTGATACTGAATCCAGCTCCTGGAAGAGACATGTGTCTTGGAAGCAGGTGTGGCTTCTGAATGCAGTGTCCAATGATTGAATAGAAGCTCTTCAAAGTCCCGACATAGCCACCTTTTTGTGTTCTCCAGACAGGGTTTATTTTCATTGGGTCCCATATACCATGCCCAGCTGAAAAGTGACTGCAGAAAGGCAAATCAGAATCATCAAAGGGTCAGCGTTGGACTCTAAGCCCACCATTACCGCAATCCCTGCAGCTAGCCCATCCCCCACACTTACTTCATTTCTACCTTCATAAGGTCTGTCAGGTTTCTGAAATGCTAGAGTTCAGAAATAAGTTATTTGTCTCCACCCCAAATATAAACTAAGAAACAACTCAGCTTTTTGAAACTAGGCTGGTCTCTAAGCAGATGGAACTAGAAATACACCATGCTCCAGAGACTCTGCGTCTCTTCACATTCTCCCCGTTTGGTTTAGTGTAATAAATGAGTTTGAGCATTTACTCTAAGCAAGATCCGTACTTGGCATCCTGTGTTCTCCTGCAGTTGCTGTACATTACTTTTTAAACACCTCCAACCTTGCTTTGCCTTGTGAATTATTTAGAGTATTGTTATGCTGTGAGCCATGGGCAAGTTTATCAAATGGCTTTGCGTGTTACGAAAATAGGCAAATGAATAAATCATGTTAGAATATCCATAAGAGGATGTGAAAGAAGATGTCACAAGGGAAAAAAACCTGTTAACATAAGGGTCAACCATGGTGACATAATCAGTTCAATAGCAAGAATAACCTTCATTCAGATCCCATGAAGAGTCCTTTAATCCCCCTGGCTCAGAGTTTGGCCTGTTTATATGTCATGTTGTTGAACTTTATCCCTGCTGACTATTTTTACAAAGAGCACTTACTACCAAGATTTTGTTCCAGCCGTTAGGACTATGTTTTATACACAAATAAAAGTAGGAAGGGATTAAAACAGAATTTCTCCAATGAGCTCTAAGAGGAAATTTCACCAAACTCTGGAAAAAGAATGTGAAACTAGTTAACCCTGTGGGAATAAAAAGGCTTAAGGATAATGACTTTTATTGCCTAAACTCTTCTAGGCAAAAATAAATGGTAAATTAAGCAGAAATGTTTTTTCAGAATCATGCCAGTAAAACTTGCCATGTTGGATTTCTCCCTTACCTAAGCCTGGAGTTCAGAACAGAAATCTGATTCCATGGTGATGGAAACATGTTCTCCTGCCACTGGATTTCCTCTTTCCTCCCCACTTCAGTCTAAGCCCACGCATCTCCATTCTAAGGAGCAGCCCAACGCCACTTTGTCCTCCTCCTCTTCGGGCCTCTTGGTCCTTGGCAGTGTTGCGTTGTCTTAGGCCCCTTCCTAAGAGCACTCAGGGTCCCCGCTCTGCTGCCCTCTCCTTTCCCCACTCCTAAGAATGCTACCTGCCTTCCCTCCGGCTCTTTTCTCTGCTAATGCTCCACTCCTGTCATTGGCAGAGCAGAGTTGGCCAGCCTCACCCTGCATTTTACAGCCTGTCTTCCACCTATTCGTTCTGTGGCCCTGAACTCCAAGGTGGAACTTCCCTCTTCCCAGGCCCACCTAAGAACCCCAGCGTATGCCTTCTTGTCCTGGGATTCAAGTTCACTCATTGTCTCTAAAGCCTCTAGCCTCAATTCTTTGATTTTTAATAGGTAAGGTTTAATACTTGAATGCAATAGACAACCCTAAATTATCACCTTTTGATGTCATTTTTAATAAATGCACCAGATCAGACATACACACACACACACACACACACACACACACAGAGCCTTATGAAGAACTAAATCAAAAATAAAAGCACTAACGTGAGTGCCCTTCACAATGTCAAAGCACAGTCAATGTTGTATTGTTCTTATTGAGCTATTCTTAATCACTATGAAGTAACAAGACAGCATCTCTAAGTAGTGGAAGAGAGCTCTGATTCTGGAGCTGCACTGCCTGGGTCAGGTCACAGTTCTGCCTAATTTCTCCTACCTAATTTCTCCACACCTCAGTCTTCTCGTCTGTAAAATGAGAATAATGAAAGGCCCTGCCTCAGAGGTTTTTACGAGGGTCAAAAGAGTTCATATTTGAGCAGACAGACATGCACTGCCCCATCCTACTTCAAGAAGGGACTTGCTGCTCAGCTCTGGGAGTGTGGTCAGCAAGCACCTCCAGGTCTCAGCAACTTATCTGCCCCAGCTGCAGACAGTTGCCTTGCCCGAGGCCACGCCCTTCCTGGGGGACCTGACAATTTGATGACTGAGTGACATGGGTGAGGGGAGGCCCGGCCATTTGGCCTGGTTCAGGGCCCTAATCGACAATGCTTGCCTCGGGTTCCAGGTTCCGGCTGGTCGGCTGAGGCTGCCGTTCTGCTTCTGCTCTCTCTTCCCCTCAGAGGTGTTAATCTCTATCAGCACCTCACACCCAAGCTCTGTCTCAACTGCTGCTTCCAGAGAACCCCATCTGTGGCAGTGTAGGTCAAGTATTTAGAGAAGGGGCTGTTACACAGCAAATACCGAACAAGTGCTTGTTAAATAAAATTAAAGATGCAATCTGGAAAGGCCACACCTTCACTGTTCGACTCCCTTTAAAGACGTTTGTGATCATATCAGGATACTCTAAAGAGCCGGAGACCTAGCCAATCAAAATGAGAAAATTATAATACCATGAATTGAACTATTCATTGCTAACAAGGGTATTTTCTGACATTTTAAGTTTAGGTTTAACAACTTTGGCTAATGTTTAATGTGGACTTAATGTAGAACCCCTAGGTGGGGTTCAGTCTCCTCGGGGTGGGAAGGACACCTGAGTGCAGGGGCAATCCAAGGAGAATTGTTCTCAGGCTGTGAAACAGGAAATGAATGAGTGGACTCCAGCCTTAGGACCCTGGAGTCTTCGCAGTCATAAGGTTGGATTTCACCTGCAGACCCGTGGCTATCCATTATTCATCAGTTCATTTGTTCAAACGACAGATCTTCATGCCAGTTATCACAGCCATCTTGTGCTCAAGGCGCTTACCCTCTGGAGTGGAAAGGCCACACCAAGTAATAAACAAGACAATTGCAGATGGAGATAAATATTCCATAGTGAGACAGTGAAACCCCGGATGGAGTGTACATTAGGGAAGTCCTCCCACAAGAGGTGACATTTGAGCTAATAATTCAAGGATGCAAAAACAAATAAAAGTGCCTGAGGCAGCACATTCTAGGCAGAAGGAAGAGCAAATGCCAAGCACTGGAGGAATGAGGGCACCTGTGTGTTGGGAGAATGCCAGCCAGGGAGGCCAATTTTGGCTGGAAAGCGTGAGCAAGGGAGAGCCCAGCCTCCAGGTGAAGTTGGAGAGGCAAGCCAGATCCTGCAGGGCCTTGAAGGCCATGGACAGGGATTAGAATTTCATTCTGAATACCAAGAGGACCATCCACCCTTGGTGATTTTCAGGAGGGTTGACAATTGATGTTTTCCACAATTGATGTTGTTAAAGAGCACGCTGACTAAATGCAAACTCAACACTGAAAAAGGAAAATGAATTGTAATTTACTAGAAGATGTGGGCACTCTTCAATTCCTGGGTGATGCTCTAATTTAGCATTGTGTCATAATTACTAAAGGCTTTTGGGTGAGCCCATGGCTGTTTTATGAGCTTCTCTTAGAACACTGAGAATGAACAACATTCTAGATTAAAATCAGCACTAGACTTGAAAACATGCACATCCTCCCCATCCTTAGAAATTCTGCTCATCCTTTTTTCTCACTAAGCTCATTTCTTCTCATTTCCATTTATAGCATATCAGCTGGCTTTAGATAATCTATATAAATCATCCAATGTCAATCCTTAGTTGTAAATTCTCTAGAATAATGATTGCTATATTACTTTGGCTTGAAGTTGGATGATAGACATTTTCCTGCCTGTCCTGGCTATAGCATTAAAAAGAAAAGAAAAAGGATGAATATTGGTCTTCTGAAAGACCAGAACTTACTTAGCTCTGCCTCCCAAAGAAGGATTATATATAAATGGCATGTGTTTATTTGAATTTAATTTTCTCTTTCAGGCTGAGTGAGAATCTGCCCACTAAATCTAGCCAACTAAAGATAGGCTGTAGCCCAGTGCAGTGGCTCACACCTGAAATGCCAGTGGCTCAGGAGGCTGAGGCAGGAGAATCACAAGTTCAAAGCCATACTCAGAAACTTAGGGAGGCCCTAAGCAAAGTAGTGAGATGAAAAAACAGGCTGGGGATGTGGCTCAGTGGTTAAGCACTCCTGGGTTCAATCCCTGGTACCAAAAAAAAAGATACAGAGAAGAGAGCCCAGATCTGATGGAAGGAGTATGGAAGAGCCTGAAGTGTCAGGAATGAAGTAAGCCAACCTGTCCAGAAAAGAAGCTAGGATTATGGAGAAACAAGCCATTTTATATAATTACGTGAGGTGGACAGAACTAGTTGAGAGGAGCTACATGTAGGAAGATTCCAGAGTAGTGTTAAAGAGAACACCTGTTAGCAGAGAAAGTTGAGAAAGCATCAAGGGGAGAGAAATTTAACACTTGCACCTCTGCCGCAGGCATCTCAAAACAAAAACAAGTAAACGAACAAACAAAAAGGCATGATGTATCCCTTTTTCCTCATGATGGAGTTTTTCCTAGCATTACATTGACAGGATTAAAAATAAGCCCTTTGCTTCCTCTCCCCAAGTTACTTTTTTGTTTATTTCTGGTAATTAAAATGAGGATTGTTATTAAGAAAAGCTGAAGGGGCTGGGATCGTAGTTCAGCGGTAGAGCACTTGCCTTGCATGCGTGAGGCCCTGGGTTCGATCCTCAGCACCACATACAAAGCAATAAAATAAAGACATTGTGTCCATCAACAACTAAAAAAATATTTAAAAAAAAAAAAAAAGAAAAGCTGAAAATTCCCTTCTCCCAACTCCACTTCATCCCATCTTCTCTCTCTTTTCTCTCTCTCTCTCTCTCTCTCTCTCTCTCTCTCTCACACACACACACACACACACACACACACACACACACCAAGCAATCTTAAAAAGTGGTTCTCAGTCCAAAGCTTGCTGAATTTATAGAGTTCCAACTACTCTTAGGTTTAGGAGCAACACTAAACCAACAAAGGCTAACATTGTGAATGAAAGACCTACGATGAGTTTAATCAATGTAGAGTGCCAATTGGAACTTCTATTTTATTTTAAAACATTTTTTGGGCTGCCGGGGAAAGCTCATTGATAAGAGCATGTGTTTAGCATGCACAGGGCCCTCAATTAGACCCCCAGCACCACAATAAATAAATAAATAAATAAATAAATAAATAAATAAATAAATAAAAGATTTTCTTTCACTCTTAATCTTTCTCTATGAAATAAATTAATCACTGAAATAATTCAGGCTCAGAATCAACTTGTACCAAATAACATGAATTTAGGTAGAAAACATGTGACCTGATTGGAAATGGGTTGGGACCAATCCCTGAATTCAAATTATATCATTTTCATTTTTCTGGGCTATGTTGCCAGGGAAGCTTTTAAATCTATTCGGATTATTGTCACCTAGAAGAGTCAGTATGCACAGGAGGAATCTGTAATATGAATGTAAGTGAGGGGAAAATGGCTTCCCTCTACCTTCTTAGGCTGGGCTATGAATTAACTGACATAAAATAGCTTAACAGAATAAAACTTGTATTTAATTAGGTACATACCCACAGGATCCCACAAAAATATGAGACTCAAAGAAGCGGCAGCTGACTGAAGTTTACATAGCATCCTGGGCGAGGGAAAAGAACAGGAGGTTGTGGCTCCTGGAAAGTAGTGGCCACCCAAATTACAGGAGAGTGAGGCAGGAAATGCATTGTGAATAAAGGTTCTCCAGTTATGCAAATATGACTCTAAGGTGACAAAAATTGTCCCTCTTCCTGACAGATACTTTACTGATATAGATTTCCTTTACAGATGTAAATTTCCTTTAGAAAGGGACAGCTTTTCAGCGCTTCTCTCGCTTGAAATTTCTCAGAATAACCAGCTCAAAAATGCGTCAAAGATGTGTATTTTGGAGCATCATATCATTCTGTTTTACAGCCATATTTTGGGATGGTGTGTCCTCAGCCCTAACATTAGCATAGTAGAGAGACCCTTAAGAAATACATATCTAAGTGCTGTAAGCCAAGTATGTATGTAGTGTTTTTTTTTAAGAAAGTTAAAAAATATTATAAAAATGGCAACTAAGAGCTCAGCTCAATACTTGTCAAATGAATACATGAAGCATGTCTTCTCTGAATTACTTTGGTAATCAAATCTGGATGCCAGATTTAAATTCCCAGGCCCCTTCTGGACGGTGGTTTGTTCCAAAGCGGTGCTGCATTATCTCCCGTTCTGTGTAGCTCACCTTTTAAGAAGGCTAGAAATCTGTGTCACTAAATGTTTTCTCTAAAATGCAACTGCCCACCTGGCAGCCCGCCTCCTGTTTTCCTCCTTTTTGGTTGGGGCTTTCAGACCACTGCTGAATCAGAATCTTGGTCTCCTTCCACCCAGCCAAGCCAGGCAAGTTTCCATGAAACTCCAAAACTAAGAAGCCCTTTATGCCACTTGACAACAAGAAAATAAAATCACAGAGGCAATGAAAGGGAGGACTATACACCAGGAATGAAAACAGAAGTGTCAAAGCAACAATGAGAAGAGCGTAATTAGGCCCGGGGCACCACCTCACAGGCCTGTCACATTCCTCCTGGGTAAAAGGCTGGCTGATGGACAGATCCGCCTCTTGGAATCGCTGGAACGTGAGGCTGCAAAGACGGCGCAGAAGCACCGTGTTGACTCAGGGTATGCACAAACCCCGCTGAAGAGTCTTAAAATATCTTTCATTCATGCTGCCAGGTCTGAACACTGGAAGCAGGGCTCTCTGTTTCTCTCGGCAAAACACATTCGGCTCCAGGGTTGTCGGAGCTTTGTTACCTCTCACAGAAGGGAGCTTTCTCCGGAAGGGGCTTCGCTCCACCAATGACTTCTCAGGCACGCTGAAGGTCCCACGGTGACACCCCCGGGGCCTGGAGCTGCGGACACCTTTGAAGCTCTGAGCTCATTCTGGGAATGGGCTCATGATTATCTTCTTAAGCAAGAGGTTTTTAAAGTCAGTCCTTCCTGGACTGAGTAATTGAAACACACACAGGGAGACTGGTTCTTGTTTCCTCCGAAATAAACCGAAGATAATGAAATGCTGGGCACTGGCATTGACTGCCAAGTTTTATGGCTGTCCCCTAATTACTTTGGTAGAACACAAATTTGTGTGTGTGTGTGTGTGTGTAAACAATTATTTGATAACTATGACTGCAGTTCTGAAAATAATTAAGAACTTTAATCATATTTTGAAGTATAGAAAAAATAGCTTGATAAATGATTGCCCTTCTACTTAAGTAAACAAAAGAATGCTGATTCTGTGTATTTTGCTTCCTACATAAATATTGATTGTGAGAGCAGAGACCAGCCCTACAATCATAATTGTGAAGACCTGAAAGCTTCAATGGCCCTGTAACACTGTGCAGGGTCTTATTTCTCAAAGAGGGCTATGACCCTTTGGGGCTTATGGTGGGGAAAGAGTCAATCAATGCCTTCCAGTAAGAAGCAAAGTAAACATTTGGGATGCTTCCGTTTTACTAAAGGTGTACTTGTGAGGAGCACATTATGTTTATTTATATCAAAATAAACATGGCAATATTGTGGAACAGAATGTAAAATGCATAGAATATTACATTTAATATTACAAGGACATTTTGAGCTGGTAGCTACACCAACACAGGCCCTGAAAGGTTGTTCTTCATGTTAGAGGTTCTTGATGGAATCATTTGCAAATATTTCTTCTTGGTCCATAGTACCATTGCACATTGAAATGCTGATAAAATGATTCATTTATCAATGCTTCATTCTCTTCTCAATATTAGAAATTCTGTGTGCATTCGTTTAAATAAAACATAACACGAGAAAGAAAGAAGTGAGCTAATATTTTTATCTGGGAAGATCATTTAGCAAAGTCCATCTTCAAAGCCCTGTTTATTCTTTCTAAATTTTTTTAAGTTGTAGATGAACACAATACCTTTATTTTATTTATTTACTTTTATGTGATGCTGAGGATTAAACCCAGTGCCTCACACATGCTAGGCAAATGCTCTACCACTGAGCTACAGCCCAGCCCCTTGTTTATTCTTCTTTCACTTCTAATCATGACTGACTACCTTCTCCCCTTTGTTAGCCTTTTTAGAGGTTTTCCAATAGCAATACAATTCATCATGAAATTTCAGTTGCATTTCATAAATGGGTCACAATCTTCATTAATGTTTTTTAGATATAAATGTCTATAATCAAAGCATAGTTTTCCTATCCTTCACTTTACAACTCAATAAAAAAATTTTTTAAGCTCTATAGTTCATTAATTCTGTAATGATTTTTCTCTAAGAGACAGTTCAGCCCTGCTCAGAGTTTAGTTACAGCAAAAATTCTTTTAGGCTTTCTCTGTGCTCACCATGTGCAAAAGCAACCATTCTGTAGACTGAGAAGGAATCAAGCATTTTTAGAATAAAAGACAATTTTCCATGTTAAAGTATTCTGGGTATTCTGGGAAGGTTCAGTACCTTGCTATTCTTTACATTCCTTAAATGTAAGAAACTCATCTTCAACAATCCAAGTATTCAACTTCACTCACAAAACAAATCAGCAGGTTATTCTTCACCCTACAAAACCACTTATCACAAAATTCAACCCAAGATTATTTTCATTCAGTAGCACCTACTCTTAAACCCATTGAAATTTAGTTGGCATTTACACAGCTTTTCAGAAGAACTTTCAAAGAGCTAAAAGGGAATCGTGAATGAGCCCACCCCCTTAATTTTGCAAGTAAGGAAACTGAGACCCAGAAGGGATAAGAACGGTTGATTCTCTATAATGACAAGCAGGACTTATCAAGGGCCCACAGTGTCTCACATCTTCACCATTTCCACTATGTCTTAACCACCATTACCTCTTGCTTGGACTGGGCAGGAGTAATCTAAATCCTGTTTTCCCCTCTCTTTTACGTACTGCCTTTTCCCCAAAGGCTGCTCCACACAGCAGCCAGAGGGATGCATCTACAACAGAAGGCAAACTGTCCCTCTTTCCTCAGCAGCTTCCTATATCTTCCCAACACCCTAGAGTAAAAGCCAGTCCTCACCACAGTCTCCAAGGCCTATCCACACCTAACTATCCACCTCTTCAGCCTCTGTGCCCTAGTCTCAATGCTTCTTCCTCTCACTCCACCTTGGGAATGTCACCCTTGCACTTCCCTCTGCCAGCAACCTCTTCCTCCAGAGGTCCAGATGATTCCCTCCCTCCCTTCCTTCCTTCAGGGGTTTTCTCAAATGTCACTTTATCAGAGATGCTACCCTGACCATCCTACTAAAACAGTACCACCCTGCTTCTCTCTCCCTCCTTACCTGTTGTATTATTTTTTTCTAACATTTTTTCCACCTGACATTTAACAGATTTGTTCATTGACTACCTTTCCCCACTGGAATTCAACCTTGACAAAAAAGTCTCTACTAGAACCCCCGTGTCTGCCATCTGCCTGAACTTTGGTAGAGTAACTGCTTGCAATGTGCCAGGTGCTATTCTAAGGAAGGTACAGGAACCAACTTATTAATCAGCACAACAATTAACCCAAGATAGGCATTATCCTAGTTGTCGTCATCATCATCATCATCATCATCATCATCATCATCATCATCTCTGGCAAAGAAACTAAGGCCCAGAGAAGATACAGATGAAATAATTCATGCAATCACTCAGCTAGTCAATAGTAGAGGACAGATTTGAACCCAGAGCACCAGCTCTTTAATTACCAGTATATAGGGTGATATATGTATGCTTAGCTAATGACAAAGAACAACTTTAATGCTCTTTCCCTATACCAGACTCTTAGAAACTGAGATATATCAAAGTATGCTTTCAAAGGTCACGTTTCCTATAACTGCTTACTATTTTAAAATAATTAATAGGTGTGATTTTTTTGAGCTAAGACTGTTAACAGGAGCAAAAATGTGAGCCACAACTGCACTTCAGCCTCTAGTTGAGGGAACTACTTCCACAAAGGACATGATTGTGGCTTACAGGCGTATGCAGGTAATTCTCACTGTGCAATTGAGATTACCATGATTAGCCCCAGTCCATAAAGGGAAAACTAAGACACAAAAGCTGCAGTGATGTTTTGGGCCACACAGCCAGTAGCAGCGGGTGGAAGGGAGCTTCTGAGGGCCCTCTGGGACTGCAGTAGGTCACATATGGTCCCTACTTATTAGTGTAGAACAACCCCAGTGATTCACACAATGGAATGTGTAAGCCAAGACGTCACCTAATAAAGGGTACGTTGATACAGCTTTATCAGAGAAGTTACATAATCATCCTGATGTGGAAATGCCATTTGGAATTTGTGCTGGAGAATAAAAGAGGGGTGTATCTCCTGGGAATTACTCCACAAAGTCGTCGGAGATTTTCAGGGAGAAATTTACAACCTCGAACTGGGCAACCGATTTGTGAAAAACAGGGCCTCAAATGGAGGCTCTCTGTGGACGGTGTGGGGGTCCAGTTGAATTTGCTAGGACTTAGCCAGAAGGCCTGCTAGAGAGAGCCTCAAGGGATCGCCCCACTCGCCCTTGTTTGCGCAGAGAAACAAGGCCTAGTCCGGTGTCTAGACCCATGGGATAAAAAACACCCTACTTTGAGTTATACCTGCCTCTTTCTTTAGGGCCAAATATTTACTTCTGCAAGCCTTGAGATCTTTCATTCTCGTTCTACCCTAGACAGCCCAATGAATCTTTCTCTCACTTGGTTGGAAATCTCTGAAAGAAACTGACCTCCTGCTCTGGGATGCTCCCCCTCTCCCATCTTCCCTCCACCTCGCCTCCCACCATCTCACCCGCCACCAGGATGCGGCAGAAGAAAGGAGGTTAGTGATTAGAAGGCTGGACGCGAGCGGCAGGGATGTCATAAGCACCTGCCACCTGGCAGGTCCCGGCTCTCCCTTACACAGTCCCCCAGCCCCACCCACCTTCCCGCCCCGGAGCGCCGACACGGCCCCCGCCCTCCCGCACGCCCCGACCTGGACTGGCCCGTCCCTCCTGGCCCGGCCTCGCGCCACTGTCCAATGGCCGAGGGGCAGGGCAAGCTGAGCAAGCCGCGGCAGCCCAGCCGGGTCCCCGCCCTGTTCCCGGTTCCCGACCGGGACCCGGCGGCCTTTAAATGCCACCCAGGACCGGCACAGCGCGGCCCTCGCCACCTTTCTTTCTTGGGCAACCGCACCAGCAACGGCGGTGGCGCCAACCCCGACTCGCCAGCAGCACTCCAGGTCCCAGCAGCTGCGGCCACCTTAGACCTCCCGGCCCGCGCCGCCTCTCCCTCCCCTCCCCCTCCTCTTGGGCCCTGCCTGCCGGGTAGGCGCCGGGCCCCCGGGCGTGCGCGCGCGCGCCCCCGCGAGTGTGTGCGCGCCCGCGCCAGCCTCGGACCCGCGCCCCCACTCAGCGCAGGACCGCCCCGGGATCCCCGCCCGCGCGCCGCGTCCCTCGACCCCCGCCGCCTGGCCGCCAGCGGTGCACCCCATCGCGCGGTGCAAGAACATGGCGGGATCGGTGGCCGACAGTGATGCCGTGGTGGTGAGTGTGGCGGGGTGCACACGAGGCGCCCCCTTCCCGCCGCCCCGCAAGCCGCCGCCTCCTGCTCCAGTTGGAGCTGGGGCGGATAGAAGCTGCAGGCCCAGCCCCGCGTCTCCCGCGTGGGAAGGCACCCGGTACCTGTTAGCAGGAGCCGGCCGTGCACCCGGACCAGAAAGAGCTCTCCGGGACCGAGGGCGCTGGACTCGGGGAGGGCTTTGGGGGAGACTGCAGGGTAGAGGTGCCCGACAGCCCCTTCGGTGTCCGTGCAACCGCCGACCAGGTGTGTGCACTTTTGCACGTGTGAGTGTGCGCATGGGTGAGTGTGTCGGGGTGCGCGCCCCGCGACCGTCCCCCGACGTCCTGGGGATTCCCCCTTGAAAATGGGTCCTCGCCCCGGGCTCCAGAGACAAGTTGAGCTCTGCCACTCCACTTTAGCCACGTCCCCGAGGACAGGCCTGTGAGACAGCGGTTCCAAAACCGTTTGTGGTTGGAGAGGGCCTGCCCTTCCCCTGCACCAGGTTCTGGCTCCCCGGTGGGCCTCGACCTTGAATTTGATCTGGATCTGGAGGGGTCTGGGGATGTTTGGAGGCTTAGCTACCGGATGGAAGGTTTTGTTCTGAGGGTTTACGCGGTTATTAATGGGCTACGAAGAGGCATCATCTGCAGACACTGCTCGTGTGTCTGTGGAGGGTTGCTGGATTCTGCTAGATTTGTGTAGGTGCCCCCACCCCCATCTTCTAAGGAAAAAGGGTCTGTGGAAAGCCAATCTGTATGCTTCTATTTTTAGAAACTAGATGATGGGCATTTAAACAACTCCTTGGGCTCTCCAGTTCAAGCGGACGTGTACTTCCCACGACTGGTAAATGGTTTTGCTCTGTTTTCTGTGTCGCTGCCTGTACCCCCTTCCTTTCTTAAATGCATTTTCCTTGCATTTTATATTAGGTCAGGTTCTCAGGATCTGAGGACTTGGCTCTTCTCTAACAGCCTGTAAAATTCCTGTTTCTCCTCTCCTCCTTTGCAGATAGTTCCATTTTGTGGGCACATTAAAGGTGGCATGAGACCAGGCAAGAAGGTGTTAGTGATGGGCATTGTAGACCTCAACCCAGAAAGGTAAGACGGAGTCTTCTTCACCAGCAGAACTATCAGGCAGTTGCAGGGCCCTGCCTACTCCTGTTGTGGTTTAGTTTCCTCCTCTTCCTCTCCTTGTGGACAATGTTGCTAGTTGGGAGTGCCAAGAAAGTACCATGTTCCCATGAAAAGAATGTGTATGAATCCCAGCCATCATTTCTCCAGACAGCTATTTATATCAGAGATGATAAATATAGACCCACATTTTCTCTTTGACCCTTAGAAAGGTCAAAGGATTTTTTTTTCCCTTTTTTATGGTTTTGAATCATGGTGCTTAGAGCAAGAACTATTAGTATAAATAAGAACCAAACTTGACAAGATATTATTTCCCGTAGTCAACTTCAGGGGCTATTTTTGAGAATTCTGGAATGGATTAAGGCACTGATAGGTGAGTAGCTTGGGGTATTTGAAATCTGTAGCTTCAGTCATTCAGTCAGCTCCACCAAAGTTTTCACCAGAGCATACTTTAGGTAACAAAATAAATTGGTTTGAGTGTAATCCTTCACCATAGTGTAACCTTTTATGAAAAGAGTAGCTGCCCATTAAAAGCAGACAAACCCAGAGGAGGAGGACTTGGATCATTTTATAATATCTAGCCCCAAATAAATGAGACCACTTTGTTTTCAGCTTTGCAATCAGCTTGACCTGCGGTGACTCCGAAGATCCTCCTGCTGACGTGGCAATTGAACTCAAAGCTGTGTTCACAGACCGACAGCTACTCAGAAATTCTTGTATATCTGGAGAAAGAGGTGAAGAACAGTCAGCCATCCCTTACTTTCCATTCATCCCAGACCAGCCATTCAGGGTAAGTACCTTAAATGCCTCAGCTACAACCACTGGCAGGGTGGTGGTATTCTGATCTCATGTGTGCCAAGAGCATTGAAGCAGCCAGAATTACTGCATGTCCAGGAAATTTGTCACTGATGGTTAAAAAAAAAAAAAAAAATCAAAAGAGCTCTGTTTGCTGATAGAAATTAATGCTCCCAGAGTAGCTCTTGGATCTGTTCAGTCCATATATTTGGTAATTATACCCATATTTACAAACTCATATTTTTAAGGAAAAAAACTACTATACTTAGCAACTATGACAAGCATTAATTTAATAAATACTTTTGTATATAGTACCTAACATAGCATTAGGCATATAGTAAATACCTGCCCCCAAATATCTGATTGATTAATAAATATTTAATAAGTATGCAGAATTTTCCTCATTTTTTTCCTCATCCTTTAAGTAGTTTGAAACCTTATTAGTTTTGACATCGTATGGAATTTGGTGATTATTTTATGTTCTCTTCTTTCCTTTGCTAATGAGCCATGTCCATGTCCTTGTTTTCCCCTCTGCATTAATCAAGCCCCCCATCTATTTCATGGTCACAGGCTGTGTGCTGACAGATTCCTTCCCTTGGACCTGGAAAAATATAGATTTGCTCCCCTATATCTAGTGGGAACGAAACACAACCCCGATTTGCCACCTAATCAAGCAGCATTAGCAACACTTTCCTATGGAAGGACGATGCCAAATAAGAGATGCATGTCAGTAATGTGTAAAAAAGGACTTTGTGATGAAGTTCCCTTCGTCAGATCTTGTTCACATACATTCCAATAGCAATTTCATTAAAAACTCCAGTTTGTCGAATTGATCTTTAACATGTTGCTCTTCATCTAGAAATTTTTAAAGACTTTGTAGTCTGGGGGCAGGAGTAATAAATAGCCATAACTTTTATATCAGTGATAGAATTAAGATCATTGCCTTCATAGCTGGGCATATAGCTCAGTTGGTAGAGTGCTTGCCTCACATGCACAAGGCCCTGGGTTCAATCCCCAGCACTACAAAAAAAAAAGATCATTGCCTTTCTAATCCTAGACTGGGGAAGGCACTCCACCCTCTTCTTTAGGATAGTAATGTCCTCTTGGCTGAGATAGTTTCCTAATGATGAATCTTAATACTCATGAGTATGATCAACCAGAACTTCTAGTAGGGATATAATGCTCCCTGACAGTAAAATTAAAGTGAAATAGGCCCTTTTTGGTGATATAAGTTTAATAATAATATGAATTAAATGTGACTAATATCACATATGGAGTCTCCCCTTGCATGGTGAATAATAAATACAATGCTTTTAATAAATACATCACATAGCATAGAACCAATAATTAAACTTATGGTGAATTACTTATGTTAAGAAAAAGGAGAAGACAAAGCTTTTACCATGTGGAATCAGTATTTCTGTTTGGCTTACAAAGCCTTGTTAATTACACATTGTTAGTAATTACTATATAACCTCTCTGCTTTAGTATTTACCATGTTTGAGTGTCTAGACTATTATTATATGCTTCTAATGGGTACCAGTTTGGCCTTGTAAGGGGGTCCTCTAAAAGTGGGTTTAGGGGATAATAATGGAGACATTAAGTGCCATGTAAATAAATCTATGCTAGTCACTAACTTCTAGGGTTCAGACACAAATGTTAAAGCCTGGGCAACTTAAAATCTTTAAAGGCTATTGAATAGTGTAGAGCAGTGGTTCTCAAAGTATGCTCCCTGTTTTTCAGCCTTATCAGCCTTATCAGCATTACCTGGAACTTGATAGAAATGTCAATTTTTAGGCCTCACCCTAGTCCTACTGAATTGGGAAATTTGGAGGGTGAAGCCCAGCGATTTGTTCTAACCAACCCCCTCCATGGTTCCTTCCAGTGCATTCAGATATTTGAGAATCACTGAAGATGTTGCCTTTCTTTCTCTAAAATGAAATTACGTTTGTTTGTATTCCCTAGCAGGCTTTGTTGAAATTGTGAGTTGAGATTATTATTTTGTTTCTTCCAGGTGGAAATTCTTTGTGAGCACCCACGTTTCAGAGTGTTTGTGGATGGACATCAACTCTTTGATTTTTACCATCGCATTCAAACATTATCTGCGATTGACACCATAAAGATAAATGGGGACCTCCAGATCACCAAGCTTGGCTGACAGGATTTAAACCACTTCTATTTCAAATAGGATCAGGTGCCACAACCATATGACTGTTGGTCTAGAAGAAATGTCCCAGCAAGATCTGGAGACTTAAAAAGAAAAACAAAAGGCAAGCTTCACTGTCTCTTCTTTCTGTGCAGTTTAAGCCCAAAATGACAACTTCAGCTATGGTTCGTCCATAGGAAGAAAGCTGTCAGACAAAGACACCGAGCCATTATTTCCAAAACGAAGTAATACATGTATGCTGGATTTTATTCAGATGAAACTAAAATGGATTTGTGATGATTTGTGATTGGATAGAAAATTATTTGTCATTTCAAAGCAAGATGATGTTTAGAAACAAAAGTGCTAAAGACATTAAAAACAACAACGGTACACCAACATCAACACTTTTCTGCACTAAAGTAGAATTGTGTAGCACAACCAACATTTTAGTCAGGGTATTTACATAGAATGTAGGTTGTTCAAGGTTTTGTTTTTTTTTTTTTTTTCTTTTTTTTGCACAGCATAATGTCAGTTCAGATTTTTGAAGCTTTCTTGTAGTTATTTATTTATATTCAACATATGTATTAGAGAATGAGTAATGTCTCAAGAACAGCAAATTATGAACTTTTGAATGTACAAATATCTTAGGTCTGAGAGGGGAAATTACATATTACAATCATAAAACAGGTGAATTTATATCTTAAAGAGTTGGGTCCTATCCTCCATACCCCTGAACATAGGATCTCTTAATATAAATCGTTGTAAGTGCTTTTGGGAAAAATTTGCAACATTTCGATAAAAGTGCTTTTCATGTTGTTGATTATGTAAAATTCTATTTATATTGCTTTTTTTCCTAACTCTGAATTAGCACACTATTGGCTTCCTTAAGGCTAATTAAATACTTCTCCCTAGCTTTACATAATAGCTCATTAAGTTGTTATTAAATTCATTGAAGATACAAGAGAGGGGATTGCATAGATCATTTTTGAATGATTATTACATAAACCTTTGAAAGTATATGAAAATGGTTTTGGAATGTAGTGTAAAGCAGAAATCAAATTTGATTACTTACTTGGAAATAATTTACATCAACTCAAGCTGTTAGCTCATTGTATAACTTTTCTTATATGACCCTCACCAGTATCCCAAAGCAATGCCTTTGGAGCTTCAGAGTAAAAGATGCTTCCTACTGTGTTGGCTCTGTGGCTGGGAGGAGCTAGTAGCTTGGAGGAGATAGTAGGATAAGATGGGATCCAGATTAGGAAAGGATCCAGTTAGTTTATCTGAAAGGTTAACTCCCAGGACTCCAGGTCTTTGAGTCCAGCCAATAATGTGAGTGCTTCCAGTGAAGTCTTAGGAGTCGCCCTTCACTTGCAAAACTGATCAAACAGTGGAGCAGCTCCAGCAGGAGGCTGCAGACTGTAAAGGCCACCACAGGGCCAGGGATGGTTGGAGTCCCGGGTGCTGGACTTCCCAAGCTGCATTGGCTCTGGAGAGAAGGACCCTTGGCATTGCTTTGGCCAGGTAGTGGGGGAAGAAAGGGGTGATGGGGCGGGAGTGTATTTATATATAATTTAGGTTTTGTTTGTACAGCATACTGCGTCTTGTTATGACACGTCCTTGTCCTGCTTTGCTTTTGAGTTTTTTTTACACGACATGCAGAGGCACTGAAGTGGCGATGTCATTTTCACGTGCCGGAAAGGTAGACAGTGTTTCAGTACCAAAGTCTAAGATAAACAAAGCAAACTAAAATCGTGAATGTTTATAGGTGATATATTTGGATTCTTCTCAACTTTGAAACTGTTTAGCACAGTTCTATGGTGTTATATAAGATATTTCATCCAACAGTACTGGCTACACATTAAAAAGCTTTATGTACCAGCTGACTTAGCCATATTCAGCCAGAAGGGCTGTTCATTGGCTCCAGGTATTTTCAAGCCTGTGATTAACTTCTTATGGCTTATAAAGCCACTTTTGAGGAGTATTTATAGAGAGATTTAGAGGGCACCCTGAAATATTTTTGTAGGGATTTCGATTCAACTGCTGGACGATCCCAGGGGAGGACTCTTTGGAGTGGTCAACTGTTCCTACCCACTGCATAATTCAACGGAAACTAGAGAAGCAGGGAGTGTAACTGATTAGAAGTGGCTGTGTTCTCTCTGCCTATCAGCTAACTCATTAGCAACCAAGCCCTTAGGCAGCTTAGCATGAAAATGTATGTTAACCCTTCCTGTTCCTATGAGGTCAGTGGGAACCTCTTGGATAAGTCCACTGGGATTAATCTCAATGATGTGATGATTCCATTTAGGTATAGCTAAATGAGTACAGGGCTAATCCCTCCATCCTAATGGTTAGCTATAAACTGGAACATGTTCACACCCTCTCCTGGGCCTGTGAGGTCTAAGGTAGGAATTTCAGGATAGAAAGTGCAATTTAAAGCTTCACAGGAAAGTATTTGCATATGTAAGGAGTTATTTCTGACCAGAGCCCTAGTTTTGCAATAACCCAAACCAAGGAATAACAATCAGGCTCTGGGGAAATAAAAGGCAGGCTTTAGACAATCTGTTTTAGCAGCAAAATTAGAGTGAATGTGTATATCTACTTAAAAGCTAATGGAAGTAACTTCTGCTCTCTGGGTTGTCCCAGAATTGTCTTAAAATTATTTTTATAAATTTTGAAACCCTTTTTCAAATCTTACCAACCTCAGTTCAGACCCCCCACCTAAGAGATCACTCTTAGGATTGATGATTTGTTCAATGGCAAGTCCTTCCATTGAGCCCTGTTGCCTTGAGAGAAGCAGCCTTGGCAATTTTCCAGCATTAATGTAGGAAAAATGTTCCCATGATGACATATTTTCAATGAAACACTTTCTTATTTACTGCGTGGTGTAAAATGTTGCTATATGTGTTGTTATATTATGTCACTGCTGAAAGTTATTTGCACTATAATAAAGGAATTTTCTATAAAATGTTTTCCAGTTTATTACCTGCTGCATTTGGCCCCAGTTAGATTGTACTTAGCATATAGACCATGTGGTGTAGCGTCCCTCAATTTCACACACACCCAAACCACTTTTTCATGTGTTTCTCACATTGATTAAGAGAGAGAAAGTGTCTCAGGGCCCCCAGAGTCCTAATGAGCTTATTATATTATGGATTCAGTGAGTGCTTATTTTTTATTTATGTTTTGCAGTACTAGAAATTGAACCTAGGGGCGCTCTACCAGTGAGCTACACCCCCAGCATTTTCCTTCCTTTCTGCTTTTCTCCCTTCCTCCCTCCCTCCTTCCTTTCTTCCTTCCTTCCACAGGGTCTTGCTAAGTAGCTTAGGGTGGCCGTGAACTTGTGATCTCTAGCCTCTGTCTCCTGAGTCTTTGGGATTATAGGCATGTGCCAATGCACCCAGCAGCAAGTTCTTTCTAAATACAATTTACATGCAGTAAATTTACTTATTTTGGTGGCTAATTCTACAAGTTTTAATACATTCAGAATGTAACTACCATTTTATCAGGAAACAGAATCATTGCATCACCGTCCAAATTCCCTTGTGCTATCCCTTTGTAGTTAAATTCATCTCCCACCTTCTAATTTTGATCAGGCAACTAAGGAATTATTCTCCCTCCCTATAGTTTTTAATGCTCCTGATTGTTATAAAAAATAATCACACATTTGTAATTTCTTGAGATTGGCTTTTAATTTGCATAACGCATTTGCAATAATTCATAAATGTGTATGCATTTATGTAATATGTGTCAATAGTTTTTTCCTTTACGTTGCTGTGTTCTGTTGTATGGAAACTTATCCTTTCACCTGAAGGATGCAATAAGTTCTTAAAATAAATCACTAAATATATTCTTAGTACTGTGTATATGCAATAGTTACATTGTATTTCCCTTGCCTTCTTTTTCCTGTGGTTTGAATGATTAGGGAAGAAATCTAATCCTTTGGCTATGCAACCTACAAATAAGAGGACTGCTTATAGAAGTTGGCCTAGCTTCAGTTATCAATAGATGTCAGAGACTTACGTGCTGGATCTAGGTTTCCTGTTTATGCCTTAATTAGTTTTATTAGTCCCTTCCTTTTTCTTTCTTTATTTGTTTTCTTTATTTTTTCCTTTTAAGGTGGTAGAGCTATGAAGCTAGTTTGCTGCTTTCTCTATCACAGCTTTTGCAGTTCAGTTCAGGCAAGGAGAGGCCTGTTAAGGTGAGGACAATTTGCTAAAGGCTGTTGAGAAGAGATAAGAGAGCTTCCACAGCCTGGTTAGGAAGGTACTTTGGAGGATATGACATTATACTTGTTTTATGATAGCATGTTGAATTAGACGGTCTGGAAGAGTTCGGTAATTGGAGCCTCTGTGTGCCACAAACCCTGAGGGCCTTCGTTCATTCAACAGGTATTTATTGAGCTGTCAATGGCTGTTCTAGGCTCTCAGGTCCATCAGTGAGTAAAAATACAAAGGTCTCTGGTGGTTTTAAATTTCAGTGTGCTTAAGAAAACTTGCTTACAAGTCAGAAGTTCAAGTCCGACATGGTGGCACATCTCTGTAATCCCAGTGACTTGGGAGGCTGAGGCAGGAGAATTGCAAGTTTGAGGCCAGCCTCAGCAATTTAGTGTAGGCCCTGTCTCAAAAAATAAAACGTCTGAGGATGTAGCTCAATGGTAAAGTGACCCTGGGTTCAATCCCCAGTACCAAAAAAGGGGCGGGGGGAGACCCCTGGGAGATTCTGTTTCAGTAAGCCTGGAATAGGGCCCAGGAGTTTATGTTTTAAGAAGCCTCCTGGGTGTAGATGGTCCTGCATTTCATAAAAGCACCTCTGCCTTTGGGAACTCCTGAACAGTTACTGAATCAAACTGTGGGGATGCACGGACCTTGAGATTCTATTCTGTGGATGTTGTTTGTGAAAACTATTTTTCAACACAGGGGCATCCTTCCCTGCCCAAATCCTGCAACTGTCTTTACAGCACTACAACTGTGTGTCCTTGTCCCTGACTTAACCTTCTCTCCCCGTCCCTCCTGCCTCTACCTCAAAGATACACTGTAACCCAACAAGTTTGCCTTAAACAACTCTTGTAAAAGTCTTCCTTATTTGATTTAGGACCTACTTCCTCTGACACCCATTTTAAATAGTGAATGCTCCTAGAAAGACTCAGACTCTGTGGGGAGGTCTGTCTTCCTTCTTAGCATTTCTGTTGTTATTCACTGGAGAATCTCCAGGGTGGGGCCCAATTCTTCTATGAGGCAGATACACATGGTGATTTATAGCTTGTAAAGAGGCCAACTGCAAGTGGTAGTGGCCCAGGTGAGCTTTCATGGCACTGGAAATGAATTTAAAGTCTTCCTTTCATTAAAAATTTTAAAAATGCAACTGAGTATACCTACGATGCTGTATGGTTGCCTCTAGCCATTTGCTTCCAGATCACTGTGTTAATTTCATAATTTTTCCTTTAAAAAAAGTCTCCTGCATAAGACAGAACTGTCTTGCAAAACATATACTTCATAATTAATTAAAATGGGTGTATCTAAGGTGCCGAAACAGTACCCAAACTAGAGAGCAGGGGAAGAAATAGGCACTGCCGCTTGCTCTTGCTTTGATACACCCTTCCATCTCCCCGGAGAATGAGGTGAGCAAACAGAGGGTAAGGAGGTACCACTGCTTGATAGGGCAACGCAGATTGTCTCTAAATAATAGGCCCTGGGAAAAGGCAAGCCAGCCACAGGCCGTGGAAATAATGTGGAGTTTTGGAGCCTTCCAAGCCTCCATGAGTCAGAACGATAACACACACCGCCAATAACCTAGCTCCTCCCTTTCTGTCATGACTCTGTCATTAATTCTTTTTTGGTTTTTTGTTTGTTTGTTTGTTTTTGAGTTGGGAATCTCACTATATTTCCCAGGCCAATCTTGCAATCTTGAACTCTAGTGATCCTCCTGCCTCAGCTTCCCAAGTTGCTGGGACTACAGGTATGCCACCACGCCCAGCTGTCATTAATTCTAAAAATGACAGATGCAAATAATAGAAACTTACTTAAACAGTGATTCTGGGAAGAAGAGGAAGTGAAAGTTCAGTCTGTGGTGAGGATAGGAAGCTGGAGAGCCTGATGCCTGTGTCCCCTGGATTTGAGGCATGGGCTTGATACCTCCAGCCGTCCTATACCTCCTATGGGTTCAAGGATTGCAGTGGCACCATGACATGTCTTGAAAGCCAGAGATAACAACATTTTGTACAGCAATAAAACATTTCTTACAGCTGATAAGGCCAGAATTTAAAATAATCATGACAGCCGGGAACAGTGTAATCCCAGCAGCTCGGGAGGCTGAGGCAGAAGGATCTCGACCTCAACGCTAGCCTCAGCAACTTAGCGAGGCACTAAGCAACTCAGCAAGACCCTGTCTCTAAACAAAATACAAAAAAAAAAGTCTGAGGATGTGGATCAGTGGTTAAGTGCCCCTGAGTTCAATCCCTGGTACCAAAAAATAAATAAAATAATCATGGCACTGATGTCTATAATAATCCTCCAGTTTTATAAAGAAAATGGTATAAAAAGTGCTAATCCCCAAGACTTCTAATTCATCAAAATATGTTTTTCATATAATTTCATTAGAGTCTTATTTAAAATCTAACCAAAATTAGGCAATATTTAGAATAGTGTTTGTAAAATATACTTTGGGAATTTTTTAAATTCTGTATTATTACAACTATTCCAATATTAGGAGGCAGAGATTTCTTTTAATGCAATTAATGATCTTTTGCTCAACATAAAATGATATTTAATGTTATAATATAGAACGCGAATGAGGGAGATATGCACAAAATGATGAAGAACTGCTTGAAAAAAACAATTTTTTAAAATGAGAATCTTCATGGAGTAGTGTGGTCTGTTAAGATTCTAATTAAACTTTCATTTATCACACATTTTTTAAAATCATCAAGTTAAAAAAAAAAAGTCATACACACTATGGAGCATAAAATCACAGTCTTTTATTTAAGGAGGTTGGAAATAAGCCTGTTCTCATACGACTTCGTAAAGTCAGATATGGGGTTACCTCACAGATTTGTTTGGGACACCTAATATTCTCTTTGCTTTTGTAAATATAAATTCCTGACTTGGGGCTCTTCTTGCAACCCTCAATAACTTCAAAGTGATGTAAACGATTGTAAAACATTCGGTATCCTAGGTTGAAAGGGCAAATACTAGCCTTTTATATAGTTTGGGCTTTTAAAGTATGTCTGTGTAATTAATTTATGTCCACAACTCCTCTCTCTTATAGGAGAATAACTTTTAACTGATGTTAATGAAGCTAGATATGAAAGGCACACTTTTATAAGAAGGCACCATATTAGACACTGTGGATTTTAGAAAACGATAAAAGACATATACCATCTGCCCTTGGAGAATTTTACTTAACTGGAAAGACAGAATGAGTGCATATAAAATATATGTAAAGATCCATAAATACTTAAAGCCAGACTGAGTGGGCAGAACATCGTTTGCTACAGGAGTCTTGGTATGTCACAGCTTGCTGCTTGCTGGGGTGATCTGGGAAGGTGTCTGGGTTTGAAGGAGCTCAGCTGGGCTTCCAAGGGCTTGAATATCTGCGCTTTTGTGGTCTCAAACAAAACTCACCAGGATCTAAGAACTTGACGTTTGATCTGTGGGGCCAAGGTGTATTTCCTAAAGTTCAGTGTATAGTTGAATTTCTGGCCTCACCAAGAAAGAGTTCAGGGAGGAACTTTGTGGGTTTTTTGTTTGTTTGTTTGTTTGTTTGTTTGACTGATTGATTGATTGTTTTTAATTATAAAACACATAGGTCTAGCTGGAGAGAAGATTTCCTTTAACTAATCCCTGAGCAAAGAAAGGGCTGCTTGACAGACTGAGGAATCATACAGTAAATGCAGTTAACCTACTCAAATTTCAGCTCCACACATTTGGCATCAAACCATAAAACAAAATAAATTATGCTGTACATAGATAAAGAATCATTTGAATTCTGTAGGCAATTCCACCTGCCATCCCATGGACAGATCTTATAGCCTAAGAATGGTAACATGATTCAAATTGACTTTGCTTGCTTCTGTGTCCTAGGTCTCACACAGTTGACTCCTCTGACTCCCTGAGGTGTTATAGCAGTGTTTAAAGGCACCATTAGTATTTTGTATGCATTGCCTCTAACTACAAATCTTTCATCTGGTGCTTAAACCAAAAAACAAAGATGTGTTCCAATGCTGAATGAAAAACGCAGTACTAGAGTGAAAGTTAGTCTACAAAATGATCCCTTTCTTTTTTTGGGAGAGGGGTACCAGGGATTGAACTCAGGGGCACTCGACCACTGAGCCACATTCCCATCCCTATTCTTTGTATTTTATTTAGAGACTGGGTCTCACTGAGTTGCTTAATGCCTTGCTTTTGTTAAGCCTGGCTTTGAACTTGCGATCCTGCTACCTCAGCCTTCTGAGCTGCTGGGATTACAGGTGTGTGCCACCACACCCAGCTCTAAATGACCCCTAAGAGATGTCTCAAGGGAATATTGACATTAAGCTATTTTTTCTTTATGTATACACTGACTTTTCCTTATATTTACCATATATATGCTCACTTTTGTACTTAACCCATGGTCAAGACAGACTTACAGTTTATTCTGAATGGATAATTTTTTTTGTTTATATATTACAACCAGTTTCTTGATAGTTCTATGAGCTCTGGTTTTAGACATGGTCTTGTCCAATAAAACTTTTGTGCTGATGGAAAAGTTTCTATAATCTTCAGTCTAATATGGTAGCCATCAGCCACACGTGGCTATTGATCACTTAAAATGTGTCTAGTGTGACAGAGGAACAGGATTTTCCATTTTATTTCATTTAAATTAATTTAAACTTTAAATGGCCACACGTGGTTAGCAGTGATCCTATTGGACAGTGCAGGCGCTGAACATCAGGGCTGATGAGCTTATGTTTTGGTCTAGACCCCCTGATGATATTAGAGCAGCAGAAGTTCCTATTTAAACCTAACCCAAGTTTTACCTAAAATTTGGGGACGTCTAGATACTTTCTAAAGGCTAGTGGAGGCCTGTTCATATAGACATTGGGTGCTTCTGTAAAGAAGTCATTAGGTCATTAAGTCATTAGGTCCTCAGGGGAGTTGGTGTCAGGAAGACAGGCAAGCTCAAAAAGAAAAAAACAACTGCAATCTCAGACCCAGCTCAACAGAGTCACACCTGAATTTTACAAGAGACTGCCCTCAGCCATTGCCCTCTGTGAAGCCCACTTCCCAGAGCACTGAAGGGTAAGGTGGCAGCAACATAAGCAGCAATCAGCATTTAGGCATGTCCAACCAGCACCCCATGAGCATCTCCTACATGCCAGGCAAGGTGCTAGGTGCCAGCGGTCAGATTGGCAGCTGCTGCAGCACCTACCTGGGTCTCTGTCATCTGCAACCTCTACACAGCTGTCAGCATACCGAGGCCACCACAGGGCATCCGGAGCATAGCTGTCCATTGGGAATTGCAGGGATGATCAGAGCATTTATTTATTTTTATGGCTAACGCTCTTACTTTTATGTGTTTGTCTAAACCATAAGTGGCTGGTCTCCTGTGAACAACATTAGGTTTACCTGAAACCAAACTTAAAGAAAAGTGGAGTTCTTTTGCCCAAAAGCCAACGTACTCCAGAAAAGCATTGCAGCAAGAAATTTTACTGACCATTTGGAAAGAAAAAAATGTATCACTCACTACCTAAAAAATAAGGAAATTTAAAAAAAAAACCAAAAACTTTTTTCTCCCCCAAGTTCTCTGTAGCCTTTAGCCCCTCCCAACACTTTCTCTAGGCAATTCCCAATTCCCTTCCTATCCAGAGCTCTTAGGCCTATACAAGATCTCCTAGGGTTGTTGTTATTGTTGTTGTTGAAGCATTCATTTAGCAAAGGTCACTTTCTCCACAAAGGAGAGTCTGCCCCCAAGAAAGTAAGTTTTCTCTGTCATCTCATTGGCTAATTTCTTTAACTGCCTCATTTCCAAAAGTACTCAGGGCAGCAAAAAGTGACAACATCAGGACAGGTAAGAAGGAAAATGCCAGGTACCTCTGGTGCTTTCTCAGGACTCAGGTTTAGTGTTGCCTCTTCAACTTCCCCAACAACTTTATTCTAAAGAATTTGCCCCTTTCTTCTCAATGTTCTCTTGTTCGTGTGGTGCCTTGCTTGATGTCAGTCTCCCTCAATAGATAATAATTTCCATCAGGATGGGTGCCATACTAGTTTTGTTCACTACTGCATCCTGACCACTTAGCATGCTGTTAGAGACATTAAATAAATAAATAAATAAATGTTTGCTGAATGAATGAACAAATGGTAGCCAATTCGAAAATTTAGATGCTTAAAATAATAAGAAACATGTATTATTCCACATCATTTCTCTTAGGAATTTGAGGGCAGCTTAGCTGGTGGGTCTAACTTGGAGTCTCTCATGATGTTACAGTGAAATTATTGCCAGGGCTGCAGCAATCTGAGACTTGGCTGGGAATAAAGGATCCACTGCCAATGTGGCTCCCTCACGTGATTATTTGGCTCTATGGACCTCTCCATAGGGTTGCTTCAGTATCTTCACAATATGGCAGCTGGCTTCCCTCATAGAGACTGACCTAAGAGTAAGCAAAATAGAAACTGTAATGTCTTTTTTGATCTAGACTCAGAAGTCCCACTTCAGAATATTCCATTATCCACCCAGGTCAGCCCTGTCCAGCGTGATAGAGAACCACACAAAAGTAAATACCAGGATGCAGGGATCCCTGGGAATCATCTTGGAGACTGGCTACCACAGATGGTTAATTCTTGACACATCCTTTATAAATTCTCAAAATTATCCAAGTAGTTCTAGAGTTCCTTGCCAAAGAAATGCTGTTTATGACTATTATGCTTCCCTAGTATAACCCCCACACTGCTGTAGCCTGGGAAATTTGTGTTCCCTATAGAATGTCTTTCCTTTGAATCTCATGTATCCGGATCTTCAAAGTAAACTATAACAGAGAAAGCATAGAGAACCCAGAAATCCCTGAAGAACTAATATAGCAAATTACTGGTTTATGAAAAACTGTGACAAAATCTTAAAATAATAGGTAGAAAATAGAAAATTGTTTCTTATTGGAAACCACAAATAAACATAATTTTATTTGAACAAAGTACTCATTTTTTTCAGACCAGAGGAAAATATAAATACTCCTGAGAAAATGTGTAAATCTTTCTTATTTATCTTCAAGTTTGAAGTTTTATTATTTTGCCATAATTGAAAAGGAAGACTGAGGGGGAAAAAATTCATTGCTAGAATAAACCAGAAGTCTCAAACTCAAAGCCTTCAAGGGGCCAGCAGGCAACTTCGATGAGTGACATGGGCCAGGTGAGCAGCTGCCGCCTAGATCTAACCCTTGTCACCACCAAAGAATATAAGGCATTTATTGCTAGAGATTTTGCAGTTGTAAAAAATAAAGGCCAATATACTAAATGTTGCAAGTAAGTCAAAATACTTTCAACTCTGTAGATCAATATGGGCCTGGAACCTGGATCTGGACTACAAGCTGCCATTTGACAACCTTTCCTATGGATTAAAGAGCGGATGGAGAGTGACCACACATCTGATTTGGGTGCTGACTGCTGCTTCAGGGAGAGGAGGAAGGAGTTTTTGAGAGAGCTACTTAGCCTTTGAGTTCTTCAGTCTTTTATTCTCCTTCCCACAAGTATTCTCAGCTTATCCTTGGGAGACTAACATGTCAAGGGCGGGTAAGAGAGGCCAGCTGAAAGAAACAGCCTACTAAAGCACTCAGTTGGGATTCCTTCTTTGTATTTGACAACGTTTTTTGAGAGAAGTCAATGTCTGCAAAGGGTCATATGACCTCCTTGGATTAGTTTTGATGGGTTTGAGCCTCAATTTCTCCTCAGTGATAGGGAGTTGCAAAAATCTTTGAAAGATTATTGTAAGGGATAGGAGAAGGCTGCAAGGTACTTGGCATAGTTCTTGGTACACAGGAGAGCTCAGTAAGGCATCACTTAGGATTTCATTGAGTATTTTATATTCCACCCCTCCTCCCGCTCCCCCTCTCGTGCTGAAATTGAACCCAGGGCCTTGCATATTTGAGGCAAGTACTTTCCCACTGAGCTGCATCCCCAGCCCCCTCATATTTTATATTCTGAACCTGTCTTTGCAGTTCATGGTCAACTTAAATAGGAGAACTCCTAAGGCTCTCCTGTTGCAGATGAGAAAAACAAGTCCAGAGAGCTTAGGTGAATAGCGTGCTATGACTTTGTTACTTACTACTTGTTGGGACCCTGGGCAGGGCTCCAGATGAGTGGCCCAAGGCAGCACTGTCCTCTCAGGGCTCCCTCAGGGCATTGAGTGGTGAGCTGCGACTCTGATTATTGTCTTGGTTGATTCTACTGGAGAGGCTCATGTGCCTGACCCACCTCCCTTTGATGGTTAGAAGGGATTAATTAGTGGCTGATAAAACAGCAGTGACAGGGAATCTTTATTCCAAAAAGCCACCCGAGTGCATCCAGCATATAGAACCAGATGGAAAACAACCACTTAGGCCTTAATGAGCTGGTTCATCTGTAATTCTGGGGAGCCCCAAGAGCCTTGCTAATTACCCCATTCTTTTTGTTGTTGTGGTTTGAGTTTTTGGTTTTGTTTTGCTTTGCTTTGTTTTACGTTAATTTCTTTCAGGTTTTCCTCACTGGACAAGCTCCTGCTCTGAGTTAGCTTGTCTCAGTCATGAGCACTATCACATTCTCCTTTCTGGTAGATTTGAAGTCATTTGCAAATGCAAGATTATGGGATTGTATGTGTATTTGCCTTATTTTGAGTTCTCCTTAATCCACCATAATGACTTTCATCTTTACCCAAAGAGCACACTTCTTTTTTTTTAATCCAGTCTAGAACCTATCCAGGGCTCCAGAGGGGAAAGGGACTAGATTTTCTCTTTTCTACAAGTAACTCCCTTGTTAAGCAATGAACAAAGCACCAGAGCCTTTTTAGGTCATGAGGGTGGAAAGTAGTGCCCTGTCACAGGCTTTTATGAAAACTCAGTATGTGAGACATTAGCTGCTGCTCCACCATGAATGTAAAATGGAAAGTTGTCCAGTGTTCACACTGCAATAGCTTCAAAGCACATACTACCTGTCCCACCTCATGGCCTAATGGAAGCGGAGCTCGTCCTTACATGCTAAATTTGTACAAGTGAGATGTCTTGATGCAGCATATTACTAAATGGGCAAGCAAGTTCTGGGCAGCTGATTGTACAAGTGGTAGATACCACAGAATCATGCTCCAACATATCACCACCCACCTTATGCAAGGAATGTTGTTCCCACCAGTATGGTGACACTCCAGAGATGAGGCTCTGCCCTAGAAGGTACCTGTGAATAATGCATGGAAAATATCTGGAAGAGCGGCATATTGACCCTAGTCCGTTAGACCCAGACTAGGACAGGGAGCCGGGTCTAATGTGAAGGAGAGAACTGGCAGGAGACATGGAGTTCATCCTACAGGGGACTTAATGTTGCCTTTTTACAGATGAGAAAGCTGAGGCCTAGGAAGATGAAGCCAGCTTCTTAAAATCAGTTTGCTAAAAGTAGATGTCCAATGGAATCCAAAACTCCTGCTTCCTAGGCCAGAACTCTTTGCAGGGGAAAAACCAGGAGTTAGAAGGATGCAGCATGAGAAGCTAATGTTAGAGGAGAGTGTCCACAATCACTGAAATGGTGCTACAAGAAAGGAGTTAGGTATTCCAAATGCATACCTTGTTTTCCAAATATTATCCCAATTTAGAGAATAGTGAAGACGATCCCTGAGAAATTGAATATTGCTTCAAGAGTAAGGAAAACGGATCCAGGCAGAGAAGAGCCTTATGCAGTTTAGTTAGATGCCCTACAAAGGAGAAGAACTGAGATGAAGTACTTGCAGGCAAACTTGGAAGCATATGTAAATACAAGAGTCTGCTGGAAGCATCTAGATGGTTCTGCTCCATGGAGATATTTCCAGCCGAAAGTCTGTTGAAAGAGAACAGAGATAGCCTTATCATTTGTGGTATCTAAGAATGCCATAATTATCCTAAGGCGGGTGCCAAGTGTCTATTTTGTCAGGTATACCCACTGCCCACACTGCAAAAAGGCACTGGCTTGAAGGGATCATTCATCCGCGGGACCTGGGATTCTCCACCTTGTAAATACAGCTTGTTCGTCTGTATCAAATGGGAAAGAAAATTGTTCCTAAGGCACCTTCTAAGTTAGGTTGGCAAATAAGACTATGAATCCTGAAAGGGCGTGGGGTGGTATAATGAGGAGGATGTGAGGTGCAGGCCTCCAAGTTTCCCTACGTCCAATGGGGCTCCTACTCATACCCTGAATAGAGCCCAGAGCAGTCCATGTGGGCGAAAGACAGCACATGTGTTTGTCCTGATGGTGGGCAGGAGGCCAAACAGCCGCACTCACTGCAGAGCCACACCTGTGCATCTGCATGTCACTGAGGCTAAGGAGAACAGAAAGGGAACCATGTGGATTCTACCGTTCCACATAGTTTCTTTTGGGCATCTGTGGCTCTGTGACATTTGTCCTTATAGCCAGATCTTCCGGTTTCTGGGCCTCTCCTTTGCTACCTATTCCCAGAAGATGAGTATTTCACTTTCCATTAACTATGGGGGAGTGACAGAATTAGTAGGCACCCAGGCCAAGTGTAACTTGGGTCTTGAGGGTGAAAGGTGCTAAGAATGGTCCAACTCTGCTGCTAGAAACTTTCTCTTCGCCCCCGCTCCACTAGCTTCTCTACCCATGTCACTTTAGATACAGTCACACCTCCTGAGTCTGTGACTTAAGACAAAGGTTACCCTTACTTGCTACTTCATGTCCTTCTGCAGCTGGTGGAGGTTCACTATGCTCACCTAACCATCCATCCAGGCAGATGTAATTGCCATCATCTGCACCAATCTCCCGGGCAGGAAGCATTTCATAAATGAGGCTGATGTGTGTATCATGGAGTCAGTTTACTCCTGTAGCATTTAATCCTATACAATCTGTTCAAGATTGTATAGGCACAAATGGAAAGGCTGAGAATATTCATCACAGAGCAGTGGAAAGACCTAATGATAAACTGATTTCCAATTTTAAAATTGCCACGTATTATTTGTGTGACCTAAGAGAATGCATACAAGCTGTGGCCTTATCTACAAAATTAGCAGCCTGGATTTGGGTCATTGTGAATGTGCTTTAAGGTGCAGGTTCTTGTCATCAGGCATAATAAATTTTGGTTCCCAATTCATTGGCACTTTTAAGTGATTGATAGAGAGTTGGTCATCCAGAGATTTGGCCCAAGCAAGATAGGCCCCTCTCGTCCCCAAGAAGGGAGAATCCAAGCAGCAGCCTTCTGCAGTCATCAGAATCACCCTGCATTTCACTTGGCATAAATTCTTCCACAGCCATTCTATCATGTGGCCCCAACCTCAAAAGGGCTCGGTTCTGGGATAAACATTGTAAAACGTCACTTTGCTTGTCAAACAATACATTGAGAGCTTCAGAATGTGCAGATACTGGGACTTCCTTTTTCCTGCTCCTTGTCTGAACTGCAAAGGGCAGCTAGTGGTTCTAAAAAGCTATTCCAGATCAAAACCTTCATGACAGGTTTCTCATGTACCTGCCAGAATGCCACCTCCTGGAGCACTAAGATGACAGGCAGGAGTCTCACCTGGACATGAAGAACTGATGAGCTTCCTAAAAGCCTTTCATACAGCAGAAGAGAACTTTTTTTTTTAATCACACCTTTGAAAATAGAAATTCTCCAGCCGTGCGGGTAGAAGTGTGCATTGGTGCAGATGTGCTGGCAGACCATTTGGCAAAATGCACCAAAAGCATTAAAAATGCACATGCCATTTGAGCCAGCAATTCCATTTCTAGGAACTTACCCTTTGGAAATAGTCTGAGATATGCTCAAGGATTGAGATGCCAAGGAATTCATCACAGCTTTGTTTAGAATAGGGAAAAAACTAGAAACCACCTAAAAGAGGAGCGTAGCTTCAATAAATAAGTGTAATCATAAGATGGAATCCTAGGCTGCCACTACGACGATGTTCCCAGAATATTGTAAAGAGATGGTGATGCAGGGGGAAGGAAGGAAGCAAAATTGGATGCACAATAAAATTATGTGGGGGATGGGGCTGCATATTGGTGCAACCACTATGGAAAGCAGTGTGGAGATTCCTCCGAAAACTTGGAATGGAACCCCCATTTGACTCAGTTATCCCACTCCTCGGCATACACCCAAAGGACTTAAAATCAGCATATTACAGTGATGCGGCTAATTGAGCTGTTTATGCAGCTCAATTCACAAGAGCTAAGCTATGGAACCAACCTAGATGCCCTCAACAGATGAATGGATAAAGAAAATGTGGTATATATACACAAAGGAATATTACTCAGCCTTCAAGAAGAATGAAATTATGGCATTTGACGGTAAATGGATGGAGCTGGAGAATATCATGTTAAGTGAAATACGCCAATTCCAAAGAACTGAAGGCCAAATTTTTTCTCTGATATGCAGATGCTAATTCACAATAAGGGGGGTGGGCTAGGGAAGAATAGAGGTACTCTGGATTAGACAGAGGGGAGTGAAGGGAGGGGAGAGGGTATGGGGATAGGAAGGATAATAGAATGAATTGGACATTATTACCCTATGACATATATGACTATATGACTGGTTTAATTATACCTCATGTACAACCAGAATAATGAGAAGTTATACTCCATTTATGTATGATATGTCAAAATGTATTCAACTGCCATGTATAACTAATTAGAACAAATAAAAAAATAAAAATAAGGTCATTAGTGGGGGCAAGTGTGCCACTACTGAGCTATACTGGCAGCCATGCGTTTTGTTTTGTTTTGTGGTGTCAGGGATTGAACCTAGGGCTTCATACATGCTAAGCCACTCCCCTTTCACTGATTCTGCAACCCCTGCTCAAATCTTTTTATAAAACTGTATGAAGGATATATATGAAGAGGTAGTGGTAGGATTGTGTGTGAATCTTATTGTCTTTTTCTTCTCAGTACTTACTTCCTACTTTTTCTGCAGGAAATTGAATTCATATGAATTCATTCAATCTTCCAACAAATATTTATAGAGTAACCTCTGGGTAGCGAGTGATGCGCTAGGTCAGTTCTAAGCAATAAGATTCCTGTCCTCTAGAACTTTTCAGTCTAATGTTGTTGCACGTGCAACTTAACTGGTTTTCTCAAGCATACCTCTGAGGTATTTTTCAGGCTACAGTCCAGGAAGGTGAGTTATAATAGAAACTTTCAAATAGTTCTAGTTCTCAAACCATCTTAGTAGTTCCAAAAACCCATGGATCTCCTGGCTCTTTTCCTCACCCCAGCCCTTCTTTCCAGGGCAAATCAAGAAAAATCTTTAGAATGGTGATAGAGAAAGCCTCACCTTTATAGTGATGGCTAAACTTTTAATAGACATCAAATGCAATTACTGATTATCCTGGGAACAGGGACGCCTGTCATGAGTGATGGAACAACTGAATGAAGAGGCAAGGGTGGATCCTGTACGAGCCCTGCTGGTGAAGTCTGAGTGACTTCCAGAAACCCACTAAGCTCTCTGTGCCGCCACACAATCCTTATGCAAAAATTGAGAGAATAACATCTGCCTTCAAAGGGTGCTACCTGTATGAAATGAGGAAACAATGTCTGCCTGCCTACCTTCATAGGAAGTCTGTCCAGCTCAAAATGACCCCCTCATCCTCTTGGGGGATGATCCTCATGGATGTCTTAGCAGCCATGTTCCTATCCTATGACCATGACTCCTGTGTTGCAGCCAATTGGACCAGGAGCAGATACTAGCCTCATGCAGGACTATCTCTCCTGGGGTTTTAGAATGGGCACCAGGAGACTGAGGTTCAGTCTGAACTGATGTTATGAACCAAAGAAATGAAAACCTTGTTTGGTGGGCATAACCATTATATTAGTCAGCTTACATTACTATAACACAATGCCTGACACAGGACATTTATGAAGTAGAAAGAGGTTTCTTTAGCTCACAGTTTTGGAAATTCAAAGGCATACTACTAACACTGGCTTAGTTCTTGGCTGCATCATCTCATGGCAGTGGTAATGGCAGGAATGCATGCAGAAGCAAGAGATTACACCTCAAACCCAAAGCAGAGAGGACTGAGTGAAATCAAACTCAGGCTTATACTGACCCCAAACCCCAGCTCTCTCCCTTCCAAAGGCACACCACCAAAGACCTAAAGACCTCCCACTAGGTCCCACCTCCAAAAGGACCTTCCAATAGCACTATTCTCGGACCAAGTGATGAATCACAACGGATATTTGGAGTGACACAAACTGTATTATAACCATAGCAGTCATTTTTTTTAAAAAAAATTTTATAGTTGTAGATGGACAGAATGCCTTTATTTTACTTGTTTATTTTTATGTGGTACTGAGGATCGAACCCAGTGTCTCACACATGCTAGGCAAGTGCTCTGCCACTGAGCTACAGCCCCAGCCCCATAGCAGCCATTTTGGGAAAAAGCTGGATTACAAAAGAACAGAGGTGCTTGCTGAGACAGGCAGTGCTGAAAGAATCTTATTAGGTGGCCTGTTAAGCCCAGCCCACTCTCAGGCTGGGCTACATTCTTATCCTTAAGTCTGGAAGAATGCCTCTGTCTTTGCATAATAAATTCCCCAATTTTGCTTAAACTGATTTAGTCTCTATTTTCATAACTTGTTAGCACAAAAGGACCAGGCCAGACACAAACTTCATGGATCAGCCAAAGCCTTTATTCAGGAGCGGAATCAAATCTCCAGTGGACCCACTCTCCTGGTAAAAAATGAGCCACTGACCAGAGGGGGAGTCTGGGCTTATATAGGCTATACTGAAAGGAGACTTAAATTAATGAGCATGTCAGTTTGGGCACTCAGGAATTTGGGGGGGAAGGTTTTGTTTGTTTTTTACTGGGAAATGGAGAGTCTTGGGTCAGCAGTCAGTATCTGGGATTTGTTTTTACTGGGCAAGATGGAGGGTCGGGGTCAGCAGGCAGCATCTGGAAAGGATTTATTTTGGGAGAGATCAATGCTTAAGTCTCTTCCCAGAGACTGTCATTCTAGGTTTGATGGACACCTTCTCCCCAGGGCTTGTTTTGTCACAAGGAAAGAATGTATTGGGAAAGGATCAATGCTACCAGTGTGTGGCTTTCTTTCTCACTCCCTTTTCCAAGGCCCACTATTTTGGGGGTTGCCATTTTCCATATCTAATATAACTAAACAGTTCTAATGCTTCTGTGAGAATGAAATGGACCAATTTGCAGGTGTGTATGGGGGTGTACCAGGGATGAACCCAGGGGCACTTAACCACTGAGTCATATCCCAGCCCTTTTACATTTTTTATTTAGAGACAGGGTCTTGTTGAGTTGCTTAGGTCCTGGCTACATTACTGAGGCTGGCATTGAACTTGTGATCCTTCTGCTTCAGCCTCCTGAAATGGAGCAATTTTACAGGAGATACTGGAAAAAATCCTTTTCCAGGACTCCTCTGACTTTACAGTTAGGATAGTGTCTCAGGGTCTGACCATTTTTGGTGTTTTTTGTTTGTTTGTTTGTTTTTTAATTTTTAGTTATAAATGGACACAATACCTTTATTTTTATTTATTTATTTTTATGTTGTGCTGAAGATCAAACCCAGTGCCTCACACATGCCAGGCAAGTGCTCTACCACTGAGCCACCACCCCAGCCCCTCTGACTGTTTTTTTTTATCCCCAAATTTTAACGTGTCATGATTTGGATATAAGTGTTCCCCAAAGACTCATGGTCCCAATGCAGCAATGTTCAGAGGTGGGGCTTTTAAGAAATGATTGGATTGTGAGGGCTCTAATCTCTCAGTGGATTAATCCATCAAATGGATTTGATCAATTAATAATTTGAATGGATTATGGGGAGGTAATGGAACTGTAGGAGCTGGGGCCTAGTTGGAGGAAGCAGTGCACTGGAGTGTGCCCTGGAAATGTATTTCTTGTCCCTGAAGCTTTCTCTCTCTCTCCTGGCGGCCACCGCTGAGCAGCTTTCTTTCCTCTGCCACACCCTTCCATCATGATGTTCTCCCTCACCTCAGGCCCAAAACAATGGAGCCAGCCAACTATAGACTGAAACCATGAGCCAAAATAAATCTTTCCTCCTTTCAGTCCCCCCCCCCCTCAGGTATTGTCACAGTGACAAAAAGCTGACTGACACAAACATGTCTGCCTATTTCAACCTCACCTTCACCCCATATTCAGAAATACCTGCTGCCATTTGCAACAACATAAATGCACCTGGAGGACATTATACTGAATGAAATACACCAGACACAGAAAGAAAAACTTCATAATCCTACCCATGTGGAATCCTTAACAAGTTAGAAATAGAGAGTAGGATGTTACCGTAGAGAATGGGGATGTGCAGGTCCATGGGTACAAAGTGGCAATTATGTAGCATGGATGCAGCATGAAGACTGTAGTCACTAACATCATATCATGTCATACCACGGAAATTTGCTAAGACAATAGATCTTAGGTGCTGTTCCCACACATACACACACATTTACACAATTACTATGTGAAGTGATGGCCATGCTAACCTGGAGATGGTAGCAATCATTTCATTTTAAAGATGTCTATCAAAACATCATTTTGTACCCCCTAAATACATACAATAAAAAATTAAAAAATGAAAATAAAAGTACATGTTGCTTCCAATTCCTAGGCTTTCAGGATTCCATGGCACCAAGCAACTTGATAGTTGAATTTTTATATGGTCGCAGTGAAACTGGCTGCTATAACAAACAAGTCCCCAGTCCTCAGTCACCTCACAAAATAAAAAGCTAGCTCACATGTGTCTTGCTCACATCCAAGTCCAATAATGTTGGCAGGGAAGCTTTGCTCAACATAGTTATCTGGGAACCTGGGTTTGCCATTTCTAGGGCTTCAGGGTCTTCTCTGGATCCTCTGCTCTCAGTCCACAGTTGAAAATAGACCAAGTGAACACACAGAGATCGCCAAGGATGCTTCTGAGAGGTCAGGCACACCTCATTTTTGCCCATATTGCACTATCCAGACTTAATTGCACAGTCCCACCGAACTATGAGAGAGACTAAAAAAACATAGCGTACCCACACATGCAGAAGGAAGCAGAAAGAAGGGGCTAGTGAATATACAGTGGCCCTTGACTTCATTTTCCCTCCCTATTTCCCCTAACCCCATTTTTTAGTGGTCTCTGGCCATCATTTAACCAATAATACAGGGATTGACAAACAGCCAGGGGGCAAATCCAGCCCAGGGCTGTTTTTGTAAATAAAATTTTGTTGAGGCACTGCCACACCCATTTGCTTACTCACTTCCTCTGGCTGTTTTTATGTTATCATGTTAGACTTGAAAAATTTTAACAAAGACTATGGGCAAAACTAAATTGTTTACTCTTTGGAACTTTATAGGAAAAAAAAATGCCGATTCCTGCAAAAATGAATTTTCTTTCTAAATTCCCAAACTGCATGATCTCTTTTTTTTTTGGCGGGGGTGGGGGTGGGTACCAGGGATTGAACTCAGGGGCACTGGACCACTGAGCCACATCCCCAGCCCTATTTTGTATTTTATTAGAGACAGGGTCTCACTGAGATGCTTAGCACCTCCCCGTTGCTGAGGCTGGCTTTGAACTTTCTATTCTCGTGTCTCAGCTGAGTTTGAACTCTGATCCTCCTGCTTCAGCCTCCTGAGTTGCTGGGATTACAGGTGTGCATCACCCAGCCCAGCATATGATCTCTCTTGACTTATTTTACTACCTCTAAATAAGATTTATTGCATAAATTGTGCTGTCTTTGAAAATTTAGAGATTATATGTAACTTAAATCATTTTTTTAAACAATGACTGTATGTTACTTTGTAGACCTTTATTCTACATATAATGTGACAAACTTTGCTGTATGATCAAGTCTTCCAGGATCTTTTAAAAAATTTTTTTTGAAGACTTAAGAACCTTTATCCCCTCTCAGGTGGCCTGTTCTCACCTCGTGTTCCTATGATTCACAGCAACACCACCCAACTCCCGCAACTCTGCCAAGCCCTTCTGTGGTGTTTCTAAGCACCTAGGTTTGGTTTCTAAAATAACTGACACCTCCCCCACCCCTCCCAGCACTCAGAAACTGAGTTTCCAACCTCCTGGTTCACTGGCGTTGGCCAGAGCCCGCATCTGTTGGCAGATGTGCCTAAAGAGAGCCAGCACCTCTGGCAGGGTACTTGCTGAAGCACCCACGCAGTTGGCGGTGGTAAGGTGGTATGGACGCTGCCCTCCCAAGCCGCAGGGAGATGCTGGGGTTAGCACTGGAAGACTCACAGGTTCTCCTCTGGGCCCCACCTGAAAGGGCAGTTCCAGTTTCTGAAGCAGGTAAAGAAGTTTTGCTTCCGGTTTTCCAAGGCTTTTTCACTAGCCTCGCCTTTCCATGGATTACTGGCCCCTCTAAGGCCAAGGTTTACAGTTGCTCCTGCTGCAGTAACAAAAGCTCCCACCCCTCCACTCACATTTTAATTGTCCTGCTAGAATTTAAGCTCATGAAGACAGGGGTCTTTGTCTTCTTCACTGATGGGTCCTAGAACAGTTCCCAGTACTTATCGGGTTCTCAATGTTGAATCGAGTCATTCATGTTGAATGGATGGCTCATGGATAGATGACTTACCTATAAGTACTTGGGCACAACTCTCTGTATTTACTGGTGTCCTTATGGAACTGTGCCTTTTAAAATTTATTAGACAAAAAAAAAGTGTTTTTATTTAGGTAAGATGTATGCACAGAGAAATGTGTAGGTATCCCTTAGCACAATTTGGTGAGCTTTGACAAATGTGCAACCAATACTCCAGTCAAGATTTATAATATTGAAGCCGGGCGTGGTGGCTCACGCTTGTAATCCCAGCACTTTGGGAGGCTGAGACAGGAGAATCGCGAGTTCAAAGGCAGCCTCAGCAACGGCGAGGCTCTAAGCAACTCAGTGAGACCCTGTCTCTACATAAAACACAAAATAGGGCTGGGGATGTGGCTCAGTGGTCGAGTGCCCCTGAGATCAATCCCCGGTACCAAAAAAAAAAAAAGATTTATAATATTGAGCCAGCACAACGGTGCACACCCCAATAATCCCAGCAGCTTCGGAGGCTGAAGCAGGAGGATCACAAGCTCAAAGCCAGCCTCAGCAGCTTAGCAAGGCTAGAAAGCAACCTAGTAAGACCCTGTCTCTAAATGAAAAAATTAAAAAGTATGAGGATGTAGCTCAGTAGTTGAGCACCCTTGGGTTCAATCCCTAGTACCAAAACATAAAATAAAATAAAAAGATTTATAATATTCCCATCACCACTGGGGGAAAAATGCCTTTTATTAGTCACCTTGGAGACCTACCTCACTTAATTATTCCCCTCTACTGTTCTTATTTTATTTTACTCTACGATAAAGACTCTTGTCTACCTTCTTCAGCCAAAGCATAAGCTTGAGGTTACCATGTCCTCTCATGGCTTCTTCAGAGTTAGGCAATTAAAAAATGTTGACATATGCCCACCTGGACAATCTCAAGGTAGAGCTTATTTCAAAGAGTCTCTGAGGGCAGGCAACCTATTTTTGAGTCCAGAGCTGAGCACAGAAGCCTGGAGAGGAGGGCCTGGGTGGAGAAGGGGAGACTTCTCAAGCTAAAGAAGGAACAGGGACAGGGTTCAAGAGGACAAGACAATGAGACACAGAGACGTCACAATTTTGCCTCAAGTCAAATCTGCTATCCTCTCAAAAGGCAGTATTCCGTGCCCACTCATTCAGTGAATGATTAACGTACTTCATCTCCACACCAAACCCACATCCCAGGTTTATGAATTCATACAATGTCTTGCCCCCAGTAAATGTTCAAGAGATGATACTTGGATAGAATTTATTGGCCACCTACCTTATCTTATAATATTGCCATATTTGACCCAATTAACTGTGACTCAAAGAAAAAGGACTAAATTCTGGAGTGGCCAATTGTCTCATGGTTAAAAACACAGGTTCTGGAACCAGGTTAACTGGGTTCAAAATCCAGCACCACCACTAAATTTGCAACTCTGGGCTTGATACTGAGACTCTCTTCCTCAGTATCCTCATCTGCAAGGCAGTGATGACAAGGTTATTCTCTTGTGAGATTAATCAGGATGGTGTTTATATAGCTGGGCATAAGTGGTGCATGCCTCTAACCCCAGCAATTCAGGAGGCTGAGGCAAGAGGCCTCAAGTTCGAGGCCAGCCTAGGCAACTTCGTGAAACCCTGTCTCAAAATAAAAAGGGTTGAGGATGTCTCAGTGGTTGAGTGCCCCTGGATTCAATCCCTGATACAAAAAGAAAAATAAAAGAAACAAAAAATTAAGATGATACAACACAGAGTTTAGTACATGCCTAGCATATATAGTTGGCCCTCATCATTTCTTATCATTTTTCCCTAAACAAAACAGTATAACAACTATTTACATAGCATTTACATTGTATTAGTTATCATAAATCATCTAGAGATTTGCAGTATGGAAGAGGATGTGCATAAGTAACATGCAGATACTACATTTTATATAAAGGAGAGAGTTCCAGAAGTCATCTCCTACAGACACTAGGGATGACTGTACCAAGTCCTTACCAAGGGTCAGGCATCATTATGAACCACTGTTGGAGTGGACTGAGCCTTACAAGAACACATTCATTCTGAGCAAGAAGCGCTGATCCATTCTGAGGCCAAACTATAACATGAGGAAGTTGTGGCCTCTGTAGGTCATACATAGTCTCAGCAGACAGAAATCTTTGGGGAGTCTGGTGGGAGGGAGAACATTTGAAGGTATGGAGACAAAACATTAGAATTCAGGGGCATGGAGATTGAAGCAAAGCCTGAGAGAAATCCTTAAAGTGAGAATAGAAACTTAAAACAGGTGACTTGTCTCAGAAATGGGAAAGCAAAATGATTGCCTTCAAATATCATGTATTCATTTCCTTCCCCTGATATTTTTGAAGTTGGGTTACCAGTACACAACAGGTAAACACTCAAAATTAGATACACAACTACATCACATGTTTGTGATAAGGACAACAGTGTGGCAATTAATAAATAATATTGAAAATATAATTAGGAGGAAAAAGAATCTGGGAGACATGGCCATGACAGTGGTCCCTGAGAAAATATACCTCCTGGCTGTACAGATTGGATTTATATTGAAATACAGCAGTAAGATCATCAGGACTAAGAGCTGAGGTCTGAAAACCTAAGTGAGGCATCACTGGGTCCCTAGATGAGAACAAAGCAAGAAGAGAGGCAGGTCTCAGATGAGAAATTAGTTCCACCTTGCCCTCCTTTTCAAGCCACTTCTTAATATCGTAAGTAGTAATTATCCACCTCTGAAGTCCCTATTAGAAGGGACCTGGAGGCGAAAAAGCAGTTGACCTTTAAAAACTGTAATTCGTAAAGCCTTAGACTTCTGGCTGTCTCCAACATGATGTTCTAAAACTGGTTTCAACAGTCTATAAGTCACATGACACAGAATAACATTTCATGGAAATTGCTTTTCTTCATCTCTAGTCTCTGTTGTGGTTTCTCTTGTTCTTGCTCTTGCAGATGAGAATTCTGCTTGCTGTCTTGTTCAGCTGTCTTGGGGAAGGAATCAGAGTTATATCTGCAAACTGGGCCTCTCCATTCAATTGCATGCCTTGGTTGATGCGGCAGAAGGCAAGTTGGGGTTTCCTACTTCTTGGTATGGAGGCCCAGGACACTCTCTCTGGGCTCTTGAAGTCCCTGCCTGGCCTCGTTCACTAAGAGGGGCAGCCCTCCTCAAAAAACAAGGACTGTCACAGGCTCCTGAAGAGCAGGTGGAACTGTGTCCTCCCTGGCATGTTCAGTCTTTGGTTGGCACAGAAGCAGTGTGACTTGTAGAGTGAAGAAAGGATTCCTTCCCAGGGGACTTGTTTAACTGACAGTAGGTCTGGTTAGAAATGTACCTGTTGGCACAGAAAGAAAAGCACAGAGTAGTCTAGTGGAAGTTCTATAAACTGGTCAGCCCTCTCTGAGTGCAGGCCTGATGTTGGAATTAGCCCTATATCACCAGCAGGCTAATTTTATCACTGGGTAAAAACAATTCCCTTCCTGCCAGGAGACAGACAGCATGCTGCAGTGGAATCAATGTGCTTTGCTTGTGTCCCAGCTCTGCCACTTCCAGGGTGAGTATTTCTGAGCCCCCTCTCCAGGCTTCAATGTTCCTATCTATAGAAGAGGACAAATAAAACTCTCCATATAGAGTTGAGGGAAATGATTAAATGAGATCAAGCATGGAACTTGGCCTGAAAAGTGCTGGACACGTAGGAGGCCCACACTATTACTAGCTGCTGTACTTCTTCTTCTCCTTCTCTTTCTCCTTCTTTTTTTTCCCTCTGGGGATTGAACCCAGGGGTTCTTTACCACTGAGCCACATCCTCAGTCTTTTTTATTTTTTATTTTGAAAGAAGTTCCCACTAAGTTGCTTAGGGCCTCACTAAGTTGCTAAGGCTGGCCTTGAACTTGTGATCCTCCTGCCTCAGCCTCCTGAGTTGCTGGGATTACAGGAGTGTGCCATTATACCCAACTTATTACTACTTCCTTAACATATTACCTTCTCTGTATATCTCCCCTTCCTGATGGTTCTTATGAAATCATAGACAGTGGGAAGAAATAAAAAGTAGGAAGGAATAAAAAGATAATCTAGGCAGGGAGGAACATGGAACTGGAAGGATCAGACTGAGAAAGAAAGCTTAGGACATTCAGAAACCAAAAAATTAGGACATTTTGTGTCTTTGTAAATTGTAAATTCTTTTTCTGTCTGTTCAATGTCTCTCCCTGTATTGGTTTTCTGTTGCCATATAACAAATTACCCCAGAGTTTAGCAATTTGAAGCAACACACATTTATCCTCTGACAGTGTCTATGGGTCAGGAATTTGTATGTGGTTTAGCTGGGTCATGCTGCTCAGGGTCTCTCACAAGGCTGCAATCAACATGCCAGCCAGGGCTGCCTCCATCTCTAGGCTTGGATGGTGAAGGATCTGCTTCCACACTCCCTCAGTGGTCATTGGCAGGACTCAGCTCCTCATGAGATATTGTATTGAGGGTCTAAGTTCCTTGCTCCTTGTTGTCTAGAGGAAAATCTTAGTTCCTGTCATATGGGCATTTCCATAAAGCAATTTACAACATGGGAACTGGCCTCATCAGAATAAGTGAGAGAGAGATTACAGACTTTAGAGAAATAATCTCAGAAGTGACATGCCATCACATTTCCCATATTTCACTCATGAGAAGTGAGTCCCTAGGTCTAGCCCACATTCAAGAGGAGAATCTCCAAGGGAAGATTACATGAAGACCAGTATATCATGAGGCGGTGATCACTGGGAACAATCTTAGAAGCTTACTACTTCATAGTCCTTCTTTTTGGTAAGGACAATCAATTATTTCTCTGTAAAGACACATGTGATTCTGGTGGCGCTGCCCTCTGTATGCCTGCCACTTTCACTGCACCCCCACACAGTATGGCATGACACTGACGTGGGTGACTCATCATAACATATTCTCTTGGCACAGTGATTGGCCTAAAAAGTAGCCATGTGAGGGCTGGGGTTATAGCTCAGTGGTAGAGCTATAACCTTGTGTGCATGAGGCCCTGGGTTCGATCCTCAGCACCACATACAAAGCAATAAAATAAAGACATTGTGTCCATCTACAACTAAAAAAATATTTTTAAAAAAGTAGCCATGTGACCCAAGCTTGGCCAATCAAAGACTTTCCTTGGGATTTATATATACTGAAATAAGGAGAGAGTTTTCTCTTTGATCTGAAATCACCAGCATGGAATGATATAAGTCTAGTGTTTCCTGGGGCCAGTCTTCTTCCAGTTATGTAAAGGAATTCCAACTACACTAGGAACAATTGAGGCCATCACATTCTGATGCAGAGACAATTTGAGATTAAAGAGAAGGCATAAATAGCACCTACTAACACATTTTAAATCTGAGAGGCCAGTTTCATCTCCTCCCAAAAGCTAATGTATCTCTCTTTTTCACTTGAGTTAGTTTAAATTGGGTTGTGTCATCTGAGGCAGAAAGAATCTTGATTAATTTAGCTGCCATTTTAGCATCTGTAAAATCAAGGAGCTGAATTAAATGATCTCCATGTTTTCTTCCCCTCATATTTCAAGTTCTAAGTCTTCTTTACTAAGAAATAGATTTTACAAAAGTGAGTAAAAAGCAAGAGGAGCAGCCTGATGGAAGAGAAGTGCAGAAGAGGATCCCTCCAGGGTCCAATGTGAAGCAGGAACAAACTCTACCTTCTTCACAATTTAGACAAGGCTCTTTCTTTTAACTTTGGATTGTAAAAAAGATTCATGCCTCTAGTGATTCCACAGAAAGTCCAAACATATGCTGTCACAACCACAGTAATGCAGAAGTCAATGGTGCAGATTTTTAGAGGCAGCAACCCTGGATGCAATGATTATCATTATAATAATACCTACATGTTCACTGAGTGTTTATGATATACCTGACACTTCTTCGCTTACTAGTTGCATGACCTTAGGGAAGTGACTTAACTTTCATAAGCCTTTGCCTCCTCACCTATAAAATGGGGGTAATAATAGTTCCCTTCTCACAGGGCTATTGTGAGGATGCAATGAGTCAATGCAGGTAAAACACCAAGCATAGTACCCGGCACATTCTTTCTTAAAATGTCCTTTCTTGCCCTTTTACACCCAGCTCAAATATCAACTATTCAGCAAATCTTCCTCAGCCACCCTCTACATCCTCTGTTCCCTGAAACACTTTACCCCTGCCTGCTAGCTTTCCAGCAGATAACTTTCTATCTCATCTGCCTGCTCACATATCCATCACTCCTGGCTCACCATACCTTATGTTTGGGTTCCTGGAACCTAGATCTATGTCAAACACAGAGAAGCTCAATAACTCCAAGTGGATTGAGCAAACAGTCTCTCAAGAAGAAGAATGGATTGTCTGATCAGTACATGCCATATATTTCAGTTTTATAGCTTCATTGAGCATTAGGGACTTTTGTCAGGTGAAACTCTGATGTATGATTGTAAAGCTGCTCCTCAGATGAAACCACCAATTGCTCAAGCTAAAACAACTGCTCACAACTGGTAAGTCAACCCATCAGCAACCAGCCATGGAGCCCGTGTTAACGGGTGCGGTGCTGCTGGTTTGGAAGCTGACCAGAGACAGTAAACATGACAGTTGCCTAGGTGCATAAACACAACAAGCTCCTCCCCACCTCATCTCTGAGACACTGAAGTCATGGGCATCAAGGTCACCACAAGTGGCTACTTGTCAGATCCTGTCAAGTACAGCAGCAAGGGCCTACCGCCCCACCCAAGATACATGTCCAGATATTAAGGACAAAATAAAGTTTTACAAGACGCTAAACAAGGGAGTGGGGGTGTAGTTTGGTAGTACAGCACTTGCAGAGCTTGCATGAGGCCAAGCAAGGAAAAAAAAAAAAAAAAAGACTCCTTTCTAAGGTGAATATAAGACAAGGACTGTGTCCAAAAAGGAAACATTTCTTCACTTCTGAAGCCACATGCTTTTCACCAGCCAGAGACTAGGTAGGGCTAGAAGAGATCACTGAAAGTACCCATCCAGTAGACTACAAAAAAATCTTCTGTGTTTAGCCAAGTGCAACAGACCAAGTGGTACCTCATTTCTTATTGGTGTGAATCTTAGGGAAAGGGCTTTTGGCATCTCTGTGGAGAGTGGGGAAGGAAACGAGATGCATTCCTGGCTGGTTGGTGTAAAATTTTCAATGTTAATAGTGAAATAAAAATTTTAAATACAATTTTTGTTTCCCTATGCTGACTGACATTAAATTCTAGGGCATGGTAGGGTTCACAGAATCACAGTACGTGATCCCCCAAATGAATGAGATTACAACAACAATTTTTTAAAAACCTCTCTTACTCTTAACTTTTCTTTCCCATCTGATTGTTTTCATTTATTCACTCATTCATACCCTGCCTCAGCTCTGGACGTATTGTAGTCATCTCCTCTACAGGGACTAGGGAACCGTCAACGGCTTTTAAGCAGGGGACTCTATAATGAGATATGATTTTTAGAACATCTAGAATGTGTTAAGGATGAAATTAGAGGAGACAAAGGCTGGTTGCCATCCACTTGAGTCCTGAATAGACCCTTTGGAGGGGAAAGGGATGGAGACTAATTAAGAGGTAAATGAGGGCTGGGATTGTAGCTCAGGGGTAGAGCGCTTGCCTTGCATGCGTGAGGCCCTGGGTTCGATCCTCAGCACCACGTACAAAGCAATAAAATAAAGACATTGTGTCCATCTACAACTGAAAAAATATTAGAAAAAAAAAGAGGTAAATGAGCAGGATTTCTTGGGGATTAATGTGGGTAGTAGAGAAAAATGACTAGAAAGTTTCTTATTTTGATGACATTGTGAATGATGATACTACTAAGACAAACTGACAATACGGACAGAGAGCCAGTTTAGGAGAAGGGATGATAAAAAGCTTGTAGAACTGTTTGTTAAAAATGCCATATGATGATGCTAAGATTTCAATTCTGTATCCAGTTACCAAGATAGGCAACAGGATACCTTGCTAATGGTCCATTGCAGGTTGATTCCAGCTGCATCAATTGAAGTTGTCTGCTCTACATCCACAGCACAATCTTGCATCCTGATTGTGGTCACCACAGAAATTTTGAGAGAGTGTGACAATGTAGCAGTTTGAGCCCAGGGCTACCCTTAGAGACCCAACCAATACCTGCTACGGATAGGGGGATCCATGTGGTACTTTCACATCTACTAAACATTTAGAAGCTGGAAGGAAATCTGCTGGTAGTGGAAAACTGAGTATGCTAGTATAGATGGTCTAACTGTGGGGTGAGTGTCTGCAGGAACTTCCTCCTGAGTACTCTGTCCAAACCTGACTTTGTAGTTAAAGGATGGAGTGGTGGAGAGAAATCCTCCTTCCAATCAGCCTAATCTTTTCTCAGAGCCTCTGTTGCACCTTTTTTGTTCCTGGAATGCCTTCCTCGGTGGGCAAATCTATTTGCCCACAGCTTCCTGATGGGGAGTTGTTATCTGCTGGAGCAGTCTATTCTGGACTTGGTAGACTATCTGAGTACTTCACAAACAGAAAACTTTTGTTTAGCTTGGAAATTTTTTGTGTATGGAATATTCACTTTCACCTTACATCAAAAAGATTGAGGCAGTATAATTATTATTATTATTTTTAATACAAAGAGAGGGACCAGGATTTCCTTCCTAAAGAACTAAGGTGTGAAGGTGGAGGCTCCCCCTGCTGGCTGACCTTTGATCCTACAGCCTCTGCCTTCCCAGTGCTTTAGCCCTGGTGAGATCCTCTGTAGTTTCACTGTAGAATGTTACAATTACCCAGCTTCAGAAGGTACTCTTGCTTTCAGAACTAATGGTCAGTGTGTCTGTTAGACTGACAAACCTTAAAACTCATTCCATAACTTTCTGCCCTTCTATTTCATTAGCTCTTGCACAAATATTTAGGCTCCTAGTTTGTTTGTTTGTGGAACATTGGTTGGACCCTGACACTGAGCAAGGGACCAGGACTAGGTATGCCAAGGTGAATAAGACACACTCATTGTGTCTTTGGGAGGCCAGCATAAGTGGAGCTCCTCTCTTTCCAGTAGTAAAACCTTTGCCAGCCAAGGCTGGGAACACTCAGACTAAAGAAGAGCCCAGCCAAGGGCTTCAGACCCAGGTCCATTCAGGAAATGGGTGGATCTTAGCAAGTGTTAATTCTGCAGTTAGACTGGTTGGGCTGACCCTAGGCTGAGGCAGAACCAGGGTGACCCCTACAGGAAGAGAGAAAGCCAGGCATCCCAAAGGCTGCCACCCTGATTGGCTGTGCTCTGCCCAGGTGAGCTACATCTCCCAGGCTTACATCCACTGGCAAGGGATGACTCAACCTGTGTTTCTCAGCATGTGAACCCCAGATTAGTAGCAATAGTATCACCTGGAAACTTAATAGAGTTGAAAGACAACTCTGGGGTGGGCCCTGCAATCTGTGCTTTAGCAAGCCCTGCAGGAGAGCCTGAGGCACCCTTGAGTCTGGGAGGCACTGGTCCAGAAAGTAGTATGGCCACTCTAGGGAGCCTTACTAAATAACATGGCTTCAAAAGACTTCGCTTCTCCTGCTTCAAGCAGCCTCAAACCACAGCATTTCAGAAGTATCTATTGCATTCCCCATAAAAGAACTCGGAGGTTTGCCCAAGGCAATTTGGGCAGGGAATTTTCCCCCAGTCCTCTCAAATTACATGAGAGGAAAAAGGAGGCCAATAAAAGAGTCCTCCAAGCTGCCCACTCTGGTTTTCAGAGCTTTGAATAGCTGCTCAGTCCTGGGTCATTGCAGAGCTATGGGCCCATAGCAGGTTCTACAGTCCCTTGCCTTGTCTTTCTCCCTTCAGGTGCCTTGTTCCATTCAGCTTGCTCCCCTTTGCTCACAATTGTCCTAGCTGCGACTCTCTCAGAGATGGAACACAAAGGGGTCCACCTGTGAAGAGATCACAACAGGGTTTGTATTTTTAAAATCAATCCCCAGTATCTAAAAACACTTGTCAATCACAAAGAGATAGGAAGTCACTGGAAAGACTGGAAATACACCCCACTCCACCTGGTCTCAGGGCACAGGTGTCTTTTCACTCACCAGGGTCTTTTTTTTTTTTTTTTTGGTACTGTGGATTGAACTCAGGGGTACTCGACCACTGAGCCACATCCCCAGCCCTATTTTTGTGTGTGTTTTATGTAAAGACAGGGTCTCACTGAGTTGCTTAGTGCCTCGCCATTGCTGAGGCTGGCTTTGAACTTGTGATTCTCCTGTCTCAGCCTCCCAAAGTGCTAGGATTACAGGTGTGTGCCACCATGTCTGGCTATCACCAGGGTCTTTTTAACAGGTTGCAAAGAAGGCAAGACCCTGCCCCCATGCCCCATGGTATTCACAAGGGTTGATCTTCTAGAGTGGAGGTGGCAGGGGCGGGGGAATTGTGTCTTAATGATGTTAATATGTTTGTGAACATCATCAAGGCATTGGATCCCAAAAAGGAGATTAGACTTTTTTTTTCTTTTTTGTTACTAGGGATTGAACCAAGGGGTGCTTGATCACTGAGCTACATCCTTTTATTTTTCATTTTGAGATAGGGCCTCACTAAGTTACTAAAGCTGGCCTTAAATTTGTGATTCTCCTGCCTCTGCCTCCCTACTAGCTGGGATTACAGGCATGCGCCACCACACCCAGCAGATTATAATTTGAAGACAGAGCTTTGTCTCAGAGCAAAGAAATGAGACTCACAGTGTAAGCACTTGTCTGTGGAGTCACACTAGGAGGTGCTAACTCAGCCATGGAAGGTCTCTCTATGCCTCCCCACTTATTTTGAAACAGGTTCAATGTTCCTTTGTTTCAAAACATTGCCGCTGACGTTCCCATACTTTCCTAAACTAGTGGGTGGAAGTGGGGGATCTCAAGAGGAAAATTATACTTTCTCAGCCAGTGTGGGGGAGTCATTTCCCAGGAGGCTAATCCAATGCTGCAGCTGGATGGATTCAGGAAGCCCAGGAGGAAGTCATCCATAATAAAAAAAACAATGTTCCTTTTCACACTTGTCCTCTGGAGAGGTGGGTTTGAGCAGGCCTGTTCCACTTAGAGGGGCTTTGGCAGGTATTTGGTAGCATGGCTGGATTTTAGGACCAGAATTAAATGAAGAGAAGGACAGGATCTTGCAGTTGGTATGGGAAGGAGAGGTTGGGGTACAAAAACAGTGATCTTCCCTGCCCCCCCCCCCCACACACACATTCAGACACTCAAG
>PVHX01001122.1:0-85226 GCA_004024805.1 Geosciurus inauris | reverse complement strand
ATTACAGGCATGCACCACCATGCCTGGCTCAAGAGCTACTTCTACTTTGTTTTCTGGACATACCACTTCCTCATTCCAAGAAAGTGTCCAGCCCTTCTGTTTCTTGGCCCCAGGAGGAGTGGAAAATTAGTGTTTCTAAAAGATAAACTCTTTTCCTCATCTAAATGAAAGATTAATCTCAATGAAGATATTATGTTAGGAATTCTAGCAATGAGGTATGTGTAGGGAAAGGATGGAGATTAAGCTGAAGGGAGAGGGAGATGAAAAAAATTAGATGACTTGGATTTGATTCCAAGCTCTGCCACTTGCTGGCTAACTGACATGGTAGTTACTTCCCTTTATTGTCTCAGTTTCCTCATCCGTAAAACGATGATTATTTATTTACTCCACAAATATTTATTGAATGATTATATATGCAATGTACTGTTCAAGTGGTTGAGAGACAGAAGTGTAAAAAAAAAAAAAAAATGACCCTATCCTTACAGATCTTACATTCTAGTAGGGACAGGAAGACGGAAACCATGGAATCCTGTTGTTATGAAAAATGCTGACCCATAAATGCCTATTAGTAAGTAAATGACATAGCATCATGTGTTAGAAGATAGAAAGTGCAATAAGGACAAAACTGGAACAGGGAAGTTGTGGGGGACAAAACACAGTCACAGGCCATCAGAAAAGGCCTCACTGAGAAGGAACATATCTGAAGGAGATGAGGGAAAACTGTTAGTTGTCTGATAAAAGAATGTTCTAGATCAAAGAGTAGTTGACTCATGCAAAACTACTTGTGTAAAGCACCAAGTTCCTGGCACCTTAGTAATGTTGCATAAATGTTAGTCATTGTTGTTATATTCATGCCCAAAAGTGGCCCAGCAGCTTCCTGGGCCTGGGAGCCATTTCCCTAACCATGTGGGCTCTGAAAATGATTATATCCACAGTAACCAGCATGCCTTGAACTGCAGGAGCCCCTCTAAACATTTGGCTCTGGATAAGATCCTGGATAAGGACTTTGTTTAACTCTGAATGAAGGAATTCCTAATAGTGACTGAGATTGAATTTATCTCCAGCCCTGCCAACTGGGAACTGAGAGTTTGATTTTATTATGATTTAAAGAAAATAACATAGCTTTCTGTCCTACATTAAAAGTCAGTTTACTTCTCATCCATACTAATCCCACAGGTGACTCTTCCAGGCATCTCTCCTCCATGTGATGATTCCAGAATGCAGGTTAGTTCCATCTTTCAACCTGTGGACTTCACAGCAATTTTAGAAGAGGAAGAGAGAGCTTGGAAGGGTGACCTTGGCCCTTGAGAGCTTCACCTTGGATGTGATTCCCATCACTTCTGCTCACATTTTATGGACTAGAACTAGTCACATGGCCTTGCCCAATTGTAAAAGCTGAGAAGTGTAGTCTTCCCTTATATCTAAGGAAGGACAGAAAAAGTAAGAATTATTAGTCTCTTCTCTATCCTGGTTTAAAACTTTGTTTAGAAACTATGCATATAGTTTCAGCCAGAGTCATTTGGGAATATCTGTATGATGTGATAGCATTGAGAAACTTTCCAGAGAGCTGAACTCCCCAGCAAAGTGGCTGATTTATCTAAGTAATCTTCAGTAATTATATATGTGACACAGAGGTTAAGTACATGAGCCTTGGAATCAGACAGGTTCTGTTTCAATTATAGTTCTACCACTGCTCTCAGTATGACTTTGGCCAAGTTTTTCCAACCTCTCTACACCTGCTTCCTCAGCTATAATTTGAAAATAAGAGTTTCCTTCACACCAGGTTAATGTGAAGATTAAAAGATATTATACTTTACAAAATGCTTTGAAAAGTACTTAGTAGAACTTTGATAAGTATCCATTGACTTCAATCAATATTAGTGGTGTTATTATGAGATTTTTTGAACTATATTATGAAATAATTTCAGATTAACAAGTCGGAAAACCAGTGCAAAAGAAATCCCCTGTGCTCTTTCTAAATTCCTCAGGTGTTAATACTTTACCACACATAGCTTTTTTAAATTCTCTCTATACACACAATTTTTTGGAAAGCTTTGTGAATAAATTGCAGAAACAGTAGCTCTTTACCTCTAAATATTTCAGTGTGCATTTTCTAAAAAGAAGGACATTCTCTTATACAACCATAGTAAAATTGCTAAAATAAAGAAACTGATACTGAAAAATAGTATTATCTAATGTACAAACCTTATTCAAACCAGGTTTGGTGACACATGTCTGCAATCCCAGCTGCTCAAGAAACTCAGGCAGGTGGGTCACAAGTTCAAGCCCAGCCTAGGCAATTTGTCCCCAAAAGAAGATATAAAGGTCTGGAGGTGTAGCTCAGTGGTAGAGTACTTGCCTAGTATGCATGAGGCCCTGGGTTTGATCCCTAGTACCATATGCACACAAACGCACGTGTGTGCGCATACACACACACACACACACACACAAAACAGCCACTCAGGAGGCTGGCAAGTTCAAAGCCAGCCTTAGTAACTTAGCAAGGCCCTAAACAATTTAGCAAGACCCTGTCTCAAAATATAGAATAAAAAGACCTGGGGATGTAGCTCAGTAGTTAAGTGCCTCTGGGTTCAATCCCCAGTCCAAAAAAAAAAAAAAATCTGAAGAAAGCGTCCAATGCAGTCTTCCACTCCTGGGTTTAGTCTTGGATCTGGAATAATTTGGGTTCTGAAGATTAGAAAAACTTGGGTTGAACTTTATCAATACACCTACATCCATAAAGTAAGGGGCTACCTCTCTGGGCTCTGGGATATCTGTCTAATGCCTTTCCCCAAGCAAAATCCGCAGGGTTGTTTATCTGCACAGGCAGTACTGCACCCAAACCCATCTGAATGCATAGGACCTGCTGATCTAGTTCTGACAGCAGAGCTTGGAGCCCAATCTGTTCCCTCCACCCATCATCATAAAAAGCAACAACGCCCAAGGCCCTGGTGTGTTTCATTTGACTTTACTTCTTTGATGGCTGCTTATAGAAACTTCCCTTCTGGAATCCATTTACCGACCTCCCACTCCTTAATCTCACTGTTCCTCTTTTCTAAGCATGGCTCACAGTCTAGGGTATTGAGTGTTACAAAAATCAGCAGGATGAGGTGTTTAGCTCTGGTGTTTAAGTCGTTCATTGATAACATTTTTTTTTTTTTGGTACTGGGGATTGAATTCAAGGGCATTCAACCACTGAGCCACATCCCCAGTCCTATTTTTGTATTTTATTTAGAGACAAGGTCTCACTGAGTTGCTTAGCACCTCGCTTTTGCTAAGGATGGCTTTGAACTTAGGATCCTCCTGCCTCAGCTTCTCGAGCTGCTGGGATTATAGGCGTGTACCACCGTACCCAGCCCTCACTGATAACTTTTAAGAAGTCAGTTTTAATAAACAATGTGATGGTTCCAGGTTTCAGGGAGTTGAGTAGTATAAAGCAGATAAGGAAATTAGAACAAATGATCTTAGCCTACACTGTGGAATAATGTTTTTAGAAAAAAAAAGAGAGGGGCTGAGGTTGTGGCTCAGTGGTAGAGCACTTGCCTCGCATGTGGGAGGCACTGGGTTCGAGCCTCAGCACCACATATAAACAAATGAATAAATAAAGGTCAATCAACAACTAAAAAAAAAATTTAAAAAAAAAAGAGAAAGACAAGTTACAATCTGAAAGAGGAGCAGAGTCATGCATGGCACAGGCTTTTGCAGTTGGAACATTAAGGTGAATTTCAAGGAGCTAGAGAACAACCACCTATAGATGCCAGAAAGAGAGAGATATGGTAGGTGGAGGCAGAGGTGGAAAATTATTGGTAAAATCAAGAAACTTATCACCTTATCACAGAAATAGGAGAAAGAATGAATGAAAAAACAAAGGATGGATGATGATCCAGACAGAGTTGAGACAGTAGAGAAGTGAGCTGAGGTTTTGACCTTGTTGGTAAATTAGGTGAGGAATTCATCTGTGGGGAATGGAGTAGATCAGAGTTTCTTGGAGAAGAATGAGAGGGATTTGGACCAATCACCTTGAAGAATTCAACAGAAAGTCAAGAGAAATAAAAAGGGTGTTCTGACAATAAAAATGACTTATGAATCTGAAAAACAAATGTGCCTCAATAATGCATTGGGTCCACAGTGGTTGGCTCCAGAAGTCTTTACCGGTCTCTGCTGATTGCAGTGCTTGTTGGAACATCTATCTGAATGTCTAAGTCTGATAGAAATCTCTGGCAGACTAACTAATGGCTGGGATAACTATTAGCATGCACTTTTCAATACTTAGAGAAATGAAATTTTCCACTCACAGCAAGCGATTAAAATCCTAATTATCCCCTTGGAGCCTAGCCCTCTCAATTTCAAAAGCTAGCTCCTTTACAAGGGAAAGAAATCACACACATGGAATACCCATTCATACACACCATGAAAAAAACAAATTGATCTGCCTTTCCCCTATCCATCACAATACCCTAAGTCAATCTTTGACACATCAACTTTCTGGTAATCCTATCATTGATTGTTCCAAACAAAATCGGCTTTCTACCCACTCCAGTGATAGGAGCAGCTGGCCTTTGTTAGAAGAAGCATTTATGTTGACTCTGTAGAACATTTACTCGTACGTACTCCTACTGCCTTCTCATATCACACTGTGGCCAATTGTGAATGAAATGCCAGTCCTTCCTCCTGGGATGTTGCGGAGAGACTGAGAAAATCATTGCTAGGGTAACAAAGGCTGAAAGCCCTGGTAAGGAAGGATATGGTTCTCCAGAGAAGGGAAGGAAAAAGTTGGCAAGGGGTGAGATGTAAAGTACTGATGCCAGAGACAAGGCATCAGCGTTGGTAGCACCTCCTTCCAGAGGGTTTCTCCACGGGTTCAAGTTTTTGGTAAATGGCAACAGCTGGGAAGCAGTGCGGATCCTCACTTGGTCCTGAGAACAGAGATTGAATACTGCAGCCTGGGAAGCCCCAGAAACCCTGTGGCATGTTGCTCCAAGGGGAACCCGAGAACAGAGTAGAGGTTGGAGGAAGTTTGGAAGGCAGAGCCATGCTTTGATCTTAGGTGAGCAGCAATAGAAGGAACAGGAATGAAAGCCTTCCTCCACGGTCATCCCTGCATAGAAGATAGAATTCATTAAATTAAAAGATTCAAATGTACTCTACAAAAATTAAGAATGTGCAGCATTTTGTTATTTGGGGACTGGTATTAGATTGCAATTGGCTGTGTAGCTCTAATATACACACATCAAATTACATTTTGCTATAATTGTTGAAATTACGTTGCTGTTTGCAGAACATGCCTTGTAGGAAACAACCACGTCCAAATAAATGGTAACTGAAGGAATGATTCTGTAAGGAATTTTTTTAAAAAATCATAAGGTTAAATGATTTAGAAAAAGTCAGGCTTGGGGACCAAGTCACATTTATCTTTAGAAGTTCTGCTGGGGGGCTGGGGTTTGGCTCAGTGGTTGAGTGCTTGCCTTGCACATGTGAGGCACTGGGTTCAATCCTTGGCACCACATAAAAATAAATAAAGATACTGTGTCCATCTACAACTAAAAAAAATATTAAAAAAAAGAAGAAGTTCTGCTGGATGTGCATTATGAATCCACCATGGTAAACAGGAGGGGAAGAGATCAACACAGCTGATCAGCAGATGGAGATGGTAGGAGGACATGGCTATGGACAGTTAAAGAGTACAAAGGATATTAGTTGTCAATAGACATTTGTTTTATTTATTTATTTATACATGGTGCTGAGGATCGAACCCAGGGCCTCACGCTTGCCGAGGCAAGCGCTCTACCGCTGAGCTACAATCCCAGCCCCCGCTTGAGTATCTTTAAAGCCAACTTTTGAGCTGAGAACTAAAGTCCAAACTCGAACATATCCACTAACAGCCTCCCCATTGCTATAACATCTTGGTATGAAACTAAAGACCCTCCACGAATTGGTCTCAGGCTGACTTTCCAAATGAAGACAGAGAAGAATCAGTAATTATAGCATTAGGTCAGGAAGAGATGCGCTAACCTTGGGCCTCAGAGCTGAAGGCATAGTTCAATGGTAGAGCACTTGCTCCAAGCCAAAGTCCCTGAATTCAATCCCCAGTTCAGCATTAAGAATAACACTTGCCCCCATTTACCCCATATCAATAACTGAAAGATATTACTGGTTGCCAAATAACCAGTGGTCGCCTAAAACTGGTTGTCTTCACTCCCAACCCATCTCCAGGATTCATTTTCACTCTGAAATGCTCTCTGACTAACCCAGTGACCTTCACAGCCTGAACCAGGCTTGCCCACCCTGTGACCTGCTCTAAACATACTATCCTCCTTTCCTTCCACTTTCTACCTCACCCCTCAAACAAATTATGCAATAAAGAAATCATAGCATTGTTTGTTAGAGCATAACACCATAGAGACACCTTATAGTTAATCAGCATGGAAACTTTTTTTAAAGTTATAGTCAACCATGTTAAGGAATACTATGCAGTCTTAAGAAAAAGGAAAAGCACTGTATGTTCATAATACACTTTTTGTATATATGTAGCACCAGTGATTGAAATTGGGGGTGCTCTACTACTGAGCTGCATCCTCAGCCCTTTTTCATTTATTTAGAAACAGGTTCTGGCTAAGTTGCCCAGGTTGGCTTTGAATTTGTGATCCTCCTGCCTCAGCCTCCTGAGTTGCTGAGATTATAGATGTGCGCCACTGCACTCAGTCATAATACACTTTTTGGTTAAAAAAAAAAAAAGCTATTTTGTAAAATAAATACAACAAGAACTACATAGATGCCTTGAGATCAAACATTCCCCAAGGGTTTGCTTGGGGAACAACAGATTGTGTGGCATTGCAGAGGCCCAAGGCCCTGGTCTTGCTGGGTAGGGTTGAGAATACACATTGAGCTGGTCTAGATGTGGAAATGGAGGAGGAAGAGAACCAGAGCCAGCCTGGGGCAGGGTGGGTGAGAGAAGGCAGATTTTGAGCAAGACAGAGACAGTAGATGCCATAGGGAGAGGAACTACTTTGGGGATGTTTTGTCATTGTGGGATTGTGACATGATCACCGCTTTCTAGAGCCAGTGTCTCAGCTCAGAATATTTTTAACATACTGGGGAAACAACAAAACTCCTCAATGAGTTTTAGGACTATCAACTGTCAGAAGAACTTTTATTTATTTACTTTTAAAGCACTGCAGAAGGAAGATAACATTGCTGGTATTTGTGGCCTTCCAAACCAGAGATAACCCTGTATGGTCTTAAAGAAGAAACACCCAGAGAAAGGTGGGAAAGGAGGACAAAAGATGTTTCGAATGTCATGTTTTGTGTGGCACATGTGATGGATACCAGGTAATTTGTGAAGCATCACCGTTGGCTACACTTGCGGTTCTGCCTTTCATGACTAAGCCTTTGCACACGTCTTTATGTCCATACAGGTGTTACGAGTTTGTATTTCACATGGTAAGACCCCATAGAAAAGCCATTTGACAACAACGACATCCTGTCCCTTTATAACTAATGACAACAGAGACATCTGTACCGCGATGGATATCAGAGAACAAATTTATTCTAACTTGAGACCTTCACCATCATTCCAGTTCAGCTAACAAAGGATTCTAGTTTACTTCATTAGGTCCTCTCTTTAGCTTCCTTATCAGCAAAGAGCAGGACATTTACAATATAATACTGAGTGAACAAAATACTTCAGATAAAAGATACTTGTTTCCCAGATTGCACTTAATATAAACTGATTACTTTCCTAAGAGGAAATATATTTCTGGGGTTTTTTGCTGTTGTTGTCATTTCAAATTTAAATAGTCTTTGTCCAAACTGTTTATAACAGATTTATATTAATTTATAACCACAAAAATGATTTTAAAACATAATGCATACCAATAATTTAAAAGAGAGAACTTTTAAAAAGCTTCGGTTCCACAGTTCGGTTCCATGCAGATGTGCTGTATGTTCCCAAAGAAGAATCAGGGTGTGTCTTCAAACAAGAAAGCTGATTTAATGGAGGGGGTCACTGTTGGTCACTGGGTGTGCCTTCCTGGGCTGGGGTTGCTTACTGATCTTCCTGGAGGAACTCACATCCTCTCAGCAGTTACCACCATTTGTGGTTAAAAAATACCTTAGTCAGAGCTTCAGTTGCCTCTAGCTGCCTCTAGCTCCTCCTCTTCCAGCTGAAGCCACAGTCCTGCTCATTTTGTCACTGTGCCTCCATTTCCCATAGAAAACAATGCGAAGTATCCAAAAAGTATCTGGGCCAATCAGGGTCCAGGCAGAGATCCGCAGGGGAGATTTAACACAGAGGACCAGTTGCCCTGTGTTCTGACTGGTGGAAGCCATCTCCTCCCCTAGGCTGGAGGGACCAATTATTACCAGGACTTAGAGGAAGGGCTGCCTGGGAGAGCTAGCTTCAGCCAGAGAGGCTATCATGGGAGGTGGGCATAAAGGAAGCAATGTCCCTGTTGGAGAGTCCACTCGAAGCAGAGAAACAGAATGGGAGAGATACCTAGGCTTCCTCCTTCCACCCTCTGACCTCTCACCAGCACCTCCCATAATGGAAACTCTCCAGGCCGCTTGGCAAAGGAGCTTGAGGAGTGAGGGCCTATGGAGGCACCATGATGCTTCATGATGCTGTATCGACTCTGTCCCTTCTGCATTCCTGTTTAATCCACGCACTATTGTATCCTCTTAAAATGTGGAACATCCACCTAACTCATATCCAGCCTCCGTGCAGGTCTCCACACTGCTGCCTGTGCTCCTCAGTAGCTGCTCAGGGGCAAACAAAGCTGACTCCACAGTCCAGGTCGGACCCCACCACGACGCCTCCACCGACTTACTTCTTCCAAAAAACTGTCTCCACTTCTATTCTCCTGCCAAATAAAACCTTCTTATCTTATTTTGTTCTTGATAAAAATTTCAAAAAGGCATAGAGAGTGGTATAATGTACATGCTCCCCATCAAGTCAAAGGATATAAAACTGTATAAACACAGCAGAAGGTTTTTGGGTGACCTTCTCATGATTACACCACCCTCTTGGATTCACAGCAAGTAAAAATCATCATCCCAAATTTATTTCCAAGTGTATCATCATGCTTTTATTACATATGTAAGTATTTCAAAGTGATAAATGATATTGTAGACTTTCAGAAATTATATATATGGTGTAAAATTTTTTGTATCCTTTGGCAACTTCAACATTGCATCTAAGATATATATATATATATATATATATATATATATATACCCATTTATACAGGAAGCTTTATGTAGTTCATTTATTTTAGCTATTCCATACTATGTAACTTTACTATAACCTATCTATTCTGGACAATCATACAAGTTGTTTCCTTTTTTTTGCAACATTTTTTATTTGTTCTTTTTAGATATACATGACAGTAGAGTGTATTTTGAAATATTATACATGCATGGAGTGTAACTTATTCTAATTAGGATCCCATTCTTGTGGTTGTACATGATGTGGGGTTTCACTGGTGGTGTATTCATATACGAACATAGGAAAGATCTGTCCTATTCATTCTACTGTCTTTCCTATTCCCATCCCTACTCCCTTCCATTCCTTCCTCTTTGTATTTCCAAATTTTTGTCCCTACAAATGATGCTACCAGCAACATTCATGTTCTTGTCTCATTATGTCCACTTGGAAGGTTTTCTCTGGAATGTACCTCTAAATTAGAGTTGCAGTTGTGCTAGTTGCTTTATTGGATACTGGCAAATTGTTTTCTAGAATGAATGTACCATAATTCCCTCATACACATTTCATCCTCAGTTTATTTTGTGGTTTTAGTTACAGTCAACCATGATCTGAAAATATTAAATGGAAATTTTCAGAAATAAACAATTCATAAATGTAAACTGCATGCCACTCTAAGTAGTATGATGAAATCTTATGTGATCCAACTCCATCTAGGTCATGAATCACCTTTATCCAGTGTATCCATGCTATATATGCTACCCATGCACTAGTCACTTAGTAGTGTCTCAGTTACCAGTTTGACTATCATGACAACATAGCATTTCTGTTCCAGTAACCCTTATTTTACTTAATAATGGCCCCAAAGCACAAGAGTATTATTACTGACAATTTGTATTTGCCAGAGAGAAGCTGTAAATGGCTTCCTTTAAGTGAAAAGGTAAGAGTTTCAAACTTAGTAAGAAAAAAGAAAGAAAGGAAAAAAAGCATCTGCTGAAGTTGCTAAGATCTACTGTGAAAACATAGTACCCAAAGGGCCCAATACTATCTTGCTTCAGACATCTACTGGAGATCTTAGGATATCTCCCTTTTGGGAAAAGATGGGGACTACTGTACTAACTCACATTCCCATGAATAGGGAAATGAGAATTCCTGTTCCTTTACAGTCTTATTAACATTCAGTCCTATAGGTTGGGGATATGTGTCCATATGTGCTAAGCTGAGAGGTCTTAAAATTGTATCTTACTGTGGCTTAATTTTTTTCCTATCAGTAAAGTTGGAAATCCTTCCATGCCTATGGCCATTTCAATTTTCTGTAAATTACTTGTTAATATTCTTCGTTCATTCTGTAGTGAGATGATTACTTTTTTCTTATTTGTAGGAATCCTTTATGTATTCTGGATATTAATACTTTGTCATATGCATTGCAAATCTCTCCTTTTGGTTTTTGGTGCATGTTTGCACTTTTAAAATATGACATCTTTTAAATTATTGAAGTATTAATCTTTAAATTTTAATGTAATCAAATTTATCAGTATTTTGTGGTTTGTGCTTATTGTATTTTGTTTAATACTTCCTTATGCAATCATAAAAATATTCTATAATTTCCCAAAGTTTAAATTTTTTGTTTTTCACATACAGGTTTTTAATTATCTGGAGTCTATTTCTCATCTATTATGAAATATGATTCTAATTTTATGTCTAAATGAAAAATTCAAATAACTAATTTTGCCAGCACCATTTATCCCATTGTCTGTTCTTTCAGCACTGGTCTGCAATAACAGCTGCATTATATATGAAGTTTTTGTATTTGCGCTGCTGTTTCTGGGTGCACTAATCCATTCATCTGCTTTACTTGCATGTCCCTGAACTAATACCTATTGTCTTAAAAATGATAGCTTTATGTTAAGGCTTACTTTTATAAATTACATTACCCCATCTTGTTCTTCAAATTTGTACTTTTTCTCTGCTCTTTGCTCTTCCAGATAAATTTTTAAATCTGTTTGTTAAATTTTACACCAAAAAAGAAAGAGCCAGTCATGGTGGTGCATGCCTGTAATCCCAGCAGCTTGGGAAGATGAGGCAGGAGGATCTCAAATCCAAAGCCAGCCTCAGCACTTTAGCAAGGCCCTAAGTAACTTAGTGAAACCTTTTCTCAAAAGAAAAAATTAAAAAGGCTGGGGATATGTGTTAGTGGTTAAGCATCCCTGAGTTCAATCCCTGATACAAAAAACAAAAAACAAAAAAACTATAAAAGAAAGAAACTATTTGGATTTTTATTAGAAATTCACAAAATTCATAAATTTATTCATGGAAAAAAATCTTTACTATATTGAAATCTTTACCATATTGAGTTTTCCTTTCTGTGAATACAGTATGTCTCTTTATTTAGGTTGGTTTTACTGCATTTTGAAAAAGATCTATGATTTTCCTCCATGGGATCTTGCCCATTGAATCCTAACAAATTTTTATATTTTTGTTGCTATTATAAATGACATACATATTTAAATTATAACTTTCTCACTGTTGTTTTTTATGGTAATGCAAAGATTTTTACATGTTAATCTTATATGCAGAAAACTTGCTGAGCTCCAGCAATTCGTCTGTAGAGTATCTGGGGTTTTCTTTTTTCTTTTTCTTTTTTTTTTTTTTGGTACTAGAGATTGAACTCAGGGGCACTCGACCACTGAGCCACATCCCCAGCCCTTTTTTGTGTTTTATGTAGAGACAGGGTCTCACTGAGTTGCTTAGTGCCTCACCAATGCTGAGGCTGGCTTTGAACTCGCGATTCTCCTGTCTCAGCCTCCCTAAGTGCTGGGATTACAGGCTTGCGCCACTGCGCCCGGCTAGTATCTGGGGTTTTCTGTGTGGCCATTCATATTCTCTGACACTCATTGTTGTTTTGCAGTGCTGGGGTTCAAACACAAGGCCTTACATATGTTACATAAGCACCACCAGTGAGCTACACCCCCAGTTTCTGACTATGCTTTTCTGACTATATTCCCCACCCTTTGTGTGTGCGTGTGTGAGGCAGGCTCCTGTGGGCCTTGAACTCTGGAGCCTCCTGCTTTCGCCTCCCATGTGACAGAGATTACAGGCACACATTGCTGCACCTGACTTCCAATCTTTATCAATTTTTTTTACCATACCATGCTGGCTAGGACCTCCACATGATAGCAAGCATCTTTGTCTTAGTCTTGATTTCAAAGACAGTACTTCTGAAATATTACTGCTACATTTAATATTTGCAGTAGGTTTTTATAATAACTTGATTCCATATTCTTCTTCTTCAGAGAGGAGTTTTACATTCTTATGCCTCTTCATGGACACTTGGGGAGACCAGACCCCAGTAATATGCTGACCACATTTATGAAAGATTGACTAGTGTATCAATTAGTTATTTTATAACAACAAAGATAAATATCAGGTGGTCCAGATTCAGGTGTTTTCTGCTCAGCACTTTCTGTGGACAAACTTTTCTGAGAAACTAGACTATCCCCAGAAGGTAGTTTGATATGGGGAAGGTTAGCTGCACTGTCATCAAGCTGTAACAAATCAGTGTTTACTTTTCCACAATAGCAAAAGACCAGTTTACTCTCACAATTGTAAGCCAAGTTTCCTCTCCCACAGACAAGATAACGCTGCGTTGATTTCTAATGTTGTGCACGTGTTCGTTGCAGCCAACACTTTTCTGAGTGAAATATTCCGTAGCATGTTTATATCTTTATTAGGATAAGATTTACTATGACTGTTTTGAGGATTCACTTCATGTTTTTCTGCTTTGATCTATAGCCTGTCAATTACATAGCTTGACACTCATAAGACATTTTTGTTGCACCTAATTTTAAGAAGTTGGAGTGCAAATCATCCAAAACAAACATACCCTTTGATCTTGGAGTTCCAATTCTAGGAAGTAGCAGCCCAAGTCCTCAAAGTTTCACTATGAGAAATGTTTCAATGCTTTTTGTATAATCTAAAATTGACACATAAATATACCCTAAAAGGGGAACTGGTTAATTAATTAGGTATTTGCATTGATTGAAATACAACACAGCCACTATCGAGTCTAGAATAAATTTTTCTATGTGCATTTGTATAGGCAAAAAGTCTATGAACATGCACACACATATATTATGTATTTTCAAGTTACTAACTGGCAATTGCTGAGGATAGGAATCATGAAGTTGGGGTAGGAGACATTTTCCTTTGTCTATATTGTGTTCTACTATAATGTATTATCTGACAAGAGATATTTCTTAACTTTGGGCATTTTTAGAACTCAATTTTTAATTATATAATGTAAAAATATGAAAATTACAAAATAAATTTTGCAAATATAAAAAAGATGTCAGCTTTGGAATTTAAAAGCAAGCCTTTGCTATTCATAAGAAACTTACTGCCAAAAAGAAGGAGAGGGCTCACCAGCCAGGGGCTGAGGACTACCCACCCCTGTTCCTGAGTATGTGGATTATAGTTTCATTTTCATACCTGAGTACAGCCCAAGATTCAACTCCAACTCACCCCAGGCTAGGAACTACTTTGCAAACCACAGAGGAGGAAGAACATCAGGACTCCTGCAACACTGGCCCAAAGCACCTGTTGGGGAAATATTAAGTTATCCATCTTTGGCAAATGCCAAGTCTGGAGTATAGTCTTGGGATAACAGATTCCTTCTGCAACTATACTCAACATTAAAGGACAGGGGAACTCTTACCTACTAAGCTTCTGCTCCTCCCTTTATCTTGCATCCCAGAGATAAGCCCAACCTCTTAAGCTCTACCTTCCTTTCTAGCGACTTCTGTTATCTTGAAGTTTGGCATGTAATATTTCCCGTGCATGTTTTTATATTGTAAAATAGCTTACATTTTGTTTTATATTTAAATTTACATGGACAATTTGATGCTATGTGTATCCTTTAGCAACTTGCTTTCATTTGTTTTTTGACATGGAGACTCACTATGTTGCCCAGGCTGGCTTCTATCTCCTGCTTTAGTCTCCTGAGTAGCTGGGACTATAAACTCATGCTACTGTGCCTGGCTACTTGCTTTTTTTTTTTTTTTTTTTTTTTTCCAGTTAACCTTGTTTTTGAGATTTATCTGGGTTAATCCATGAAGATTCATGCATGTTAAGTGTTAAACACCACATTCCATTTTATCCACCCAGCTATAAGTGAACAGTGAGATTGTATCCACTATTTTGCTATTACAGAGCAGCAGTGATTATTTTTGGACTTACTCCTTGGGCACAAGTGTTGGAATTGTTCCTGAGAGTTATTGACAGATATTTTCTGAACTTCTTCACACTGTATAATGAACTCTGAAACATTTAAATGAATGTCCCCATTGTTTATGAATGTATGTGGTCATGAACATTGCTGGGTATATATGGTTTGATTCCTTTCAGCTATGTTAACTGAAGATGAAAGAGACCCTAAAATCAGAGAAAATGATCCTTTGCACTTTAGAAAGAGCAGTAGGATTTTATAGTATTATCTGACCCTTGTTTGCCTTTCTCCTCAACTGAGCCAGGAGACTCTTATCAAGAGGGATTATATGTTGGACTTAAATTTCCACCACCCAGGACAGTGACCATTATATAGTATAACCTCTTGCTCCTCAGTGTGCACTTCCAACCAGCACCATTGGTATCATCTGAGTGCTTTCTAGAAATGCAGAATCTTAACTCCACTCCAGACCTACTGAATGAGGTTCTTCAAGATACCCAAGTATCTTGTTAAAATTTGAGTGGCATAAACTGTTCCCTGGACCTTAGTAACATATGTGCTTAATTTTTATCATATTAAGACCAATATACTGTATTTCCTACCCGTATTTGCTCTCAAGAACTTTACCTATTATGACACCATATAATGGGTACCAGTGTGCTCCAGGCATAGAAAAAGGACAATCTCAGGCCAGTGGGTCAAGGCAGGTGATATCTGAGCAAATCTTATAAGGCTTGTCATCGTTAGGTAATAGGAAGGGAAGGGTGTTCTGGACAGAGGGGATCAAGTGAGGAAATGCCTGCATACTAGACAAACGTTTAGGGAAATCTGAGCAACTGAGTGCACACGAAGCAGCAACACAACAGGAATCTGATGGCAAATTATGAAGAATCTTGTTTACTAAGCAAAGAGTTCTGTTTTTATCACACAGGCAGGCTGGGAGAAACCAGCAAAGTATTTTTGGTAATAAATGACACAATTAGATTTGCAATATAGATAATTACTCTGAAAGCAGTTTCAAGGTTGAATTTGGAGGAGGCTAGACTGGCAAAAATAAATAAATAAACAGATGGAAAAGTGGCCAGCACGCCCAGAGGTGATGCATAGAACAGCAATCCATAGACCTCCTCTTACAAAGGGACTTGAGAAATGCTCCACCAGAAAGTGGTTGCCTTACCTGGTTGATAGATTTAGAATCTGCATGACTACAGATCTGGATTGCTGATCTGTGGTGGAGCTGGTAAAGAGTGAGCTGCAGTAACACTTCTCTAGGCTGAGTGTAACAAAAGTTAGATAACTGGGATCTTCTCAGCAGGTGCTTTTGTAAGATCAATGCTCGAATTTTTCAGAAGGAACCTATTTCCATGGATGGTAACATAGATTTAATACTGCTGGTGCTCTCAACAAACACTTCAGCATCATCTATGTGTAAGACGGATGGAAGGTTAAAAACACTGCATTAAGCTCAGAAAAGCTCCCAAGGGCTGGGAACCATCAACACCAATTCCCTAGTGCATGCCCAAGATTCAGCCCTGCCTCACTGCATTACAGGAACTGTTTTATGAACCACAGGGAGGAAAGGTCCTGCAATACCTGGAACACGGATAGACCTGATGCTCAGAATCCTGAGGACTTCAGTATTCAGAGATATGCCATCTTCTCTTGGCATGACTTGTGTGTCTTAAACTCTATGCAGCTAATTGGGTCTATGTCCCATCTGATAGGGATACAACACCATGAAATAACCACAGTGGAGGTGGCAGCATCAGAAGTAGTAACGTTTGCTGGTACTTATGATGTCCTAGCCCTTGTGTCCAGAGTTTCATTTATAGCATTTCACCTAGGCCTCATGTAGATCCATGTGGTAGAGACAATTATGTTTTAATAATTGTTTTATTGGAGTATAGTGGACAAAACATAGATAAAAAAAACTTTGCATGTACCTAATTGTAGCCTCGAACTCTTGGAGAATAGGTAGTAGCTTATTCATCTTTATGTTCCCAAAGCACCTGAGATCAAGACTTGACATACTAGATAATATTTGTCAAATGGTTAAATAATATGCTAACAGCCAAATGACAATAAATAGCCCCTTGTCTTAATAGTTCTCAGGTTTTAGTACATGTCACCATCACGCATGGAACTCTGAACAACCCAACTGTTAACATTGCATGCCTGGAGATCCTGAAGTAGTAGATGAATCTAGATTTAGCAGCTGGCTTTTTGATCATACAAATAGTTTCACTCACCTTTTTTTAAATTTTTTTTTTAGTTGTAAATGGACACAACAGCTTTATTTATGTATTTTTATGTGATGCTGAGGATTGAACCCGGTGCCTCACACTCATGAGGCAAGTGCTCTACCACTGAGCTGCAGCTCCAGCCCAGTTTCGCTCACCTTTAACACATTCAAATGAGAATGTGATTTTCAGAACTTCACTAAATCATAAAACTAAAAGCACCACAATGTGTATCTGTTATCTTTTTACTTTATTTCCCCCATATTTTTATTGGTGCATTATAGTTGTACGTAATGGTGGGATTTGTTGTTATATATTTGTACATGCACATAACATAACAATATAATTTGGCCAATATCATTCTCCAGTATTTGATCCTTTTACTTCTAAAGTGATTTTTCTTACACAATTCTTCTTCCTGAATAATTAGAGTTCTCTAGTGAATATTGTCTAAATCGATTTTTTAAGCTAACACTTTCAACATTTTTACATCAAATAGGATAAAGTAATTGTTAGAATAACAATGAAAAATGTTCTGGCAGTGCCTAAAAGGGGAACTGTTGTTAGGCTGAGAAGGGATCCATTAATATTATGGATAGTAGTAATTTCCAAAGAATTTACTGTGGTATTTTATAAAAGTGACATTTAAAAATTTTCTCTATTTTTATTATTTGTAGAACCTTACTGATGTTCTATTATGACAAGAATGTAAATTATTATAAACACTTTGAAATGATACCCATTTACATTACTGTTATAATAAATTTCATACCATCAATTTTGTTTATTCAATTACTTATTCTTCCAGCAAATGTTGGATGAGCACTATATTTTACAGTAGAGATAAAAAATATAGTTTTTCCTTTAAAGTTATCAGTTTACTGAGGGACACAGTTTAGAAATTAGAAATTGCAATGTATAGTGCTGAGGATGTAGCTCAGTGGTAGAGCACTTGCCTAGCATGTGTGAGGGCTTAGATTCAATCACTGGCACTGCAAAACAAAAAACAAAAACAAATGAAGAAAGAAAGAAAGATACAAAGAAAGAAAGAAAGAAAAGGGAAAGGAAAGGAAAGGAAAAGAAAAGAAAGAAAAGGGACATACACTGCCACTCATATGGCAGTATATATAAAACCTATGGTATAGATATGCACAAGATAACACATGGGCTTAGAAGAAGAGCAACACATTTGGAGGTAGGAAGTCACTGAAGATTTCTAGAGGGAATGATTCTTGAGCTCTAGATTTTATCTTAAGGAAAAAGTAGAAGGCAGCTAGTTTAAGAGTTCTTAGTCGTAAGCAACAGAAAGCAACAATGGCTGATTAAGTAGAAAAGAAATGTATTAAAATGATGCTAAGTACTTCATTGAATTTCTTGGATAACTCAAAAATCAGGATCTGTAGGTACACAGTCAGAAACCTCTCCCTACATCATGCCAGAGATCTGGTCTAGTGGGGATGCTGCTGAAGCTGGTATGGTCAGTCAGTACCCACTGGCCCTGGACAATAAACAAAAACCAGCCCCAGCTGCCTCAGAAGTTCAGTCTTGCTGCAAATATGAATAACACTATCAGAGAAAAGTTCTCTGTGGTTCTAGCTTCTTTGTGTCATTAGCTCCTATATCAAAGTCTGGGGCAGAGACATCTGCTTGGCCCAGCAAAGGTAACACACCTACACCTAGCTACAAAGGAAGTGATGTGGTTTGGATACGAAATGTCCCCCCAGAACTCCTGTATTAATACAAGAATATTCAGAGGTGAAATGATTAGATTATGATGGCCATAACCCAAGCTGTCTATCCTAATTTAAATGAACTAATTGGGTGGGAACTATAGGCAGGTGAGGTGTGGCTGGAGGAAGTGGGTCATCTTCCCTGTAACCCCTTCTCTCCAGCCCCTTCCCCACCACCATAAGGTAAACAGCTTTCCTCTGCCACACCTTTCCACCATGATGTTCTGCCTTGCTGCAGGCCCACAGTAATGGGGTCAGTTGATCATGGGCTGAGACCTCTAAAACTGTGAGCCCAAATAAACTTTCTTTGCTAAGTTGTTCTTGTCAGATACTTTGTCACAGCAACAAAAAGCTGACTAACACAGGAAAGTTAGAAAAAGCAGGTATCTGCCAGTTTCTATTATCTTTTGTTGCATAACAAGCCACTTCCATGGCTTGAAATACAACAACCATTAGTATATCTCAACATTGTTGATTGGTCTCATCTGGATATTCTTCTGCTCCAAGTAGCATCGACTGGTTCTCAAAGCAGCTGAAGGTTCATGTGCCTAAGATGTCCAAGATGACTCACTGATATGGCTGGCTGTTGGCTGGGAGTTCAGGCAGAGTAGGTGGGTTCTTCTTCATGGGGTCTCTGCAAGTAGATTGGCACAGCACCGTGCTTGGAAGGTGGTTGCACTTTTTACATAGTGCCTGCCTTGCAAGAAGGAAAATTCCAAGTAATGAAGTCAGAAGTTTCATCTCTCTTAATGACCATTCCTGAAGTTATATAGCATCACTTCTACTCATTTTATTAGTTAAGCCTAGCCACAGGATAGCACACACTCATAAAAAAGAGAGATAAGCTTCATCTTGCAACACAAAGAATAGCAAAAGATTTTGAAGCTAGCTGGGTGTGGTAGTACACACCAGTATTCCCACTGATTTAGGAGGCTAAGGTAGGAGGATTGCATGTTAAAGGCCAGCCTAACAGCTTGGCAAGAACCTGTCTCAAAATGAAAAATAAAAGTGGCTGGGGATATAGCTCAGTGGTAAAACACCCCAGGGCTCAATGCCCAGTATGGCAAAAAAACAAAAAAAGCTATATTTAATTTTCTTAACTGGCATTTTCAGTTTTTATACTAGGAGTCAGGCTTTGCCTTCCACCTAAACTCCTAAGTTGGAGATTTTATTTTTTCAAATAGAGGAAAGGGGTTCAGATCCTCATCTGTATGAAGCAGAAAGAAGGGCATTCCAACTAGAGGAAAGTTGGAGAAAGAGTTTGAGTGATGCACTATTTATGTTAATATAAGTCCTGCTGTTCTCTTGCTAACACTGCATTAGAACTGCTCCTTGTTGAATAGAGTTGTAATTCTACTGTATTTGTACACATTAGAGGGTTTAAACTAATTACAATTGATTCCGAAGTTGTGGTCCTTGTTTGTTTTCTCCTTTCTACATCTTTAAAGCCCTTTTCAGGATCACTGTTTACAAGAGTTGCTCCAGGGTGGAAAATGTGTTTTGGACAATAATTGCCTGGGGAATGCAATAATTTGGAAATAAATAAAGCCATACCTCATCTCTACACTCAGGTATTTTTTTAAATAGTCTTTTCTTTTATTTCTCATTATGCAAATATTCAAAGTAACAGGAAAATGGAATAGTAATATAGGCACGAGTATATCTACCACCTAGAATCAATTCAATAGTCGCTAGCATTTTACTATATTTTCTTCATTTCTATGTATATGGGGCTTTTTTCCTGAACCATTTAAAGATAAACCATGGACATGATATTTTCAGGCATGTCCAAAAATAAGAATATTTTGTATATATCCATTATTTTATTAATATTGTATCCAAAAAATTAATAATAAATCCAAGAGTATTTAATGCCATATTCATATTTCCATTACTGCCAAAATATTTTTAATGACTTATTTATTCAAATGAAGATCCTATCAAAAACTGTGCATTACATTTGATTATTTCTTTTAAGTTTCTTTTAATCTAGAATATCCCTTTGGAAGAGACAGAGTTATTTGTCTTGTAGAATAATCCATGTACTGCATTCTCTTGTAGTACTGTTTAACATGTTTCTCCAGTATTTCCTGTAAACCGGAAGCTAGATTTAAAGGCTTATGTAGTATTGTGATGTGATATAAAGAATCCTCCAAAGATTCATGTGTTGAAGTCTTGGTCCCCAACACAGCAATATTCAGAAGTGGGGATTTTTATAAGTAATTGGATGGTGGGGGCTCTGCCCTCATAATGAATTAATTGATTGAGGGATTCATATTTGATGGCATTATTGGGACTTAGTGGAAGCTGGAGGTGGCAGGGCCAAACTGGGGAAAGTAGGTCACTGAGAAGGGTATATCCCCTCTCCACTTCCAGGCTGCTATGAGCTGAGCAGCTTTCCTTCCCTTTGCTCTTCCACCATGATGTTCTGTTTCACCTCCGGCCCAGAGCAATGGAGCTGGCCAGTCATGGACTGAAACTTTTGAAGCTCTGAGCTAAAATAAATCTCGTTTTTCTGCAGTAATTTTTTCTCAGTAACCAAAAGCTGACTAATACATGTAGATCCAGGTTAAGCAGATTGCACTAATACTATATATTTCTGTGATTTCCATTCTTCCTCTGTGGTTTATATACTTCCACTTGCATCACATCAGGAGACTCAGTGTGTCCAGTTGTCTTTGTCTTTTAGTTTGGGGCTGGAAGAGGAGCAAAAATAATTCATAGCATATCAGTTCGAATGAGGTAAAATAATCTAAGACAGGATCACAACAGGATTAAAGGTATGGAGAGAAGCAATGGCCAGCTTTGGGCTGAATCCTCACTGAAGAGGAAAGACTTGATGGTATTAATGAAGGGGTGCAAAGTGCCTCCCCAATCTGAGGACTGAACCTCTCTGCCCCAGAGAGAAGGAAACTCCCATGGTAGGCTCTGCGTAGGTCTCTTCTGCCTGAATCTAGACAAAGTTTGGTCCCAATCCCTTATGGGTAAGCAATACAGCAACATTTATTTCATGGAAACTACGGAGCTAAAGAATTTAGAGTCTCACAAGGCCCTTCAATCCCCAGCACCACACATACACACACACACACGCAAAAAGAATTTAGGGTCTTGTCTAGAGTCCAGAGCACTGGAAATATTGTCTCTGTCACATTAGCACAGGCCCAAAACAGCCACAGGGACTTCTACACTGACAGTGTTTAAAAAGTGGGTGTGGCAATGTAGCTCCTCCAGCAATTTTAGGTTTGGGGAGCCCCAGCAGACACTTCAGGGGCCCGAGATTGGCAGCCTCAGTAGACAGAATTAGCAGAAATCATATCACCAACTTCAGGATGGTCTGTAGCAGGGCTTCTCAAACTCAGCAGTACTGGCATTTTGGGCTTGGGTAATTCCTTATCTAGAGAGCTGTCCTCTGTACTGTTGGGTATGTAGAGGCATCCCTACCCTCTACTTACTAGATCAGTTACAACTCCACCTCAATTGTGACAACCAAAAATATCTCCACACATTCCTAAATGTCACAGGTCAGGGGTGGGGAGTCGAATGGTTGTGTTAAAATCACCCCTCGTTGAAAATCACTGTTCTGGGGGAAGAGTTAATTCATGATAATAGTGTTGAAGTAGGACAGAAAAGGCTGGATACCTGAAGAATTTTCAGGAAGCAGGTTTATTGACTGCAGGATGTCAGAGGTGGCTCTCACCTAAGAATTCTTCCTCTCAACAATGAGTATAGAAATTCTTTGAACTTTATACCCACTGCGGGGCGGGGCGGGGGACTAGGAGATTCATATGTCGAATGCATTCAGTTCCATCCTCTAGACAGGGACAGACAGGGATTTCACAAGGTTTTTTTTTTTGTTGTTGTTGTTTTGTTTTTTTTTCCTGCAAACCTGGCATTTATAAACAAAGAGGAAGCTACAAACCACAATGCTTTCTGCAGACTTTTTGCTGATAGCTGATGTCCTGTGCAAAAAAAATCTCTGATAAGAAGAACTTACACGCTACAAATATGATGGGGGTTTCTTCTTAATTATGGTAAAAGTCTTCTGAGTATGGGTCTCTGGTCTGCTTCAGAGTTGTCCACGAAGGGACTAATACCAGACTCTATGTTGAAATATGTTGAATATATTTTATTTATTCACCTCATCTGGATAGCAGCTCTGTGGGGAAGAGGCACTATCTTGATTTTTGCAGTTGAGGAAAGATCTTAGCAAGGTCCTATGCCATTGCAGAGGTTTAGACCTAAATCTATCCCACTTTAAAGCTAATTCTCTGTTCACATACCAACCTGCTTCTCTTTCTGACAGCAGGGAGCAGTTGCCAGAATGCAAGCATCCCAGGCCTGCCTGCAGCAGAGGTGTGTGAGGGACAGTCTTGAAGAAGTATCAGTTCCAGGAGGGTAAAGCGTCCAGGTCATCAGTATTTATCTGGTTGGAGATAAATCCTGATGACCTGGCTCAGAGAAATCCCACAGATAAATACTGATGATACTGGCTCAGAGAAATCCCACTGATATTCTTCATGGGGCTTCAGCAATGAAAACTCAGAGGAAAGATAGCCATGAGATTAGCTTCAAAGTTGGGATGGGGTCATAGAACATGCTGAAGATACTGAAGAAAAAAGTGGTCTGAAAAGTAACCATGGGAGGTCTGTCCTTAAGTTCTTTAAGTAAGGCACAAGATTCTAGGCCCCAAAGAAGCCTGAGATACTCCAGGAGTTACAGCGTGAGAACACTGCCTGGATAAGCCATACTTCACTGGAAGAGCAGAGGGTCAAAAGAAGCTTACTCTGAATACCCCTAATGAGAGAGGATGGGTGCTGAGAGAGCATTGGGCATGTTTGCCCCAACATGATACATGGGGCAAACATACCTGAAGTGAAGCATTTCCCAGCTACTCTGACAGATCTCCTCTAAACTCCAGGTACTCTTCTTGTCAGTCCTACTCAGCTCAGGCTTTGATTGTTCTCCATTTGATAGAATCAGGTTTCTAGGTAGTGATTGTTTCAGATATATAGGACTTGTCTTCCTTGACTGTAAATTTGTGTTTATGGGCAAGAATCAAGGCCTGCTTCTTTATTATAGTCCCTCAGCAGTGCTGAAGGCTTCAAGCAGTTCAATTAAATGTTAATTAAATTTCAAAGACAAATTTCAAAAATAATCAAGGATGGGCTCATAAATGGATATCATATCTAGATAACTATTGTTTTGGTCAACTTTTTCATTGCTGCAACCAAGAAACCTGACGAGAACCATTACGGGAGGAAAAGTTTATTTGGGGGCTCAGAGTTTCAAAGGTCTCAGTCCATAGAAGGCCAACTCTATTCCCTGAGGCTCTAGGTGAGGCTGAACATCAAGGCAGAAGAGTGTGGCAGAGGAAAGCAATGCAGGACATCCCAACACAGAAGCAGAGAGAGACTAAGCTCAGATCACCAAATATATGCCCTCGAAGCATGACCCCAGTGACCCACCTCCTCCAGCCATACCCTACCAGTGCCCTTACAATTCAGTTAATTCCTGTTAGAGGATTAATTCACTGATTGGGTTAAGGCTCTAATAATACAATCATTTCACCTCTAAACCTTCGTGCATTATCGCACACATGAGCTTTTGGGGGATACCTAATATCTACATCATAACAACTATAAAACCATGGAAAGACACAATAAATAGAAAACTCTCAAGAAAGATATTAACAATTACATTAAAACTTTTTCTGAAAATACTCATTACACTGATTTATTCCATTTATGCTATCAATCTTGTAAAAATCACATCTTAGGAAGGTAAGATGAAATTTTACAATTATAGGAAATTCTTGGTTACATTAGTAGAGATGCAAAAGTTTGAGAAATAACAGTTTAGCCAATAATTTCATTTTTTCTGGTCAGGTTTTCTTATGTTCTGCTATTCATAATTAAGTCAGTTGATCTAGATTTAATATTACTCCAATATTAAATACTAAATATTAAATACTAAATATTTAATATTAAATACTACTATTTAATACTATTAATACAATATAATTAATACAATATTTAATACTAAATATCAAATACTACATTAAATACTACAATATTAAGTACTACATTAATTGCTCTTACATCTGTTACTCTAATCCTCCCTTTTGTGGTAGAGCTTGTCAGCAACCACCTATTTCTACTAGGAGTTGCCAATTTTACTTTGTAACCAACTCCAGTTTCAGTGAGTAGACCAAGCCAGGCTAAGAGCAGTCATTCTCCAAGATTTTTCTAATCTAAGTAGAGAGGGGACCATGTGAGAGGAGGCATTTGTTTAATAGATAATTTGGAAATTATCTGTTTAGTGTTTCTATAAATTGATTTAAAAATTCCTCCTCACATAATAAATTTAAAAAGTAGGCTATTGTTATATTTGCCCTTTATATTAATATGGAATTTAATATTTTCAGATAGTCAGACAAGTTTTATGCTTTGGCTACAAACTTGGCAAGTTTCCTTGTTCCAAAGTTTAATTAATGCTCTTGGTAATGTGTCACAGAAATTTTCAGTTTCATTTACTCACTAACTTTAAAAAACTACATCCAATATGGTAGCCACTAGCCTCTTGTGGTTGTCAAGCACTCAGAACGTGTGAGATATGCTATGAGTATGAAATATAAGATTTTGAAGTCCTGGTACAAAAATAATGTAAATTATCTCATTAGTAATTTAAAGATATTTATTGCATGTTAAAATGATACTTTAGGTATATTGTAAATAATACAAATTGTCTCATTAACAATATAATAATGTTTATTGCATGTTAAATATTTTAGGTATATTTAATTAACTGAAATACATTATAAAAATTAATTTCACTTGTTTCTTTTTCTTTCTTAAAAATGCAGTTACCAGAAAATTGTAAATCACATATGTGATTCACCTATTTCTTCAGTTCTTTTTTTTTAAGATAAAAAACATCATACAGTTACAAATGAACAGCATGACCCAAACCAGATCCCAATAAATTTAGTATGTACCCATCTCATCTATATTTTTATACTTTATTATAAAAATGTACATCCATAAATAATAACATACTAACTTATTTTTTAAATCATATTTTATTCATTTTTAAATTTTGTTCATTTTTCACTATTTTTAAAACTAAACTGCACTGATTACCTATGGCTCTAGTTTATTTAAATATTGAATAGTTATCTATTTATGAATAGTTCATAATTTACTTATCCATTAAAAAGTACTTATTTAGGACTATGGTTGTAGCTCAGTGGTGGAGAACTTGCCTTGCACGTGTGAGGCACTGGGTTCGATCCTCGGCACCACATAAAAAAAAAGATATTGTGTCTATCTACAACTAAAGATAAAAAAAATTTTTGAAGTACATATTTAGCCAGATTTTTTTTACTGACTTATAAAATAAAATCATAGGTGAGTGTTTAGAAACAAAAAGGACCCTGGGGATTATCTGGTGTAGGTTTCTTAAGCTATGGTTCACAGAACTTCCATGAATGACTATAGGAAGCACAAGAAATTTGAATGTCTGTAGGGATATTTTCTACAGAACAGGCCAAAGCTTTGATTATATTCTTAAGGAGATACATGTGCTAAATGCCTGTGAGAACCTGTGATTTAGTTCCATTCTCTCAGCTGACTCACAAGAAAACCGAGGCAAAAGTTAGGTAACTTTTGAAAATCATAGTGATAACAGAGCCTATTCATAGACATATTCCATAACATTACATTGCTGGGGTTTTGTGCTTGCTTATTTGTTGATTTCTTAAATAATAGACTGAATTAAGTTTCTTTTATTTTTTAGTAGAGTCTATCTTTATTTTTTTCCTTTTAATTATTATCCATTGCTGGTGAGGAGATGTTAAAATCAGTACACTCGTATATTACTGATGGCAATGTAAATTGACATAGATTTTTTTGGAAAATAATATGAAGATGATAAAACATCAATAATACATTCATAGGTTTTTTGGTTCAGTAATTTTTATATTAAGAAAAAATTCTGAAAACTGGAAAAAGCTACATTCATAAGATGTTCATCAAAGTATTGTTTGTAATAACGGAATATATCCACTAATAGGGAACTAGATACATCATGGTATTTCCACTCCATCAATTATTGTGTAGACAACTAAAATTGAACTTTTATAAGATGTTAATAGGAGAAATACTTACAACATACTTAGGTGAAAAGGGGGACACAAAACCTTATTTTGCAATTATAACTTTGTAAAATGTGTACACAGGAGAAAAACGAGAAATAAATAAATACAAGAAATGACAATTGGTCATTTATTTTTTTCTTTTCTTGATACCAAATCTCAGGTAATACAATTAAGGTCATGGTTACAAAGTAAACAAAAACAATACTATCATTGCCTTCAAATACAATGAATTTCATAAGCATATTTCCCATAGGCTAATCTTAAAAAATTCAGACTTTCCTTTTTTAAATACAATTTCCTTTTTGTAAGTATTAAAATGCTATCTTCAGAATTTTTACATTTAAGAGTATCAGTTGATTGTACTTATAAGTCAGTTGGCCAAGCCAGGCACGGTGGCACAAGCCTGTAATCCCAGGACTTAGGGAGGCTGAGACAAGAGAATCGCAAGTTCAAAGCCAGCCTCAGCAATGGCGAGGAGCTAAGCAACTCAGTTAGACCCTGTCTCTACATAAAACTCACAATAGGGCTGGGGATGTGGCTCAGTGGTCGAGTGCCCCTGAGTTCAATCCCCAGTACCAAAAAAAAAAAAAATTCAGTTGGCCAAACAGCTACTCAATTTCCATAGACAAAGTTGGAAGCTGATTTTTTGAAGTTGCTTTTAATTGGGTAGAATTGGTTTCTATATTTACCTGATAAAAATCATCTTTTTGTAATCATGTGCTATTTATGAAATCAGGAAGATATTTTCCCAACAGCAGGGTTTTCTTTTTAATTTTTCTGTATTTTTCTTTTTTCCTTTGTGTGTGTGTATGCGGTGTGGGGAGGGGTACTGGGAATTACTCAGGAGCGGTTTCCCACTGAGCTACATCCCCAACACTTTTATTTTTGAGATATTTTTGCCCAAGCTGGCCTCAAACTTGAAATCCTCCTACCTCAGCCTCTCGAATAGCTAGGATTATAGGTGTATGCCACTACGTCAGGCTATTAATGTTTTGATATTTAAATTCATTATTTTCAAACCTTTAAAATTCATTAAATTATTTAAAGTTCACTATTTAAACATTTTCTTAGCAAACGGTCTGTTGTAGGATATTCAGTCCAATGTATTTGTTATTCCAATTTATTTATTAGCGTAATCAAATGAAAACAAGTATGTGTTTGTCTAAAATCAGTTCCAGTCCCCCCGCCACCCACCCAACACACACACAAATATTTTTGTTTCTTTCCTTCCTGGTCGATAAACATTTAAAGATAAACTTTTTTTTCCCCCAAGCTTGCACACGAGCTAAACCAGCAGGGGGCGAAATACAATAGGAATAAATTTGACAAGCCATATAGATTTTTCTCACTTTGGTGACTGAGCAATAACAAAAAATCCGGCGTAACCACAAAGCAATTGGTACTCCAATTTAAAGTGGTGCAGTCTCTGTATATCTTAGAGCAATTGAGTTGTAAAGAGACAAATGCGGGTGTTTTAGCGCGCCAAGTTAATTTGTCTGTAACATTGCAGAGGCGGGATAAACCTTGATGAACTGCTATTGTCCTTATCTTTCCCTTCATTTGTGTAATTCCTACTCAAAGGGGTGGACAGTTCTCTGTGACTGAAGGGTGTTTCTCATCCTTGTTTCTCTGCGTAGCTGTGAGCTTTGCTGTTTTGGAACTATTTTAAATTATTCAAATTATGATGCAGAGGTTTAGCAAATGTGGGCAGAATGAGGACCCAACAGGGCTTGTGATTTGTGGGGAAGAACACTGGGCAATAATAATCTGATAGCCTCGTAGACTGATTTTTACAGTGGCTGGTGTTTTAAGAGGTAATCATGCTAACGGAAGGAAAAAGGTTACAAGAACGCAAAGGATCAACTGCTCAGGATTGGTGGTGGAAACAATCGGTTATGACCTCTGTGACAGAAATGCGTTTAAATGCAGAAGTTGATTTGAGGCATCTATAAAAAACGACCATCATTTCCATCCGTCAGCAAAATTCGGATTATTGTTTTGTCGAAGACGATCTGTTAGTTCGGCGGCTGGTTTCTCATTTTAAATTCGATTTATTACAATCACTTCTTTGTTACTTATTAAATAACAGCTTCCTCTTCTGTTGTCTTACATAAAAAGAGGAAACAATTTAGACTGAATGGAAAAAGTCGCTTTTCGGGGCGAAAGGGGCAAGCAGATAAATGCTGCCTAGGTTTCTGGTGGAGAAGATCTGGTTCTATATTTCCAAACCTTTGCAATTTCATTTGGAGAGCGAGAGACTTAACTCGATCCAGAGCTGAACGTTAATGCTAACTGGCTGAGAGGAGAGCCTGTCCCTCGCCTGGAGCGCCGCCCCAGCGGGCGGCGGAGGGCAGAAGATGTCTATCCCCTACACTTCGAGGACTACGAAGGAAGTAAAGGAAAGGGCAATTTGCCCGCACCCAAAATGGCGGCTGGCGGTCAGCGTAACGACGCCTGCGCAAGGGTAAGCTTTCTGTGACACTAATTCCCCCAGAGTATCTTCCCCCACCCCCAGCACCCACCAGCGCTCGGCCCCGACCTAGCCACCTGCGCCCGGAAGTGACGTGTCAGCAGCAGCGGTTCCCCCGCTGCATGATGGGAGAGTGTGTGGAGTGGGCGGGGGGTCTCCGCGGAGGAGGAGGTGGAGGCGGCGGCGGCGGCGGCGGAAGAGGGCGGAGGGTAGTGGGATGGGGGTCCCGCGGCAGCGCTGAAACTCTGGGTGGGCGTCCATGGCGCTGCTGCACTGACAGGGCTGGCAGCAGCTTGCCTTCCGCTCTCACCAGCTCCGAATAGCCGGTCCTTCCCCGGGGAGCCAGTTCCTCCCCGGGCCCCTGAGCCATGCCCATCGCGGCCGCCCCGGACGAGCCAGGTAAGCGCTGCCGCTCGGCTACCCCGGCCGCACGGGGGAAAAGGGTGAGGGGACCCGGCCCGGCCCACTGGCCGGCCCCTCGCCCTAGCCCGAAGCACTTGCCCGCTGCGGAGCCGGGGCTGGGGGACGGAGCCGGCTCTGCGGGCCTGCGGGTTTCGGGCTCCGGCTCTGCTCCTTTCCGCGGCGGGTGCGGGAACGCCGCTAGCGGCGCCCGAAGTGCACCGCACCCTCCTTGCCATCCCGGGCACGAGCTGGGAGAGTGTGAACCGTTCCCTTCCTGGCCGCCGCTGGCTCGCCCTGCCCCTTGGTTTCCACCTGCCTGCAGCTCCGCGCCAGCCGCTCCCTCCCGAGAGCTGTTGAGAAGTTTGGGGCTTCGCTCGGGCTTCCTCTTTCTCTCTCCCCCTCCCTCGTGACAGGTGTAAACACTGCCAGCTTCGCGGAGGCCTGTGGCCGCCGCGACCGAAGTGTGCTGCTTCCAAGGGTCTCTGAAGCCGTCGATTTCGAATCCTCCAGCAGGCAGAAACAGAGCCCTAAAGCTCATGCCTACCTTTCTGAGAGGACCTTTTCTGCTCTCTTCTTGCACTCCTCAAGAAATAATCTGCGTCTTCTCTCCAGATTGCATTAGAAAAGTTGGACCATTATTCTTCAAGTGCTCGGCTTTGCAGGCTTTGCGTCTTGCTTGGGGCGGGGGACAGAGGGTGAGCGGCGGTGGGGTTCTGGGGTTCTTCTTCCATTAGGAAAGCAGTGAGAATAGTTGGTGGTGGTGGTTGTGGCGATGGTGGTGGTGGTGGTGGTTTATTCAAGTTATATAGCTTGATTTCCCTCTGAGTTTTCTATTGGGGCTGAGGGAAGGAGAACTGACTTATACATGTAAAAAATTTTACCGGAGTAGGGGATAGGGGAAGCGTTAAACACAAGCAATTGTGCCGTTTCAAAGTTCTCAGTTTAGAAGTAAAGTAAACTTCTCCTAAGGCATAAATCTTCTGTTCCACAGACTGCGTTCTCATACTCCGAGGGATATTTTTGGGGGGAGGCAGAGTTTTTCCTTGATGTTACATTTAATTGTTACTTTCAGTTAACCTCTTAGACATAGAAATATATGCTAAACTATAGGGGAAACAAAAGTTTCAGTCCTATTGTGTTGGTATCATTAGCATAGTTTACCTACTTTTTATGTGGTTCGAGATTAAGTGTTGGTTTGGAGTAGTCATTTTTAGCACTTTGCAGAAGAAATACATTTGTATAGTAGCCTTCTAAATTTTGTCCATAGATATATTTAACATGAATTACAAGATAGATCGTGAATAAAAACTTCTAGCCTAGCAAATGGCACCTACTAGATGCTCATTAGATCTAGTTGTTCCTCTGTGTATCAAATTAGGTATGTCAGTTGGTCTACAAAGTACAGATGTATTTTTAAGTCATCAAAAAGCTCCTGAAAGAAATTCATTGGAAGTCAGATAATATGTAGGGCATTTGAGTTTTGATGTATTTTGATCTTTTGACCTAGAGACTATACTAAAAATAATCCTGTCAAAACAAAGATAATGTGTCCATAATTGCATTAATAAATTTTGTAGAATCCAATTGTCATTATGAAAAATCATATTATCTAGGTAAATCCTATTATAAAACATCATTTTAAATGTAAATTAGTTTTGCTTACAGTTAGTAAAGAGCCAAATGAGAAAAGTAGTGAAATTTGAGTGCCAGATAATGTTTTACTTTGTGTGGAATCTAAAATGCCTCCTTCAACAGGCAAAAAAATTCTTTGAATTGCACCTTATTGAGGAGTTGCCCCTTCTCTCCCAACGCTCTACCTGAATCTCATAAAAGGAGGATATTTAGGTATTTTAAAATCATCATGAATTCAGATCAAATATTTATATTCTGATTTAATGTTATGTACCATTTATAATTTTTTAAAAAGTTATTTTGGTCTCCGTTCTTAGCACTTTCAATTCCTGCCTACGTAGGCTAGTGAACCTTTTCAGACTGGACTTAGTATTTTTAGTTTTATTCCACTTTTGAAACTATCTGACAGTATGGATTTTACATATGTCATTGTGGTAGTCTGTCCTCAAGCAGTATATGTTTGTGTGTACATAGATACAAAAAGTGACAGATCCTTTTGCAGCTTTGTGTGATAATTGCTAACACTGATGTATGCTGCTTCCTATGAGCAAGATACTTTTCCATTTTGGTTTTTTTGTTTTGTTTTAATTGTTCTTCTACGTGGTTCAGGGATGTGAACCCAGGGCCTGAGCATGCTAGGCAAGTGCTTAGCCACTGTGCTATACCCTTAGCCCAGTAAGATAATTTAAAAAATACTTTCTGTACAGTATATTAATTTGTTTAATCCTCACAACAATCATATAAGGTAGTGGATAGTGCTATCCCTATTTTTCAGAGAGGACACAAAGGCACAGAGATAGTAAGGAACTGGCCTAATGTCAAATGGTAAGTGACAGGGCCAGAATGTGAACCATATATTTACTGTAAATTGTGGAGTATGTAACAAAAGTCTAAAAAATATTTGTGGAAGTGATAAACTTTTTCATACTAAAAGTTACTTTTGGAAAACTAGAGAGGGTTAAAAGCTCTAGGAGGGGACCGGAATTTCCAAACATACCTTTACTATCTTTAATCTGAAGCAGATAAGAAATTAAGATTTAACACAGCCGTATGGTGGGTACTTGATCATTTGTTTTCTCCCCTGAGTTTTACTACATACTTGAAATCCTTAATAATAAAATAAAAAGTTTAGGTATTTAAAACATAAAATAGCAGTCTGTCAGCATTGTATATTTTAAAAAGGGAACAGGGAAGGAGTTAGTGTTATTTTGTGTTCACTTCCTTTTATAATACAGGAATTTCTAACTTAACAAACATTTGAGTTAAGAATCATTAGCTTCTCTGGATTCCTCAGCATTGATTTCACTTGCTGGGGCTTTCTTCTAAGTGCTGCCAACCCTAACAGCCTTGTATCACACTCCAAGTTTCTATTTCTGGCCTTACCATAGGGTGGGAGCTCCTAGGTATGTGAATTAGACCTACTCCCTGGGAAAGAGAAAAATTCAGAAACTATTAACTGGGGAGGAAAACTGGAGGTGGGGAATCATTCACTGCTCATTGGTTCAGGTGAAAAGATGAAGAAAGCATATTTAAGACTCTTATCCTAAGTCATCCCCTATTCCAAATAATTAACTTAAAAGTAAGACTTAGAGATAAATTGCTAATAAATTAAGGTTGTCTGCATGCTCAAAGCTTAATTTACGGCACTATATTAGTAAATAATTCCAAGAAGAACATTACATAGTAAATCAGATTTATACTGATTGTAAGTTCTATTTATGTAAATACTTAAAGTATGCCATAAACCATTTCAACTAAGTGTCTGCTGACACCGTATCTTCTTCCCTTCATTCTTAGAACAGATATTTATTGAGCACTTGCTATATGTCAGGCCCTGTTCTAGGTGCTAGGGATACTGAAATTTAAAAATAAGAATAAAAATCTGCCCTCTTAGTTTCATTTGTATGTGTGTGTCCATGTGCACGTATGTAAGTGCACACATACATGCATATTTGTGTTTGGGACAAATATAGCAATAAGATGGGAGATGATGTTAGGTATCATGTAGAAAAAGAGTTAATTGCAGGGGGATTAGGTGACATTGTCAGGGCTTGCTTTTTTATAGAGAGGGCTTAAAACCTGAAGGAAGTGAAGAGAATAAGGGAAGAGTGGTAGAGGCAGATGTATGCCTGGAATATTCAAAGACCCTGTGACAGGGAAGTCCAGCGTAGCTAGAGTAGAGTGAAGAAGAGTGAGGGCTCAGTGTGGGAGACTCTTTATAGAAATTTTAGTGACTTTTGTCTTTTTACTGTGTGAGATAGAAAGTCATTGCAGGGTTTTTGAGTAAAAGCATGAGATAATTCATGCTTCAAAAGGATCTGCTGAGGCGGGAAGTGTAGCTCAATGGGAGAGTATGTGTCCAGCATGGGTGAAGCCCTGCATTCCATACCCAGCACCCCCCCTCCCAATAAAGGAATATCTCTGACTGCTATATAGAAAATAGATCATAGACATACAAGAATAGAAACAGAAAGATCAGTTAGGAGTTGGTTACAGTGGTAGAGCTTTAGGATTATAGGGACTTGAATCAAGGTGATAGTAGTAAAGGTGATAAAGTGATAAAACAAGCTGGGTACAACAGTGCATGCCTGTAATTTCCATTTGGGAGGCTGAGGCAAGAGGATCACAAGTTGGAGGCCAGCCTGGGCAACTTAGCAAGACCTTGTCTCAAACTACAGAATAAAAAGGAATGGGGATGTAACTCAGTAATAGAGCACACCTAGATTTAGTCCCCAGTACTGCCAAAAAAAGAAGCAAGAAAGAAATTAAAAATCTTTATCAAGGGCTGAGGTTGTGGCTCAGTGGCAGAGCGCTTGCCTCTCATGTGTGAGGCACTGGGTTCGATCCTCAGCACCACATAAAAATAAGTAAGCCAAAAGAAAAAAAAAGTAAGCCAAATAAAGAAACTGTGTCCATGTATAACTAAAAAAATATTTAAAAAAAAATCTTTATCAGAGAATTGACATGACAAGATTTGACTTTTTAGTGCAGCATGGTGGTGCAGGTCTGTAATCCCAGTGAATTGGGAGTCTGACGCAGATTGCAAGTTCAAGGTCAGCCTCAGCAGTTTAGGAGAGCCCTAAGCAACTCTGTGAGACCCTGTCTCAAAATAAAAAAAAAAAAAAGCTGGGGATGTAGCTCAGTGGTAAAGCACCTCTGGGTTCAATCCCCAGTACCCCCCTCACCGACAAAAAAAATAACAACAAAGATTTTACTTTTATAAAGATTGCATGGCTTGGGCATGATTCAGTATCAGTTAGGAAGACTAGATGATAATGGCAGTTTAGACCAGTGGTGTCAGGGGAGCTGGAAAGAGCTACAAATATTCCAAAATTTAAGGATTTATGAGGTAAAATCATTTTTTAGAGATAGTGGAGGGTGAGGAGATTTGTCAAAGATGCCTCTAAGTTTCTGGCTCAGTAACTGGGTGGTGGTTGGATGGGGTCCTTCATTAAGTCAGAGAATCCTGGAAGAAGCTAAGGATATAATAAGGAGAGTTTGAGCTGTTTCTTTCTCTCTTTCCTGTTTTTTTTTTTTTTTGGCAGGTAGGTCAAAAAAAGTAATCTAATGGATAAATATAAAGGAGACCCCCTGCACACCCAGGGTCTCCTTTATATTTATCCATTAGATTACTTTTTTTTTTTTGGTACCCGGGATTGAACTCAGGGGTGCTCAACCACTGAGCCACATCCCCAGCCCTATTTCGTGTTTTTATTTAGAGATGGGGTCTCACTGAGTTGCTTAGCACCTCGCCTTTGCTGAGGCTGGCTTTGAACTTGCGATTCTCCTGTCTCAGCCTCCCAAAGTGCTGAGATTACATGTGTGCGCCACCGCGCCCAGCTCCTCCTGTGTGGTTCTCTAACACTGAGCTACATCCCCAGACCCCTGACCTCTGTTCTTGATAAATTCATTTTGAGGTCTTTGAGGAATTTAAGTGGAGGGAGGTCTAGTAGAGTATGGCTTGGCTAGACTGTAGAGATAAATCTGGAAGTCCTAGAACATGGTAAGTATAAACTTTAGGTAGATGAAGTTGTTTGAGGTTGTTTGGGGTATGCTGTGTAAGAAGAGAGACTAGATGAAGCCTGGAAAAATGTTTATACTTGTCTTTCAGTAAAGTTGTTTGAGGTTGTTTGGGGTATGTTGTGTAAGAAGAGAGACTAGATGAAGCCTGGAAAAATTTTTATACTTGTCCTTCAGTATCCATGGAGAATTAATTCCAGGGTAATCCCCCATATGAAAATCCATGGGTACTCACATTCCTCATATAAAATGTTGTAGTATTTGTGTATAAATTATGCAGTCCTACCAAATGTTCTGAATCATCCCTAGATTACTGATAATACATATCAAAGTATAAATGCTATTCAAATAGTTGTTATACTATAGTGTTTAGGAAATAATAACAAGAGAAGTCTACACATGTTCAGTATAGACACATTTTGTCCCCAAATTTTTCAGTCTGCGGTTTGAATTTGTAGATGTGGAAACTGTGGATATGAACGGCAGACTCTACTGCTAGTTTGAGTGTGTTTAATACTTATGAGAATTTTTGTTTGTTTTGAAGGCTATTTGGGTAAAAGTGAAAGTAAAGAGTAAGATTAAATAAGTTAACTACATGCTACTTGATTTGTATAATCAAGTAATCTTATATAATGCTTATTTGATAATTTGGAAACACCTTTTTCTTGCAGCAGAAAATTAACTGGGCTTCCTAACTAACAGGCTGAAGACAGTTACAAATAGGTACTGGTATTTTTGCTACATAATAGATCTAAGGAAAAATTATGTAATTACCTCCATAAATACTGAAAATGCATTTTAAAAACCAAGTCTGATTTTTTTTCATAGTACTTGATTTTTTTCTAACAAAGCAACTTAAAATGAGAACTACAGGATAATTCTCTAATAGAATAAAATATACATCAACCCAGAAGTCAATATCTTCACAATGACAGAACAATAGATGTCTCTCATTACTATTAATATGAAACCTGTTATTAGTATAGCCAACACAATTAATAAGGAAAAGCAGAAACATGAGAATTGGAAAGGAAAAGGTCCCTCTACCCCAGTTTGCTTATGATGTGATGGTATACTCTATAATTTCCAATATCTTTTATTTATGTAAACAGTATTTGCTAGTTATGATGAAAGTGTAGACTCCCATTTATATCAGGAAATAAAAAGATAAAATACCTAATAAGAAACTTAACAATAAATGTAAAGACCCTGTGTTGCTAACAGATTTTACTAATGAACTTGAGATAATTCAACTCATAACTTTTCATTTTATTAATGAATTTATTTTGCGGTTCTGGGGATTGAACCCAGGGATGCTCTACCACTGGGCTACAACCCCAGCCCTTTTATTTGTTTATTTTTTTAAATTTTGAGACAGGATCTTGCCAAGTTGCCCAAGCAGGCCTCAAACTTGCTATTCTTCTGCTTCAGTTTCCCAAGTGGCCAGGATTACAGGCATGTGCCACAGTATACTTTTTACTATTTTTAATAGTATCTTTGTTCCTTGAAAAAAACATATTACCAAGTGTTTCAGGTATCATATTCAAGTCTTTTTCTTACTGAAGCCCATGATTATTTGAATATTCATTACTTTTTACTTCTAGTTAAGTCACCATTCCTTATACTTTTTTCCGTATTTCAGATGCACTTTCCCATATCATAATGGAACAGCAGATGATAATTTTCTTTTACTAGGTTTCAGAAGTTTACTTGAAACACAGTGCAAGTGTTACATGGAAATAAAAAGCTCAGATTTCAATCAGATTACCAATGAGTGTGGTTTCTGGAAATGGAGAAGAGTATTTGTTTTTGCTGCAGTTCATGTGTTCATCTCTTAAGGTTCATTCACAAAAGAAACATTCATTTTTTAAACATGATTTTATTTTTTCTAAGAAGCCTATGACATTTAAATTATATTCATAATTGTAAGTGGAGCTTTAAAAAGGAATACATTATGTCATAAGCTTCCTAGTTAGTAGAAGTAGTAATAAAACATTTCTAGAATGAAATACCTCCAAACTATAGATGTCTGAAATACCATGTTTCAAGGATTGTTGCAATAATTCAATTCAATCCTTTAAGTAAATTTTCTAAGTTTCATTTTTAAGAAAAATATTGAAAATTTAATATTGGGAATTCCATGTTTTTGAAATTTTGATAACATTGTTTCTTAATGATATTCTCACCTAAATGTATACAGCACAACTTTTTTGCAGTCAAATCATTGTAAGAGCATTTTTTTAAAGGTAAAGTATTCTCATTGATATACCTACATCAATGATTTCAGCATTTCAGTTTGAGAAATATTTATATCATCCCTTAGACCTTAACACAGTGGTTCTCAACCTTAGCTAACCCCTAAGGGGGAGAAAAACATGGAAACAAATGTGACTCACTTAATGTAATCAATAAAAAGAGGATTAATTCAGACAGGCAACCTAATAACAATGAAAAGAACACTGGCTTTAATGTTAAAGCTCCATTTTCTATACATAATTCTTTGTGGAACTGAACAGATTATTCAGTCTCACTGACCTGTTGCTTCATTATAAGTGATCTTCCTCAGACTTCACAGAAAACTTCATTCCTGGGTTCTGAAGGCTTAATAAATGGTTTTTGGTTGTTTTTTGAGTAGAGGTTGACTTTAGTTTACAGTTGGAGAATATGAGATGTCTCTGAGACATCCAGGTAAGTATATTTTAAAAAGACATTTGGGTAGGCAGATCTGGAAGTCAGGCAGCTTTCAGATAGAGGTGTGGGCATTATGAACATGTAAAAACAAAAGGTGGAGGAGATTTTGCCAGGATAAGAATACAGGGAAGCCAAGGCCTTCAGCATGTTTGATAATTACAGAGTGAACAGAAGAAACAGATCGATTTTAAGAGAAAGGGTCAGGAAAGTAGGAAAATCAAAAGAGAAATGTCTTTCAAAAAGGTACTTTCTCTTAAAAATGCATTTTAGATCTTTCCCCATTAGTAGTTTAGCTTTATCTTTTTTAAATTTCTGTACCTTTTCTTTACCTACTTATTGATAAATTGTTTTAGTTGCTTTTTAAAGAAATCAAACAACACTGAAATAAATATTTTTTCATACATGCAGGAAATATATTTGCATACTTGCATAAATGCATAGGTAGGACACATCCTTGCAAATGAAATTGCTTAGTTAAAAGAAGGCACATTAGGGGCTGGGATTGTAGCTCAGCGGTAGAGCACTTGCCTCGCATGCGTGAGGCCCTGGGTTCGATCCTCAGCACCACATACAAAGCAGTAAAATAAAGATATTGTGTCCATTAACTAAAAAAAAATATTAAAAAAAAAATTTTTTTAAATGCACATTAAAAATTTTGATGTATTACTGAATTGCTATAGGATGTATAAGCCAATATATACTCCCACCAGTAGTATTGTTTAGAGTATCTTTTACATTGTAGATAAGGCACAAAAAGATTTAATGTTAGCAAACCTAACCAACGAAAATCATTAGAATTTGCCAAAATGTTCGTATTATGTGTAACGTGTTTTTAAAAAAGCTCCATACTTTAAGCATCTTGCTTTCTAGATTGAGGGTAGTGTGAATTTGAAGGAAAAGAAATAGTGATTTACTGCTTTTATATAAAGAGAAAAAGAGTACTTACATTTCATGAGATTGCTTGGTTCATTAAAATAGTGTAATTTAAGAATGCATTTTTTCCTTGTTAAGAACCAGAACAAGGAGGAGTTCTTTGTTTTAAAATAAACCCCACTACCACCAAAAAAAAAAAAAAAAAAAAACAGCAGCCCTGTTCCCCTCTATTTGTGTGCTGAAAGCAATAGTAGCAATAATTGGATTTGGAATAATTGGATTAGGTGGCGCACGCCTGTAATCCCAGCACTTTGGGAGGCTGAGACAGGAGAATTGCGAGTTCAAAGCCAGCCTTAGCAACAGCGAGGCACTAAGCAACTCAGTGAGACCCTGTCTCTACATAAAACACAAAATAAGGCTGGGGATTTGGCTCAGTGGTCAAGTGCCCCTGAGTTCAATCCCCAGTACCAAAAAATAAAAATAAAAAATAAATTAAAATAAACAGAACAATTTCTGGTTTGTAATATCAATTTAGAGGGTCATGATCAGCTTTTAAGAAAAAAACGAAATAGAGCTAAACAGTAAATCTGTTCAGTGAAACTTTTTTTTAAAATGTATCATAATGGAAAATGTATTCTGTGTATCACAAAGAGGCTAATGTGTGAAAAATTCTGCTTTCTATGACAAGCTAATTCTAAAATTATTTCTAACCAAATCATTATGTTGCAAATAATGAATATTACCTTTTTTTTTTTCCTTTTAGCCTTTATAGTCTTTCTACCTTTCAAGAAAACATAAAACTTTAAACCAAGCAAAAATACCCTTGAAAGGTCAACCATGCCTGTAATCCCAGCAACTCAGGAGGCTGAAGCAAGAGGATTGCAAGTTCAAGGCCAGCCTCAGTAACTAAGTGAGACCCTTTCTCAAAATAAAAAGTAAAGAGTTGGGGATATGGCTCAGTGGTTAAGTGCCCTGGGTTCAGTTCCTTCCATAGTTATCATGGGGTTTTTTTCCTTCCATAGTTTTCAGTACAGGTTGACCCACTCATGACATTACCTATAGACATTCATGAGCATTGTTTTGGCAGAGTTTTCTTTTATGATAATCCACTTCAAGAATGTTATGGTTTTTTTGTCTGTGGATCATGTGTGACTCTATTTAAGCATGGTTTATTTTCTGGTTTCCTTCTGTCTCTTCACACGCCTCCAGGTCACCTTTTTTTCTTAATTGATGGGTGGTCAGAGAACAAATTAAAGTAAAACTAACAGTACCTGGCAGAAACTTAATTTGTAAGATAAATCTGCTGTTCCCTAGGTCATATTTTAAAGCCTTATTTGTGAGTTGTGGTATCTAGGATATTGCCTGTTAACTCAGGTAGTTGTAACTGCATTCAATTGCAGTTTTATAACCTTTTAGTGGTTGCTGCTTTTTCTAACAGACGAGTTGCTCTCATGGTAGGTACTTATAATTGCATGAAGAGCAGCACTGTCAGATAGAGGGTAGCTGCCAACAACCTGCCCAGGTGTGCATCTTCTAGTTACAGACTAGAGTAGTGACTTTAGTTTTGAAAGTCCACAAAGTAGTTTGTGATTTGAATTTGAGGATTTGTGTGTTTATTTTTATTTCTCAGAATACCCTGAGCTCTTGAAGTTTTACTCATCAGCCTTGTCTAGAATACTAATTTAAAATTGTACAGCCAGAAATTTCTTTCAGACTATGTTGGCTATTTATGTCAGCTGACTGCAGAATCTTCTCTGGGAAATTTTTCATGAAGTGCTAAGGAAAGTTGCTGGGGAGCAGAGAAAGAAGGCATGGGAAAATCAGTTGGACTTTTAGAATAGGATCACACTCTGGCGACGCTAGCTGACACCTCTACTTATGCAGAGAAATTATTCCAAACCAAAGCAAATATTCATGTTAGCAGGTCTGTTAACACACTAACAAATTTTTGTCCTTTAAGCAATGTTTTTTCACAGCTTACATATAAAGTACTGCAGCACAAAGGATTGCATTTGTTTTCTTTCACACTTATCACTTTTTTAGGCCACTCCCCCTTAGAACACACTTAACCTATCTTGATTGAACTTGTGTATTTCCTAACTTAATTTTGGCAGAGCACTAAAAGACCAGAGGTAGGGTTATTGAAATTTAATTGGGGTGGGGATTCATTCAAGAGCAGTCAGTGGAATAAATGCCCCAGCAAGAACTACAATAATGTATTGAGTCCCTGCTGTGAGCCAGGCCCTGAGGATGCAATGGAAACAATGGAGGCCTCTGCCCATATACATTGTCTTTTGAGCTCAAGTAAAGTAACTTGTGGGAGCAGTTTCAGTGGAGTGCTAGGATGAAAGCCAAAATGTGCAATGTTGAGGATTGAGTGGGAGGTTAGGAAGTAGAGATAGTGGACAGGTCCCTTTTAAGGTCTGTAGTGAGAACTAGAAAGTGCACAGAAAGGAGGGCTTTTGTTTTGAGGACAGAAGAGGCTTAAACATTTATGAGCTGAAAAGAAAGCATCAGTGGTGATAGAGAAATTCAAATAGCCCCTGAGCAGCAAGTGAGAAGAAAAGCAGGTGGTCCAGGGATTATCTGTTCAAGATTGTGGATGTAAGCAAGGTTTTAGTGAAGAAGCCTGAAATCAAAGTAGTTCTTACAGTTTAGATTCTATTTGCATTGTAAAGTTTTAGGGATGTGAGTGTGGAGAATTAGAGTGGTTAATTTATTCTGCAGCTATACAGCTGGAGCAGAGCATACTAGGGAAAAAATTATTTTGCAAAGATTAGTGCTTATATCCTCACTGCTGCTAGTTTAGGAATCCCTTTTATAAATAGTTAGCCAGTTTATCTAATCAATTTCAAGTCAAAATAGCTTTCAGAGAAAATGGCTAATGAACTGTCAAACATGGTCAGTTAATATGACAAGATAAAAGTAAAAGTCTCTAATGTAAGCAGTCTGGCTTTCTTTGGGTGATCAACTTAAGCGTGAAGATAGTTTCCTGCTTATTTTTATTGTTTACTTATATTTGATATTGTGTGCATTAAATAAGAGATTTGCTTCTTGGCATTTTTGTTGATTATACTTTCTTCATCTTGTAAAAATCATCTTTCTCCTTCCAAATTACTGTTGAAGTTTCAAAAACCTTTTTCTGAACAATTCCAAAATATTTTGGGGAGAATTCTTACAATTCTAATATTTGCTATTGGTCATTTCTACAGTATTTTAAGTCACTTACAAAATATTTGATTAGCTTGTAATTAACTGACCACTTACTAGTTATGCTACCTTTGAGAGATTACTTAAACTCCTTAAGCTTTTACTTCTTATGAGGCAGGAGGATCGTGAGTTCAGAGCCAGCATCAGCAATTTAGCAAGGCCCTAAGCAACTCACTGAAACCCTGTCTCTGAATAAAATATAAAAAGGGCTAGGGAGCCGGGCACGGTGGTGCAAGCCTGTATTCTCAGCACTTAGGGAAGCTGAGACAGGAGAATCGCGAGTTCAAAGCCAGCCTCAGCAACAGCGAGGCACTAAGCAACTCAGTGAGATCCTGTCTCTACTTAAAACACAAAATAGGGCTGGGGATGTGGTTCAGTATTCAAGTGCCCCTGAGTTCAATCTCCAGTGCCAAAAAAACAAAAAGGGGGGGGGCTAGGGGTGTAGCTCAGTGGTTGAGCACCCCTGAGTTCAATCCTTGATACTAAAAAAAAAAGGAAGAAGAAGAAAATTTCTACTTCATATGGTAGTACAAGGACTAAATGAGATAATATTTGCTTTTCACATGATATTGGAACCTAGCAAGCACTCAGTAAATAACTTGGTATTGTGTATAAGCAAGGGAGTGATAACACATCAAAGATATTTAACAAACACCTTAAATAATACTATATTTTATGTAGTTGATGACACTGACATACAATTGATGTTCTATGATATCTTTGCTATCTGCTTTTAAGTTGGCAAGTTAATTATGAGATCTTTTAAAAATATTTAGCTATGAGCAGGGCGTGGTGGCAGTCTGTAATCCCAGCTACTCCAGGGGCAGAGGCAGAAGATTCCGAGTTCAAGACCAACTGTGGGCAACTTAGTGAGACCCTGCCTCAAAATTAAAAATAAATGATCTATAAGGCTGAGGATGTAGCTCAGTGATAGAGTAACTGTGAGTTCAATCCTCAGTACTACCACCAAAAAAAAAAAAAATCAGCTTTGAAATTGTGGAAGTTGGATTAAGTAGCTTTAAAGTTTGCAGCCTGTATTGAAGAGAGGATGGTAGTCCTAAAACAAAGAAACAACAAAAACCTTTCTCAATTCTTTAAGAGCATTTATGTTTAGGGACTCTCTTTGTATTTGTTAGAGCTAATAGAACAATGCACCCAAAAAGAGAAAAAAATCATTTTTATAGATTTTTAAATTCAGAGCCATGAAAACTTTTATGACGGTGACATCATGGTCTTCTAAATATATATTGAGAACTAAAAAGTGAACTAAATCCCAATCTTTATGTGGCTCAGAGGAAGGACTCTTCTGTGATGTTTTGTTGTTTAATGATTCATAAGCAAAGCAGAAATGTAGGCTGGGTGGGCAGATTCATTGATAGTACATTTTGACATTATATTCCCATAAGGATATTATAGAAAAGATTTCAAAGAATTTGAGCTATGGCAACATTTGTAATGCAAATCAGTACTAATTGCTTATATGACATTTTAATTTTTCTAAAATACGAATTGTCTTTGATTAATTGATTGACTCATTGATACTGGGGATTGAGCCCAAGGGGCACTCTAACACCAAGCTACATCCCCAACCTTTTTTATTTTTTGAGACAGGATTTTACTAAGTTTCCCAGGATGGTCTCAAACTTGGGATCTTCCTGCCTCAGCCTCCTGAATCACTGGATTACAGGTATGCACTACCATACCCAGCTTCTTTCTCTTTCTTGTTCCTCTTCTTTTTTAAACTTACCCAGATGATTTAACAAGTAACTAATTGTAAATCTCAGGCATCCTCTGGCAAAAGGTAGTGATTTGTTTGTGTGTGTGACCCATTACCTAATAGTTTGTACAATCACGGTCAGTCATATAACTTCAAATAAAGTTGTCTTTCTTTTCCCATTTCTTAATCACCATTCTTCCTAATTGTGGTCCCCACCCCCACCTCAGTCCCTATAAAAGTAAGTTTGGAATAAGCAGTATGGGCTTTAAGCTTTTAGCTTGTCTAGAAGGAACTTTCAATGTTTGATTCTGGGAGATAGTTAGAGGGCCTCTTAGAGTTACCCATACTACCACCACCAAATGAGAGTCCAAAGACCTTTACAGTAAATAATACTGTGTGTGGATAAGAGAGGGTAGAAAGAGGGCAAGGGCTAGCTGTCTCTTTGAGGAATGTGCAAGTAATATCCTATGTATTTCCTACATACCAAGAATCCTTTCCATTCCACCCTTATAAGCCTTCATTCTTGTGGTTTCCCTCTAACTGTATAGGAACTGTAGCCAATTTACTTCAAGACACTTATAAGAACTTCTAAGTTGCATATTCCTATTCCTGTTCCAAACTTCCATTGTTAACAAACTTTTAATGGCCCTAGAGATTATGGTCGTGGTCATTCAATGTTGGGCTTCAGATTTGTTTTGTCATCAGGCCCACTCAAGCCTATGAAATTATATAGTTTACTTACGTAAGTTGCTTATTTTCTAGGGATTGTTTATAAAAATTAGCAATAAAGTCAACATTATTGCTATCTTTAGTGTAGTTACAAATATTTTTCTTAAAGGATTTACTTTAATGATCTCTTAAAATCTAGAGAGTCATGAAGGTTTATGACAATTAAACAAGTACTGACTTACATTTTTTAATGGTTAGATTATTTTTTGAAGCATAGACTGAGAGTTAAAATGTGATGAGTTAAAATGTGATGATTACTGAATTATTGAGTGCACAAAACATGCCATTTGTTCTTTTCATAGATATTGTCAAATAGTTTTCCAAATGCATAGACCATCAATAAACTATGAAGAATTCCAGTTGCACCTTGCCAAAGTGGCTATGGTTAGAATAACTTTGTTTTAATTGTAGCCATTCTAGTGGGTGTATAGTGGTGTCTTGTGGTCTTAATGTGCCTTCCCCAATGACTTTTCATATATTTATCAGCCATTTGGATATCCACTTTTATGAAATATCTGTTCAGATATTTTGGCCATTTTTATGTTGGACTGTTTCTCATTGTTTTATAGAAATTCTTTACATATTCTGGATATGAGTTTTTTGACAATTGCATGTATTGCAAATATCCCAGTCAGTGGTTTGCCTTTTTACTCTCTTAATGATGTTCTTTTGATGAAAAAAATCTTAAATTTTAATGTACTCCAATATATCAGTCTTTTTTTCAGTTAGTGCTTTCTATGTCTTGTTTAAAACATTTTTGCCTTCCTTAGGGTGGTGAAAATAATCTTATCTCCTGAAAGGCTGATTTCTTCACATTCTGCGTTTGGGTCTATGATCTATCTAGGTTTATTTTTATGTAAGATAGAATCAAAGGTATTTATTTTTATGTTAGATGGAATCAAAGGTTTTTCCCCGTGTGGATAAGCAGCTAATCTAGCTTCATTTGTCAAAAAGTCCATCCTTTCCCTACCACACTGCAATGACATTTTTGTTATCATTTGACCATGTGGTTTTGAACCAAGTCTTAATATCTGGCAGTTTGTTTGTTCTCGAATTTTGTTCTTGAGAAACTATTTTTAAATTACCAAATAATGTTAAATAATAGTTGACTCTTTTTTTTCCTCTGCCTTCCTAAGCCCTTCTTGCCTCTTGATTCCAGAGCTCTCAGCCAACCATCTCTTCTTTTCCATGGTCATTTCATTCTTGAAGCCAGAAGTCCTTATGTGCATCTTCTCTTCCGATAGAAGATTAATACTGAATCGCCTTCACCCATTGTGTGCTCTGCCACCCCTAATCTGGTTTAGGACTCAAGTCTTGCTGGTTATTGCTATTCTGACCCCTTATACACCTTCTACACCAAAATTCTCAGACCCCAAACTCTTTAATGCCCGCTGTTTATTGACCTGAAGTTCTGCTTTGGCTTGATTTTTAAATACTGTCATTCACTTGTATTGTCTACTACTCATTTTATAAGGATGTGACTTCCCATGGATAAATCTCCAAAGTACAGGAAGCCTGCCCAGATTACTTTTAACATGCTGTGTTCACTTCGCAATTAAAAGACCCTTGTATCAACTATTTGTGTTTACTGTGGCTTGAATGCTCTCAGACTGCCAAGGCAGTAGCCTTGTTACTTGTTTACTCCTCTCTAACAGGTCTTGCAATAAGCACATGTAAAAATAGCAAGTTGTATCACAAGCCCTTACACGTACATGTACACCTGTTTGTTCAGGTCATAAAGAAATTGAATGATTAATTGGGACATCTTATGTGGAGTAAGTAGTCCATTAGGAAGGATGAAGAAACAGTTATTGAGTTTGCTATGTGTTAGACACAGTATTAAAGTAGCTCATCCATCCTCCCCCCACCACCCCCCTGTTAAATAGAAGTAGCTATTTAAAACTCATGTTTTCTGTTTAAAAAAGTGGATTATCTAAGTCAAACTTAATTTTTAAATTCATTATACAGGTAATACTTCAGTTAACATAGAGCTTCGTTTAAGTAGAGTTTGCCTGGACACAGAGGGATTTTCTGGAAAGCCTTGAGCCTCCTTCACACTGCATGGTTGACTAAAACTTATAAAGACTGGCATTCTCTTACTTTTCTGAAGGGTTAGTTGAGCCAGAGCCAAGACCTGCTGGAGAGGAACATGCAGCACCCCAAGTTCTTCCTATCAGTAGGTGATTCAGTATTGAGAAGTATTGTGTAGTCGGGAAGGCTGATAGAGCCTGTGTCACCTAGAAGGGGAAATAGAGTACCTTGCCAAGGTACACGAGGAAGAGAAACTACTTCCCATGTTGTTGCCTTGGTTACAAGTTTTCTGATTCAGATTTCATATTTGCATTAGCTGATTTTGAAATAAACCTTGAACCAATAAATTATTCCATTTTTCAAACAAGGCAACCTTATAGAAAAAGCTGTAGTTTTACCATGAACAGATTCTGCTAAAAAGAACCATCACGCATGGTTCTTTAAAAATAAGGTGTCGTAGGAATGTAAGATGGTACACACACTCTGGAAAATAATTTGGCAGCTTTTTGTAAAACTAAACGTGCACTTACTATTAGTGCCCAGAAGTCACACTCAGCATTTATTTATCTCAGCAAAATGACAAATTACGTTTACACAAACACCTGAACATGAATGTTCTTAGCATCTTTATTATATATATATTTATAGTAAAATGCTGAAAACAACCCCAGTGTCCTTTAGTGGGTAAATGGTTGGATGAACTAGCACATCTGTGTAGCAGAACAGTACTCAGCAGTAAAAAGGACTGACCTATTGATACATGCAACAACCAGGATAGACCGCAAGACTTTGTGCTGGGTGAAAAAGTCAACTTCACAGAGTAACACAGCGCTCATGAAGTGACAAAACTGGAGCTAGAGAACAGATTAATGGTTGACAGTCGACAAGGACAGAGAGCAGGTAGGGACAGTTCTGTGTCTTGACAATGGCGATTAGTTGTGCAATCTGTAGGGAATGAAGTTGAATAGAACTACGTGCAAACACAAATGCAAGTTCTTTTTTAAAAAGATAAAAATTGAGTAAGATTGAGTAAGATCTGTTAACAGTAATGTTAATATACTAACACTGTTTCTGGTTTTTCTATTATACTATTTTTTTGTTAGTTTTGTCATAACTATTACCTAAAGACCTGACCAGAACAGGACAGAAGAGGAAGAGTTTATTTGGCACTCACAGTTTTAGTGGTCCCAGTCCACAGATAGTCAACTTCATTGCTGTGGGCAATGAAAGTGAAGCAGAACATTGCGGCAGAAGGGCAGGCGGAGAAAAAGCAGCTCAGGACATGGCAACAGGAAGCAGAGAGAGCGAGCTCCATTCACCAGGAACAAAATATAAACCCCTAAGGCACTCCCCCAATGATCCTCCTGCAGCTGCAGCCTACCTGCCTACAGTTAATCTATATCATTGGATTTAATCCACTGATTTTGTTATACCCCTTATAATCTAATCATTTCACCTCTGAACATTCTTGCATTGTCTCACACATGAGTTTTTTGGGGGGACACTTCATATTTAAACCATAATAGTACTAGAGCTATATAAGATAACACCATTTCTGGGAACTGGTTTAAGGGTTACACAGGACCCTTAAATAAAAAATTGTTATTTGTATAAATAATAATGCATTTAAGTGTACATACTTAAATGCACATATACAACTCTCCCTGAATGCTTTTAATTTTTTTAATTTTTTATTCTGAATCAGTCACAAACTTATGAAAAGTTCAATACAAATAACTTTTTTTTTTTCTGGAACAGTTTAAGACTAGATCACCAGACTGGTTCCCTGTCACTGCCAAATATTTCAGTGTGTGTTTCCTACAACCTAGGATGTTATCTTACATAGCCACAAACTCATCAAAATAAGAAATTAACATTGCTTCTATATAATCCTTGGACTTCAAGTTTCACAATCATCCCAGTGACCTTTATAGAAAGGAATCTGGTTGAGAATCAAGTGTTGCATTTACTGTTGTCTCTTTAATCCTCAGTCTGAAACAGTTCTTCAGTCTGTCTTTCCTTGACTTTCATGACCTTATACTTTTAAAGATTACAGGCCAACTTGTTTGTAGAGTGCCTGTCAATTTGGGTTTATTTCCTCGTTAATGCAGTTTATTTTTGACAAGAATATTCCAGAAATGGTCTTGTATTATTCTCATCACATCTCATCAGGTGCTACATGAGTTCAGTGTTCCCCTTGATCACTTGATTCAGGTAGTATCAGGCTTCACTGCTGTAAAGTTATACTTTTTCCCTTTGTAATTAAGTGTATTGTAGGGAAGCACTTTGAAACTATTCAACTGTCTTGTTCTTCATCTAACTTTTCAGTTTATTCACTGATATGTTTATATCTGTGAGAACTTAGATTGTTACTTTATTCAGGTTATAATTCATGTGTCTTTATTTTAATAGTAAATTGTCCCTGATTTGACTAGTAAGACCTGCCCCGCCTTCATTTTGGCTTTTGTGTCCTTTTGACATGTCCTTATCATTTTGAATACTTTTAAATTTTAGAAAAAGGAATCATGCAGTTAATGGCTGCATAATAAGTTTTGTTTTCAATCTTAAGAGTTTGCATAGTGTAGTCATATTGCCTTCTGGAAGCCTTTGAACTATTTATAGTCCCAACAGCAGTATGTATGTGCAGGAGTCCTTTTCTTTATACTCTCATTGACAGTGGCAGAATATGTTTAAAGAATAGGAACTTCATAATTAGGGAGAAACTGCTAAAGAACAAATTACCTTGTACATTGAGCATGAGAAAAGTTATTAGGACATTAGACAAGAGAAGAGAATAGGACTTATAAGGTGTATCTTTTATTGCTTTATCCTTTTCAAATCAGCAGCAGAAGAGTACCTCAGAACTAAGGCAATTATTTATGGTACTGATTTCATAAGGAAGATAATTTAAAGTAGGTATATTACAATTTTGTCTTTTACTTTTTTCTGACTTGCATATTTCATTCAGAATAACTCTTTTTGATCTCAAAGGTCCTCCTTTTCAGAATTCCAAAGCCATTCTCCACTAAGCAGATACATGAACTTTGGGAAAGTTACTCACCAATAAGCCTTATTTTCCTCATCTGTAAATTACATTATGTGATTTTTTAAGTACCTTTGCTCTAAACCTGAGGAAACTTTCTTCTAAGAGCTGGGAAAAAGTAACTTTTTCTAGGTTGCAAAACTGGTTATATTTTATAGCAGATATTTTCCTCATGTATCTAACTTGGCAACTGTGAATTTCAAGAAGTATCAGTTTATTATTTATGGGCTAGTTTTTTTCTAGGACTTTAGTTGGTTGTCCTTCCATTGCTTCTAATGTTGTCTGACTTGTACCCTTAGTACAGAGGAACAGAATAACCCTGACAGATTGCATTTAAGAATTAAATATATAAAAAAGAAGACATCAAAAATTAATGAGTATGGGGAGTATTATTCAACAAATAGGGTTATGATTATTGCTTGACTATTTAGAAAAAAATCATATCCTTGATTTACATTATACATGAAAATAAGTTCTAGATGTATTTAAAAATAAATGTTAAAACACAGGCAAAATAAAGTGAATGTTTATGAAATCTTGAGCTCACATAATAGAAAAATAATGAAGAAAATTACAAATAAAAAGATCAATTGATTTGACTCCATTAAATCAACTATGGAAAACAGGCTGGCAATTTTTATAAAATTGAATATACCATGCAACCCATCATTCACACTCCTGGATATATGTCTTGGAGAAATGAAAACTTGTGTTCACATGATAATCTGTATGTATGTTCATTGAAGCTTTATTTGCAATAGAAAAATATTGAAACAACCCAGATGTCCTATATAAAGTGAATAGATAGACAATCTGTGGTACAGCTATATAATGGAAGACTACTTAGCAATAAAAGGCATGAACTATGAATACATGCAGCAACATGGATGGCCCTCAAGGGCATTAGGCTGAATGAAAAAAGCCAGCTTTAAAGGGTTACATATTATATAATTAAAATTATGTATTTACGTAGCACTCTTGATATAGCAAAATTATAATGATAAGAGAATAGATCAGTGATTGCCAAGGATTAAAATCTAAGCAAAGGTGTAACTTTTTTCCCTGTATTTTGTGCTGGTGCATTATAATTATATTTAGTAATGGTGGGATTCATTGTTACATATTTGTACATGCACATAATGTAACAATGGATTGGGCCATTATCATTCCCCAGTTATTGCCCCTTTTCCTTCCCTTATTTTTCCCCTAGTCCCTTTCTTCTGCTTTACTGATTTCCCATGGATATTCAGGAGATCACCCCCTCCCCCAAAGATATGTGACTGTTAAGGGGCAACCCGAAGGAGTTTCTTTGTGTTCATTGAACTCTTCTTATTCCAGTTGTAATGATGACTAGTCTATACATGTGATAACATTTCATAAAACTACACATGGACCAAAAAAGAAAAAAACAGATGAAGTACAAATAAGGCCTGAAGCTAAGCTAATAGTATTGTATTGATATCTGTTTCCTGGTTTGAGCATGTACAGACAGTCCCCAACTTATGATGGTTTGACTTAAAATTTTTCAACTTTATGATGATGTGAAAGCAGTATGCATTTAGTAGAAGCTGTAGTTGGAATTTTGAATTTTGATCTTTTCCTGGTCTAGCGATATGCAGTAGGATACTTTCTCATGAGCAACAGCAAGCCACAGCTCCCAGAGCATATGTGTTGGTCTACAGTGCACTGTTACTAAGCTGTGATGTTCAGCAGGTTGGGTGTATTAAATGCATTTTTACTTTATGATAATTTCAACTTTTGAATGAAAGTTGAATGTTCATTTTTGAATGAAACAATGGACATACAAACAGATCATCATGTGAACATGTTTTCATTTCTCCAAGACATATATCCAGGAGTGTGATGGGTTTTTGGGGATGTAAGTCAAGGAGCATCTGAGGATGATAGTTTATTACCACTGAGAGAGGCTGGGTAGAATATACAAGAGCTCTATATTTTTGAAAGTTCTTGTGAGCTTTAAACTTCTTCAGTATTCACGTATTAAAAAGTTAACCTGGGTTCAGAAATAAACATCGAAAAGCAAAGTGAAGAAAGTATTTGTAGCAATTTAATTAGAGGATTTTCATGTCTTAATATATGAAGAATTCATACAAATCCATAAGGCAAGCACTGAGTCCCCAGTGAATTTGAAAGAGAATTTAACAGAATAAGCAAGTGCCTGAGAGAAAATTTTATAGATGTATTTTTTAAATGTTTTTAATTTGTTTCAAATAGTTACACATGATAATAGAATGCATTTATGCACTTTGATATATATAGATGTGTACTTTTAAAGGCATATATTCAAAATTTTCTGGAGTTCCCATATTTCTTTAATATACTCCCAGTGACATTGGTAACATATATTAAAAGAGAAAAAAATTGCCACTATGTTATAGCTATGCAGTCTCACTTAAGAGAAACAGTTTAAAAGATACAAAATAGAAGGCTGGGGTTGTAGCTCAGTGGTAGAGCACTTACCTAGCACATAGGAGGCACCGGGTTTGCTTCTTGGTACCACATAAAAATAAATAAATAAAATAAAGGTATTTATGTCCATCTACAACTAAAAAATATTTTTTAAAAAAAGATACAAAATAGAGCAGTGTAAATTTGCATTGTTTTAAAGTAGCTTTGAGAGAATTTTGAAAGACTTTGTTATATGTAATCTCTTCTCTCAAAAACTTTATTTTTTTTTACAGGTATAAATTAATCCTTAGAAAGCAACTGAACAATGGAGCCAGACATCATTCGAATGTACTCTTCATCCCCACCACCACTGGACAATGGAGCAGAGGATGATGATGATGATGAATTTGGGGAATTTGGTGGATTTTCAGAAGTCAGCCCTTCTGGCATAGGGTTTGTCGATTTTGATACACCAGATTATACTCGTCCCAAGGAAGAGTTTGTATCTTCAAACCATTTTATGCCAATTCATGATTTCTCAGAAAATGTAGATAGCCTTACAAGCTTTAAGTCCATTAAAAATGGTAATGATAAGGACATCTCTGCTGAACTTTCTGCTCCTTTGAAAGGTCAGTCTGATGTTTTACTTTGTACCACCAGCAAAGAAATTATTTCATCTAAAACTTTAAATACTTCTTCTGATGGCATGGAAAGTCCAGGAGATTTAAACAAAGTAATAGAGCAGAGACAGAATGTTGGAACACCTGAAAAATTCACTCCAGGAGATTTTAGAACTGATATGAACATTGTTCATCAAAACAAGCAGTTAGAGAGCTGCAATGGTGAAAAGCCTCCTTGTCTGGAGATTCTAACAAATGGGTTTACAGGGTTGGAAACTGTAAATCCTCAGGGAACAGATGATCTGGACAATGTAGCTGATTCAAAGGGAAGAAAGCCTCTGAGCACTCATAGTACTGAGTATAATTTAGACTTTGCACCCAGTCCTGCTGAGGAATTTGCAGATTTTGCCACATTTTCCAAAAAGGAAAGGATACAACTAGAAGAAATAAGATGTGCAGTTTTAAATGAGAGAGATGTTCTAACCGTTCAGGAAAACAACAAAATTAACAGAGTCAACGAACTGAATTCTGTAAAAGAAGTGTCTTTGGTTAAAAGTTTTGATGATAAAGGAGTCACTGATGGAGAGGATCAAGTTTGTGTTTCAGAAATAAGCATAGCACCTAACAGAAGTTTTGGTGTTGAAAAACAAGGCCTTCCAATGCTGCAACAGGATGAATTTTTAAATTTAAGTAATCAATCAAAGGCTTGGAGTTTGGTGGATTCTCCTGATAATTCAGAAGCCATTAGGAGAGAACAATGTGAAACTGAAGAAAAACTACATTTAATTACTTCAAAATGTGCTAACCTATGCATGGATTCTATTAAAACTTTTGATGCTGATGAAGAAGTTGGTTCTTCCAAAGAAGAAAGTAGAAAGTTTACTAATCCCCAAAGCCCAAACATTGGTCCTACAGAAGAAAATGTTTTGGATGATTCTGTAAGTGTAAAAAATGGTGATAGTAGTAATGATTTTGTGACTTGCAATGATACCAATGAGGATGATTTTGGTGACTTTGGCACAGCCAGTGGCACCACTCCACCTTTTGTCACTGGTACTCAAGATTCAATGAGTGATGTCACTTTTGAAGAGACCTCAGAGCACTTTCCACATTGTAGTGAACCAAGTGATGACTTTGGAGAATTTGGGGATACAAATGCTGCTGCTTGTCAGGAGGAAATGATATTTACTGATTCAGACCTGAAACACACTTCTGATAGTTTATCAGAGGAATGTCAATTGGCAAGAAAGTCTAGTGGAACAGGAACTGAACCTGTTTCAGAACTGAAAAATGGGCAAGACAGTGAGTTTGGAGATTTTGATTCAGTGCCAAATATTCAAGATGACTGCAGTGCTTTTCAAGACTCTGATGACTTTGCAGACTTCAGTTCAGCTGGTCCTAGCCAAGTTGTAGATTGGAATGCTTTTGGGGATGAACAAAAAGATGGTTGTTCCTGGGCTGCTTTTGGAGATCAGCAGTCCACTGAAGCTCATCATCGAAAGGAAGTCTGGCAGTCACATAGGACAGATGAAAATGTTGATACTCCAGGAACCCCCAAGATGCACAGTATCCCTTTAGCAACTTCCAAAGGAGCAGTTGCTAGTGGCCATTTACAGGAATCGGCCACTTCCATTCAGGTATTTACTAATTTTCTCTATTTTTTATGACATACTAATTGCTGTGAAGCCTTCCAGTTCAGCTTTTTAAAAAATATTTTTTCAACTGAGTACCTGTTAAAGGAGTCTCTTTATGATATATAATGCTTGCCCACTTTGTAGATTAGTTATATTTTTTACAACCCTTTTAGAAATTATAAATAGTCCTGTTATAAAACCTGATAAGATTTTTATCCCAATGAGTTTCCCTAAAAGTTACAGAAATTTGCCAGTTTTGTCAGGTGTAGTAGCACACACCCATAATCCTAGGGACTCAGGGAGGCTAAAGCAGGAGGATCACCAGGTTCAAGGGCAGCCTCAGCAACTTAGGGAGACCCTGCCTCAAAATAAAAAATCAAAAAGCCTGGGGGAGCCAGGCCTGGTGGTGCATGCCTGTAATCCCAGTGGCCCAGAAGGCTGAAGGCAGTAGGATCACAAGTTCAAAGCCAGCCTCAGCAAAAGTGAGGAACTGAGCAACTCAGTGAGACCCTGTCTCTAAATAAAATACAAAATAAGGATGGGGATGTGGCTCAGTTGTCGAGTGTCCCTGAGTTCAATCTCCGGTACAAAAAAAGGGAGGCACCTGAGGGATGTAGCTCAGTAGTAAAGCCCCTCTGGGTTCTATCTCAAGTACCACCAAAAGGAAAAAAAAGTGTAAGATGTGAATAATAGTTACAGAAATTTGCCCATTTGATTTTTGGTGAGTGTAAATACCTATGTAAAAAATTATTAATAAGCTAATTATTCCAGTAAGTCCTATTTTTACCTTTACATGATTTGTTTTTAAAATTAAGCTGAGATTTTTTCTTAAGCTTCAGGAAAAGAAATGTCTGTTAATTTTGTCCATCAAAGATTTAGAAGATTGAGGTTCAGTTTTTTGTTGTTTTTGTTGTTGGGGGGGTTGTTGTTTCTGTTTTGTGGTAGGGGTATTGAACTTTTATTTTTCGTTTTGAGATAAAGTCTTGCTGAGTTACAAGGCTGGCCTCAAACTTGTGATCCTCCTGCCTTAGCCTTCTGAGTGTAAAGTACAGTTTTGAATGCAGGAGAGAGCAAGCAGAATTTGAAACCTCATCTTGTGCTGACGCTGTAGAGACTTGAAGAATAGGAAAACTAGGAAAAAAGGCAATTTTGAACTTCATACTTTAACAGCTATGGAAAGACATGGAGTGAGGGTGTAAGATGAATTAAGGTTTAGTTCTCAAACAAGAATTGGCTGTAGGTTGACTTACTGTGGTTGTATTTATTTCTTAGAAGATTTATTGAATTTACTTTTACCTATAATAGACACTAGAGGAATAGCTTGACATCCAGGTTGTTCCTTAGTCCTAAGTTGTATCCTGTGCTAAATTTCACCTTTCCTCAGCCCTAGGATGGGTAAGGAGGCACTCCCTTGAAAATTACTGTTATATATCAGTGATGGATATATGTAACACCTGGCCCACTTTTTAAAGATACTGTGGGTAAAATCACAATCTACAAACTTTATTTCTCTGGTTATCTTTTGCTGAGAAACCCATTTTCAACTGGAAGTATTTCCAAAGTGTGTGTTAATTGAAATAGTTATATATCATTGCTTTGATACCTTTGACACATTAAGTATAGCTAAAAAGAACCAATTAACAAAAAGATATTAGGGAAATTACTAGTTATTGTACCCAGATAATCATTTTTCAGTTGGCTTTGGGTGTCTGAGTTGTTTACTTTGCTAGTTCAGTTATTACATGGTTTGACTAATGTATATTATTCCTGTCAAGCAATTTATTATTGAGGCAGAACCCTGGAATTTTAAACATGAAGTGAACTAATTATAATGCAAAATGAAGACTGTTGGGTTTTGACCTAACCCTTTGCCTATTTAGTTTCATCTCACTAGGTATAGGATGACATTGGTATTGGATGATCTTTAATTTGTAGCCTTAGAACTTTTACCATCATCAGATAATGAATTTTTTAAAGTATGACCACTCGAAATAGGACTTTCTTGCATCATACAAGTTGATTGAAGTTACTTATTTATAATTTGATAACTGGATATAGAAGATAATAAAGCATAGAATGGGCTTTGTGGAATCTGAAAGATCTGAATTTGAATCTTGACCCAGCCTCTTAAAAGCTTTATGCTTTTGGATAATAAGTGAAAAAATAAATTGAAAAAATAAAAATTTTGTAGCATGATTCTATTTTGTAAAACTGAAACAAAAATTACATATATGTGGCAAAAGTAAGACTTCCCAAGATTTGTTTGGCTCAGGCTTTAGACCTTTGTTTTCTGCTGAATGGGTTATACAAAATGACAGAATTTGGAGATGGATGTTGGGGAGGGAAAACTGCTGGAAGGAACTGGAGGAAGTTTGGGAAGAAAGTTGAGGTAGGGAAACAGGTAAATCCTGCTAAGTTACTGAGTCAGAAATGGATAAAGATTAAACAGTGACCTTGATTCTTATCCTGCTGTTGTAAAGGAGACTTGTAACCTGCACTTTCTTCTTTGGCTTTCAGATTCTGCTGGTGAAGTACATTATTAATCTAGTCCTTGGAAAGGATTAGATTTACTAAAAATTTTCTCTAAATGCTTCTCCTAGTTGCTGCAGTGTTCAGGACAGAACCTCACATATTAATGACAGTAAACATTAGGTCTTTTAATGGCAAAATGGAAATGATTTATTCTTCTTGATTCTTAACCTGGATACAACTAGTGGCCCAAACAGAATACCGTCAAGTGATTTTGTCCAAAGTGTGCTCATCAGAATGTTGTAAGGGTTTTTTAGAGTATTTTAGAATTCAGAGCACAGTTAATTCAGTTAAATAACAGGGGTGGAGGGTAGTTCTTTGTTATGTGAAGTCAGACAAATGTAGGTGTCATTTCAGATTTTTTCCCACTTTTCACTATCTGGTATGTAACACCCAGGTCCCTATTTTTTAGCACTATTTTTTTTTCAGCCTAATATGAATTTAAATTACCATAACTTAAAGTTTCAATAAATATATCTTTATCGGGCTTATTGCAATTATTTGTTACTTAGGTGGTGAAAATTCAATCAAGAAGAAATTTTTCTGACTCAAAAAGTGTTCTTAGATGAATTCTCAGCTGCGAGTCCAGCATACCTCAGAGGGTTCAAGCTTAATTTTAGAACCATACATGAACATTATTGAGAAAAAAGATATTCTCCTTGTAGTGAATAATTTTTTTCAAAGAACTCAGGGTTCAGAATATTTCATTCTCTTTTAACATTCTTATGAATGACAAGTAATAGACTGGAGGTGTAGCTCAGTGGTAGAACACTTGCATAGCAAGCTCAAAGGCCTGGATCCAATCCCCAGCACTGCAAAAAAAAAGAAAAGTAGTGGTATCTCCATTGTACAAATCGGAAAGAGGTCAAAACTGTTCTGTACTTTGGGGCAAAGATTTAAAACAAAACAAAAATAACCACAGCAAAGCCTTATTTTCAAAGCAGTTCTTTTGTTTCCCCTCAAAAGGTAATTGTTATTTAAACATTTTCTATTGTTTTTAAGCCTTTTAATGTTTTAGAAAGGAATCTTGATTAAAATAGCCAAGATGCCTTTTTCCCAGATGTATGGTAAAAGAGATAATGTCATAAGCATTACCTCTAACTCTGCACTTTTACAAGTGTTTAAAATATTGCTCTGAATGTTACTTAAGAATTTAGGTAATTGTTAAATAATCCCTTTATATTAAAAATTCCTCTATAGAAAGGGAGGCTATAAGTCATTTTTGTTATTAGCCATCTAATTTGTAGTACTACTGGGAAAATGAAGATTTGAAAGGTTTAAAAACTAAGAATGTCACAAAAAAAGAAAAGAGGAAAATCACTAATTCTTTGGTTTGTGCTATTTTGAGATTAAGTTGCTGGGTTTTTTTTTCCCCCACCAGAAAGTTCACATTCTCCAACTGAATGTAACCAACCGTATATCTTCAACCTAATTTATTTAATAATTTACCTAAGATTGTGTGCCAATTTTCACTTCTGTGGGTGAATATTTGAACTTATGATTGAAACAGAAGCATGCAACGAAGTGGAGAAATTAAGACTTAAGATTTTGGCCTTTAAGGATCTTTGCTTTCCTTAAAGTATTTTGATAGCATTTCCTTTTGCTGTTTTTCCCTCAGAAAATTTGACATTCTGGTCTTTAGTTCTAAAATAGAAATACTCTTATTAGATTTATCCAGAAATTGTGCAAAAAGAGCAAATCATCTTTTTTGAGCTTGGTAAATTGGTCCTTCTTTTTAGATAGCTTGAAATTGGGAAATATACAAGTGTAGATTGTACTTGATATCTTACTTAATATTTAATATGGTAAGACTTAAGGTATCCTCTTAAATGGAAGATTAAATTACTCAGTGGATTTTATGTTTCTTCTAAATGTTCACTTAAGTGCAAGACCTAATGCTAGTTATATTGAAACTATTGGCATTAATCAACTTCTACTCCTAAGCAAGAAAGGAAAACTAATTGGAAATATGTTGAAGGGGTTTTAATAGTTAATTACCTTAAAAACATATTTTAAAGAGATAGGCATTTGAGTTGCCTAAGAAGCAGAATCTAGAATCCTAGGTGCTGGTCTTTATGTACCCCTCTGGAAAGCTAAATTAGATTTGTGGTATATTTTATCATTTTATACCCTGATGTAGTCATTTATAAAATAGAGATGTATTAGATTCTCCAGAGAAAGAGAAGGAATGGAAGGAAGGGAAAAGAAGGGAAAGGAAAGGGAGGGAGGGAAGGAGGAGGAATTGATTAGAGAGTGAGAAGTCCCAAAATAGTCAGGAAGCTGGAGACCCAAAAGAGCTGATAAGGGTCCATTTTGATCTGAAGGCCTGAGAAGTAGGAGAGCCAGTGGTGTAAGTTCTGAAAGCCAGCAGCCTTTAGATCTAAGAAGAGCCAATTTTTTCCAGGTGTGGAAATGCACACTTATAATCCCAGCGACTCAGGAGGCTAAGGCAGGAGGATCGCAAGTTCAAGACCATCCTCAGCAACTTAGCAAGGCCCTAAGCAACTAAACAAAACTCTGCTTCAAAATGAAAAGAGCTAGGGATGTGGCTCAGTGGTAAAGCACCCCTGGGTTAAATGCCCAGTACCCCACCACTGCCCTCCCACCCCCCCAAAAAAGAGCCAATTTTTCACTTGAGTCCAAAGGCGGGAAAAGATTAATGTCTCTATTCAGAAAGTCAGGTAGGAGTAGTTCCCTCTTACTCAGTGTTTTTGTTCTGTTCAAGTCTTTGATTGATAGGGCAAGTCCCAGTCACATTAGAGAGGACAGTCTGCTTTATTCAGTTTGCCAGTCCAAATGTTGATCTCATCCAAAAACACACTCACATGTTTGATCAAAGGTTTGGGTACTCCATAGGTTAGTCAGATTGATGCATAAAATTACCATCACAAGAGAGAATACCATATGTCCGTATATTGCTTTCAGGATTTTTGGAAAACCTGTAACTTGTTGTGACTAAGACATACCATTTGAGAAACTTTGCATTAGACAATATAACTTATTTGCACCGATAGATGAAATGGCTGCTTATATACCACAGGACTTTCTTCCCTATCCCCTGACATAGAAAGATGACAGAACTGGGAATGAGTAAAAGTGAATTTATGCATAATGTTTTGCCCCCTTTGATTAATTAAGCCATTGGGCAACTGGGTGCTATGGCACACATCTGTAATCCCAGCTACTTGGGTGGCTGAGGTAGCAAGTGTACTTTTGGAGATGGGGTATAGCCAAGGGTTGCATTATGACTTTCATGAGCCCCTTCTCCATAAAATATTTTAAAATTCCATTTTATGACTTGAAATAAGAATGATTATATTAATATTAAATACTAAAACATTTCCATGGGCCCCTAAAAGTGTTGTGGACCTTAGGCATATGGCATAGTGATTAAAAGAAGGTTCTGTAGTAATGCTGTTACTTCCAGGGATTTGGAGTAACTTGTATGAGCAACTTCCCTGAACCACAAGATTTACAGAATAATACTATTAGCGAGAGGTGAGCTCAATAATAAGAGTTCTTGCCTAGCATGCATGAGTTCCTAGGTTCAATGCCTAGCACAATGGGGAAAAAGGCATACAAGAATAAATCATTGTACTCACTTTAAAACTCTTGTTATGAGGATAAATGAAATTATGCCTGTAAAGATGCTTAGCACAGCACTTTGTATATAGTGAGTGTTCAGTAAATGTTAACTGTTCCTGAATAACCTCAGAAACAAACTTCTTGAAAAATGGTTCTCAAAGGTGCAGGAAATAGTGTTGCTAACTCTATTGTTTAACAGTGGAAAGAGAGAGAGGCAAATTAGAGTTTGTGTAACAGTACCTCTAGTTCTGGCTTTTGGCAATATACTTACCTTTCAAGCAATTTTGAGAGAAAAAGCTCCTGCTTTGGCTAGTTCCCATTGTCAGAATGGTTTTGACTGGTAGGAATGCATATGAATCTAAGTGCACTTTTGTGCAATAGCAGACCTCCTGGACTAATTGGTTTGATAACATTGAATACTAAGGGAAAATAAAAGGGTAATCTGGAACCTGCCTTGAAGGGCATTTGAAATTCAACCCTACATTTATTAGAGCCCCAGTTCTTAAAGTGCTTAATAGCCAGATGTGCTCCTGTTTGTCAGGCTTAGAATTTGTTACATTTGTGTGTGGAATGACATGATTGAATTACATACACTGGTATAATAGCTAACCCATCCCTAGTTTCCTTATTCTGTGGATTCAAGGAAGAATCATGACTTTTTCTCTTCTTCATACTTTGGAGTTAAATGCATTTAAAATTCAAGTAATTTATGTGAATTTTTTGTACTTAGTGTGCCACTGAGTTAATATTGTGCCCTCAGCTAAATATTTAGACTGCTTTGTGTGCACTTATGTTCTTCATGTTCTTATAGAATGCAACACTCTTTAGTAAATGTTTACAATTGTTAGATGAAATTGCTCTTTCAAATGTGATCACCACCACAGTACTTAATAGGGGATCCATTGTCTAATGGCTAGAAATGTTTGAAAGACCACAAAAAGTGAGTAAAAGCATGATTTGGTGAAAAGAATGTAGGCCTTGGAGTCAAACTTTGGGTCAAAATCTTGCCATGCATGATACCAGTAGTAAAACTGTGGTTAATGATCTTAAGCTCCCTGAGCTTCAGTTTGTTCATCTGTAACATAAAGATAATAATACTTATCTGAGGAGTTTCTTTTAGAAGATTCCTCATGTTATATGTACAACATTAAGCATTAGTATAGCACATAGAAAGCATTCAACTATTGTGATCAACACATTAAAATGATATAATTATGTCCTGCCTACATACAAGAATAATTTAGAGCTGGGCACAGTGGCACACGCCTATAATCCCAGCAGCTGGGGAGGCTGATCACAAGTTCAAAGCCAGCCTCGGCAAAAGCGAGTCACTAGCTGGGTGCAGTGGCACACACCTGTAATCCCAGCGCTTTGGGAGACTGAGACAGGAGAATCGCAAGTTCAAAGCCAGCTTCAATAATGGTGATGCATTAAGCAACTCAATGAGACCCTGTCTCTAAACAAAACACAAAATAGGGCTGGGGATGTGGCTCAGTGGTTGAGTACCCCTGAGTTCAATCTCCAGTACCAAAAAAAAAAGATTTCGATGGCTTACAATAAGATATACTTTCATAAATAATCAAAAGTGAAGTGCTTTTTTTCCCCCTAAATTACTTTTAGTTGGGATTCCTATACTATGTGTAGAAACCTCAATACTAGAGAATCAAGAATAAGACATAGTTCATTCCCTCCTGTAATTTTCAGAAATTAAACCTGGAACTGCTTTGATAACAACATGTATAGTGGTTTAAGAACACCTACTCTGAGGCTGTACTTCCTGAGTAAGGATTCAATCTCCCCATTTAATATGCACGTGACCAGAGGCAAGTTAATTAACCTGTGCTCAATTTTTCTCATCCAGAAAACGGAAATAACAATGTTACCTCCGTTGTGGTTCTTAGGAAACGTCAATGAGCTAATATTTGAAAGGCATTTAGAATAATTCCTGGCTCGTGGAAAGCACTATGTAAACATTAAACAAAAACTATGATGCACCAAATCAGGCTTTTGCAGTTTGAGTATATTCAAAGAACATCTTTTGATCTTTTGCTGAATTCAGTATTTTACTTTCCTGAAATGAGTTATACTGATGTTGTTTGCTTTATATTTGCTGCCTTATCTGTGTAAGGAAAGCAGTCTGATCAGCCAAAGATCAGACTTTATCACTAATTCTAAATAATAAGAGAATTTTTTGGAATTTTACGGAATTTTACATCTAACATAGTCTTCATGTACTGGAATATATTAATAAATGTCACTATTCAGTGTAATATTTTTCTGAGTAAATCGGCTACAGACTTTAAAAAAAAATGAACAGTGCTCTCAGAATCAAAACCAGGAGTCAACTTCTCTGTAGAGAAACAAGTAATATAAACAAAATTCCTTTTTATTCATAAACATTAGAATAAATCCAAGTATATTTTACTTTATTGACTAGTTTGATGAGATACTAAATTTTATGTTCAAAGTAACCATGGTTTTTTGGTTTTGTTTTTTTAATTAGTGTCTGATTACAGTCTCTTAGAAAATCTTCCTTGTCACCTGTTCTGCTTACCAAGTTACTTGGGACTATGTTCCATTACATTTTTGAACTTTTTATTGTGCTTTTGGGAAAGCAAATTACTCTTTTTTTTTTTTTAATTTTTTTAGTTGTAGATGGACGCAATATCTTTATTTTATTTATTTATTTTTTATGTGGTGCTGAGGATCGAACCCAGTGACTCACGCATGCGAGGCAAGCGCTCTACCACTGAGTCACAACCCCAGCCCAAATTACTCTTAAATGGATCTACTATATGCTTTGTACACTTTGTGTTTCATAATTTAATCAAGACTCAACTATAAATACTAATAAGCCAATCACCAGTATCCAAAGTTTAAAACCTGCAAGGAGTAGCAGTTACAGATTTTCTTTAGATAAGAGGCTCTTTAAAGAATAGATACTTGAAAATTAGGTGTTTTCTCCCCCACACGTACTCAACAGGAAGATTTTGGAAAGGAAGCAAAATACTTGGATTTAATTTTTTGTTATATCCTAATATAATAGAAATTAATTGACTGAAATAAGTAGTTTCACTATGATTTAGAGTGCTAAATGGGACTTAGAGAAATAGTGAGCTTTGAGTCTAGTATATGTGCGGTGGATTGGTTTTCTGTATATGTGTGTAGATTGGGGACTGAACTCAGGGCAATCACACATACTAGGCAAGCGCTCTACTAAAGAGCTACATCCCAGCACCTCAAGCCTAGTTTTAACTCTTTGTTTTATTCCTGGGCAGGCTGCTGTTAAAGTATCATCTGTATAAGAGGAGTAGTAATGATAAAAGTTGCCGCCTTCGACACAAGCCAGGTGCCTAGTATTAATCTCCTAATTCATCATCCACCCTGTGAGGTAGACCTGGATATCTTCAGGTTATAGGTGAATCATAAGCCCCTGGGTCTGCAACCTTTTACAAAGTGTTATATCAGGCATTTACTTACTGGAATTAACCAGTAATAAATGAAATTTGGCATCATTTGTTGCCATGAACAAGATAGTAGTGAAAAATTATTTTTACAGGCTGCCCTTACCATCAAATTAGTCTCATGGATAGGTGGAAGATGATACACTTTTTCAAGTAAAATTGCCAGAACAAATTTAATCAAAATCTTTGTTAATTGTGCTAATTGTGTTAATTGTGTTAATTAAAGCTGCTTTCTTGGTGATGCTGTTAGTAGATTCTAGTTATTTGATAATTACTTATTGCTCTATATCAGGGGTTGGCAAAGTATGGCCAAGGGGACAACTCTGTCCTTCTGCCTTTTTTTTTGTAAAAAAAATTTTCACTGGAACACACTCACATTTGTTTGTGAATGGACTGCAAAACCCAAAATGTTTACTCTTTGGTTTTATTGAAAAGATTGCCAGCTCTTACTCTAACTCATTCAACAAGATCTGAAGTAGTCAAATTTTAGATCTAACCCTAAAGCTGTATGAAATGTTCTTTAAAAATGTTCATGTGATTTATCTTTTGTGGGAAAAGGTTGAAGAAGAAGTAAATTAAGGTGATGTTTCTTTTCCTCAAGTCCTTTCCACTGGTTCTTTGAGAATTTCTTCACTGTTATACATTATATGTAATATTGCCGAGCTGATTTAATGTGTTTTAGGGTCATTTCTTTCTCCAGGTGATAAGCCTCCTCCCTTAAAAAGATAACAAAGAGGATACAAGAAAGATTCAGTTTTACAGAGAAATTAAATTTGGCCATATGTGAGTTTTTTATTTACCTTCCTTATTCAGGAGGAGTCAATGGTTATCAGGTTTCCAATTAGGAAGTTATCTGATCCCTTTAAAAGTAATGTCTGTCCATTCCCTCTGTTGAAGCAAGTAAGTGCTGGGTCCCCTTGACGCACTCAAGTTTCACAAGCCTTGGGATCTTGCGTCTATCCTTTACTTTAGGATTCATAATTGAGAGTGAGAACCTTTTCCCATCACACACATGAATATAATGAAGGTGTCAGAGTAACTTTTGTAGAGTTAGCAGGAGAGTACCTTGAGACTAATTATTCAGCATTAAATTTTTTTGTTCTGGTTCAACTTCCAAAGGAGAAATTTGGGTTTGGAAAATGTGTTTATGACATTTTTTTCCTTTTTTCTGTCTTCTGACTATACTAGACAACAAAAATCAAGCATTAACTTTTTTTATGACTTGGCAGTAGGTACTACGATGATGTGGCTTTTTTTTTTTTGTACATTTGTCATCAACTCAATAGCACATTTAATCTTCCAGTAGGTTTTAACTCATTAACATTTTGTATTCCTCTTTGATGTTTCAATAGTGAATTGGGCTGAGTTTGAAAATATCTTGCTTGTATCTGCAATAGTTAGGTAAATAGGAATAAATGTTTATACAGGTTGCACATGTGCAATAAACCTGGTGTTCCCCCCCAAAAAAAATAGTTAATGTAAAGCCAGTTAAGTTTTAACTAATAAAAATACTTAAAAGAAATTTATATGTTTTAGGTGAAAATACGGATATTTAAGTGTTAGTTGGGCGTGGTGGCGCACACCTGTAATCCCAGCACTTTGGGAGGCTGAGACAGGAGAATCGCAAGTTCAAAACCAGCCTCAGCACCAGCAAGGCGCTAAGCAACTCAGTGAGACCCTGTCTCTAAATAAAACACAAAATAGGGCTGGGGATGTGGCTCAGTGGTCTAGTGTCCCTTAGTTCAATTTCCGGCACCAAAAAGAAAAAAAAGAAAAGGAATAGTCAAGCTTTGCTTGCAGGGAAGATTATTGACAAAGGAGTAAAGAAATAGAGTTTCTAGAACATAATGGAGATCACCAAAATGATAAATGTTTTTTAATTTCTAATCAGGAAAAATTGATACTTTGTTTCCTACTTTAGTTTGTACTTATTAGCAGCAGCAGAGATTTTTCAAAAAGGATTTTATAGTTCAAGTGTTTATATCCAAGAAAAAGGTCCTGGTCAGCTATAATAATACAATACTTTCACAAGCATACAATCTCATTGTTCCTAAATCTAGAGTACATTAGTGATGGAAAGAATATGAATGCTGTTTAGCTTTTGTTTGTTTTTGGTTTGGCTTTGGGCTCATTATTCAAACTTTGATATTACTTTTTCACTGTACAGTGGAGTAATGATGTCTTCTTTATAGAATCTTGTAATTAATTAAATAATATAACAAATGGAAAGAACCAGTTATATGGTGTTTAGTGTGTAGCTGCATTTGTCACCTGCTGTATCATCACTGTGATTACTTCAGGTAATCCTTTAAAGTGATTGTTCTATGAGTAATTATGTGCCTTCCACTTAGTGTGTTATGTACCTGAGTGATGGATTTCCCTCACTCTTTTACAGTAGTGGACAAGGTGTGTGCATGTGTGTTTTAATGATAGTACTAAGACATTATTACAATTGGAGAAATGTAAATAAACTTTTTGGGGGTATTTTGATGCAGACAGCTTTACTAAACCGCCTGGAACGAATTTTCGAAGCATGTTTTCCTTCTATATTTGTCCCTGATGCTGAAGAGGATGTTACTTCCCTGAAGCACTTGCTGGAAACAAGCACCTTGCCAATAAAAACAAGAGAGGCCTTAGCTGAAAGTGGGTAAGTAGCAGACAGTTTTTAGATACCATATGGTTTTGGCTGTTCTGATTTATAAAGCTTTCTGATAGCATTAAGGATCTAAAAGGTTACTGTGCTGAAATTTAGTCGTGTTCTGCTAAAAGACATAACGAAGGGCTGGGGATGTAGTTCAGCAGTAGAGCACTTGCCTAGCATGTGTGAGGCCCTGGATTCAATTCCCAGCACCTCCCCCGCTTTTTTTTTTCCTTTGCATTTTGGTACCAGGGATTGAACCCAGGGGCACTTAACCACTGAGCCACATCCTCAGCCCTTTTTATTTATTTCAAGACAAGGCCTAAGTTGCTTAGGGCCTTGCTAAGTTGCTGGGGCTGATCTCAAACTTGTGCTCTTCCTGCCTCAGCCTCTCTAACCACTGGGGTTACAGGTGTGTGCCGCTGAGCCCGGCTTCTCTATTTTTGAACCATTTCTTTTGATATTTCTAAATCAGTACTTTAATCAGTCAATGTCATGTATTATTTTTGGATTTCCTAGTATGATAAATAAGGCTTTAGATCTTATCTCTGCTATTTTGACTTCATCTTCCTGGATCTACTTAAGCTTTGGGTTATTTTTCTTACTTGGCATTCTCATTATAATTTTATTATGATCACATAAATTTTGTTCACTGTTAAGCCCCTGTTTCCTTTATCCAACTTTCTCTTGGACTTTGAGCATTCCTAATCTGAAAGTCCAGAATCTGAAATACTCTAAAATTTTGTTTGGGCACAAAAGTGGCTTATGCTAGTCCCAGCTACTTAGGAGGCTAAAGCAGGAGGATCACTTGAGCCCTCAGTATTTATAATATAGGATTTATATGCATTCAGGACCAGCTGATCAACACAGTGATCCCATCTCAAAAAAAGGAAAAAGTTTCCAATTTTGGAACATTTCAGATTAGGGATGCACAATTGGTAAAGTCTAAGTAAATCTAAAATCTGAAACACTTCTGGTCCAGCCATTTCTAATAAGAAATATTCCACCTATAATTGCTTATCTTTCTCATTTATTGAGAGCCTTTCCCTACCCTCTAGCAGCCTGTTAGTATAATTTAACTTGTAAGCAAACCTATCAGGTTGTCCCCCCCCTCCCCCCGCCCCCTTGAAGCTCTCAAAGCTCTTCCTCCCTGTTATCTTCTCATATCCAGAATGGTTTCTGTCTAGGCCTCTTACTCATATGTTCTCTTGAGACTTCCTTTCACTCAGATCCCACTTTGGTGGAGCACATTTTCTAATAACCTCCTGAGGGAAAAAAATACATGGGAGACAACAATGTTATTTATTCTACTTTCACATTGAATTTATAGTTTAAGATCTTTTCTTTGTTGCTGACCTTCAATAAAGTATCTTGAGAGTCTTTTTTCATTCATTGGACTGACCATGAGGTAGGATCATTCAATCTAGGGGCTTCTGTTATTGATTATTGAGTATTTCTTTTATGTTATTACCTCAACAATTGCCTTCCTTCCATTGCCTGTTTTCTCTTTGGGGAACTCCTGTGAATTATTGGATCTTACAGGGTCTAGATTGATTTTCCCATTTAAATTTTTTTTTTAAATATTTTATTTTTTAGTTTTAGGTGGACACAATATCTTTATTTTATTTTTATGTGGTGCTGAGGATCGAACCCAGTGCCTCCCGCGTGCTAGGCGAGCACGCTACCACTGCGCCATAACCCCAGCCCCCCCATTTTAATTTTAACGTTACTTTTATTCCTGGGCTGTTCTTTTGCATTTTATCATCTGCCTCTTTTAGGATCCTCCCCCTCTGCAGGTCACTCCTTCTATTTAGCTAAGTCAGCTAAATAGCTTCATCCTTCATCCCTTGCTCATCAGCTTGCTCCTTCATCAGCTTGCTCCTTCATCCCTCTCTGTGACCTCAGTATCTGTAATGTAGGATTTAAGTATCCCTTGATTTTGTTAAAGATTGGTATTGTGTTTTGCTACTTGGTTTCTGTTTAGGGATAATTTCTGAGAAAAGAAGGGACAAAAACAAGTTTTATATTGTGCTGTTTTAAAAATATTTAGTTGTATGTTTTTTTAATGTGCTATTTATACAGATAATTGATACTCTTGGATTCATTCAGTCATCTCTCTCCAAGTGATTCATTCCAAGGAAATAGTACAACCATACAATAACACATAAGCATAAGATACAGGAAGATAGTCATTACCATTCTAAGAGCTAAACAGTAAGAACAACTTACCAAGCCTGGCATGGTGGTACATAACTGTAATTCCAGCAACTCAGGAGGCTAAGGCAGGAGGATTGCAAGTTTGAGGACAGTCTTGGCAACTTAACAAGACCTTCTCTCAAAGTGAAAAATAAAATAAATGAAAGGGCTGAGGTTTAGAGCATCCATGAGTTAAATCCCCATAACCACAAAAAACAAAAACAAACAAACAAAAAAAATAGAACTGTAGGGTTGTAGCTAAATAAATGTTGGTTCATCAATCTAATAGAACATCACACAACCATTGATAAAGTCATAGTAGTCCACACCCATGGATGCCTGAAACCTCAGGTAGTACTAAACTCCCTTTGTATACTGTATTTTTTTTTCCTATACATCTATACCTATGGTAAATGTTTATTTATAAGTTAGGCATGAGATTGAAATAATAATAAAATAGAACAGTTATAACATTGTATTGTAATAAAAGCTATGCAAATTTGATCTGTCAAAATATTGTGTTATATTGAACTCACCTTCTGTAATGATGTAATGATACCATAACTATATGATGAAATGGAGTGAGATAAATGCTCAGAACAGCACCCAATATAAAATTTATGAATTGTTTATTTCTAGAATTTCCCCTTCAATATTTTCAGACCATGGTTGACCACAGGTAACTGAAACCTCAAAAGTGAAACCACAGTTAAGAAGGAACTACTATACATTCATAAACAAGTAAATGCTTAAGTTTAAAGAATACAAAAGTATAGATATGCTATAATTGCAACTGTATATTTGTAGATCAAGATCCAAGGAGAAAACACAAATATTAAATAGCTATATTAAGGTAGTGAAATACTAAGTGATTTAATATTTTTTATAATAAAAAGCTACATTTCTACTCCTTACTCTCATTACTGGCATATTGTTTCATATGAATTAGTTACTTTTCTAATAAGTATTGGCTTTTGATTTCATTCACATAACTGTTTACACCTGTTAGACACAAGATAAATTGGAATGCATAATGTGTCAGCATATTAAAAGTGAAATTCATAGTGAAAACTTTTGAGTAACCTGTTGGTGGTGGCTTTATTATGGCCTTTGCAGAGAACTGCTGGATGTATGGACTGAACTACAGGATATCCATGATGCACATGGCTTGAGATATCAGTGGGGCGGCTCCCATAGCAACAAGAAGCTTTTGTGCTCCTTGGGAATAGACACACGAAACATTGTGAGTTTTAGTACTTTGAAAACTCCTTGGAAATGCTTTTTAAATTTTATACTTTTCAAGCAATGACAAGCTAATTCCTGAGAAAAATATTAGTTTAAATGTTCCTTTATTTTAAATATGCCAAATTTTTTTTTAAACATTTTTTAGTTGTTGATGGACGCAATGTCTTTATTTTATTGCTTTGTATGTGGTGCTGAGGATCGAACCCAGGGCCTCACGCATGCGAGGCAAGCACTCTACCGCTGAGCTACAATCCCAGCCCTAAATATGCCAAATTTTAAACATTCATCTACCTAAGTGATTGTCCAAGCAATATTTCTCATTTTTAGAAAAAGTTATTTTAGTGTTTTCCCTTAACTATCAAAAGAAAGAATTGGACCTAGATTTTTTAAAAAATTCCATACGGGCAATTTATTTAATTCATCATTCACAATGTACATAATAATGCATTGTAAGCATATTTTGGAGACTAAATATGTTCTTTATCTCTAACACATGTTTGTAGCTCTTCACGGGCAATAAGAAGCAGCCTGTTATAGTGCCCATGTATGCAGCAGGATTGGTAAGTACAGACGTGTCTTGGCGTATATTTGTTATTACTGCATGTTTAGTGATACACGCAAAATATCCTTTTTGATAGCATAAGTCCCTTTAGTCTTTGTCTCAGGACATCTTTCAGTATTCTTATACTTTGTTTTTGTTGAGATATACATGATAGTAGGGTGTATTTTGACAAATTATACGTGCATGGGGTGCAACCCATTACAATTTTGATCCCATTCTCGTGATTGAACATGTGGAGTTACACTGATCATGTATTCATACATGAGCATTGTATAGAAGTTCATTGGATTAGACAAAGGGGAATGAAGGGAGGAGAGATGGGAATAGGAAAGACAGTAGAATGAATTGGACATAATTTTCCTATATTTTTAAATTGAAAATTATTTTTAGTATTAGTGCTTATAACTTTAAAATGCACCTTTGAAGGACTCTTCTAAACTTGCTTTTAGAATAAAACTGAAGTATCTGAAAACTTAAGGGTGTTTTTTTAATCCAATTAATTTTAAATAATGCAATATTGAGGCAATGGATATACATAAAATCTTAGAAATACCAAATTATAGTAAACTAATGAATCAGGACCCATATAATTGGTCCTTAGTTTCTCTATTTTAAATAAATTGTTTTTTCAAATATGCCAAGTAGTCTCAGATAACTAAGGCATTTTCATTGTTCCTTATGTAGCCTCAGTCACATTTTAAAGTTTGATGTGTGTGTTCTTGGTGTGTGAGTTATTGAATAAAAATGTCCTATCAAACTAAAAATTTTCAAGTTATGGTAGCCAATATCTTGTAAAATGAATAACACTTGATACAGAATTTAAATTTTACCACCCACATGCACATGTGAAATTGAATTTGCTATGGAACTTGACCCTCTTAGAATCTTTTTACAAATAAACACTAATTGATATTGAATTAGAATATTTTGGGGTTTTTTTTGTGTGTGTGTGAGATTTTCTTTGCTTGAGCTTTCTTGCCGATTTCTGTCCCTTTGTAAATAGTGTTATCTTGTACTTTTAAAAATTGGATTATCCCTACATTCTTTTTTGCTGTAGATCTATATAATCCAGAATATTTAACTTATTGGTTATTTGGCTTTTACCCCCCCGCCCCGAAAGAATCTCACTGCAGAGATGGTTGCTGTTAGATTGTCATGATCTGAGCAGGAACTAGGAATTTCATTTGTAGGCGCTTTCATTCAGTATGCTGAAGGCAGTAACCTATTGCTTATGTGTAGCCTCAGCACATTAGCCAGTTCTTTGAGGTTTGAAAGAAGTTAAAGCTAACATTTATGCTTTATTTTTCTACTTATCACCTTTATTATTGATAACTTTATAAGCCTTAATCCCAAAGTTTATTTAGTGCATATAAATGTATCTTCTCTCCATCTTTGTGATGGCATTCATCTAGAAACATTCTGATCAAATTTTAATTATACCTCAATTTTTCCCATGGTACATTTCACATGCCATGCTTAATAATCTTTGAATCTCTTTTGGAGGAGTAGTACCTGAAATCATCATTTAATTTACTGTTTCTCAAACTTTAATGTGCATCAGTCATTTGAAAGCCTTCTTAAAACAGATTGTTGGGCACCACCTCCAATTTCTTTCTTAGGTATTTTGGAGTATGGGTCTTTAGAACCATTGGTGTAAGTGATAGTTTAAAATAGAAATCTTGGGTGACACTAGTAATTGTTTGGCATGTGTATGTTCTTGCATAAGAGCACTTGAGAGCACCAATGTAATATATAGGGTATTGTGTTAGACCATGAAATTATCTTCATTTTTTTTTTTGGCTGCTAGACTAAGACTCTGTGCATATACTATTGTCAAGAATTGAATCTGTGAAATGCTTTATTTTATTCCCTGTTTTATAGAGGAATGGAGTTCTTCTGAAAGCATGTTTTTAGAAATTTACAGATTCTAGCATTACTGACTTGGCAACTTCAATTTTTTCCCCCCCAGTTAAGGATGACTTTTGTCTAGGATATAACCTTCAGCTGATAAATAATCAGAAGCTTATCAAGTATTATTTCTAAATATATAAAAGCTTCACTCTTTTCAGGCCAGCAGCCTGGATTATCCATTTTTTGTATTGATACAAAGTGCTGATCCCCCATCTCACCCCACCTCCAGTTTCTATGCCTATCGAGAATATCTTTTTGTCAAAGATTTGTAATAAAGCCATCGGAACATGAAATGGCAGTGTCTCTACCAGTCCAGTCTAAGAACCTAAATACTAACTCAGGTACCTTAGTGGAGGTGAGTGTAGCTCAGTGGTAAAATGTGTGCCTAGATCCTGAATTCTAACACCAACACCACATACACAAAACAAAATCAAATACCTCATTGGAGTCCAAACACTAAATTGACACTAAAGTATATAGACATCACAATGTAGTATGGAATGTTTCAGAACCGGTTCTCAATTCTCCATGCACACAAAAGTGGCCCTTTCCTACAACTTCATTCCTAATCGTTATAAAGAGAATGCCGGGCGTGGTGGTGCAGCCTGTAATCCCAGCAGTTTGGGAGACTGAGGCAGGAGGATCACAAGTTGAAAGCCAGTCTCAGCAATTTAGCAGGGCACTTAGCAAGTCAGCGAGACCCTGTCCCTAATAAAATATTTTTATAAAGGTCTGGGAGTGTGGCTCAGTGGTTAAACACCTCTGGGTTCAATTCCCAGTATCCCCAAAAAAAGAATTGTTGCATTCTTCCATACCCTTATCCCAGGTTGCATGTATGCTTTTGTGTGACAGTAATAAATATGCTCTTTAAAATGTCTGATTCAAAATATAAGGTCTGGCTTCAAAAACATTTAATTGTAAAGTTAGGATTATAAAATAGTTCCCATTATAAGATTTTCTGTAAACAAAATGTCTTTAGTAATTTCCAAGTAAGCTTTGTTCTTCCTAATTCACCTTATTTCATGTTACAATTTTATGCCATTTTTTTTTTTCTTAAAAAAGTAAGATGTGACCATTATGTGAAGCTCTTTAAAAAAAAAAGTGCTAGTATTACTAAACTGTCTTTGGTTCAAGATTAAGATGCATAACATACTCACAAATATGTTAAAATTGTATAAATCAACACACATAATGAAGGGATTCATTGTTACATATTCATACATGCACATGATATAATGATATAATTTGATCAATATCATCCCCTAGTATTTCTCCTTACCCTTCCCCTGGTTCCTATTCTCTATTGATCTTTGTTTTCATGAAATTCCCGCCACACACACACACATTCCTTTGCCTTTTTCCTTTCTAGCTTCTATGTGTGAGAGAAAACATGATCCTTGACTTTGAGTTTGGTTTATTGTGCTTAACATAATGTTCTCAAGTTCAATCCATTTTCCTGCAAATGACAATTTAATTATTCTTTATGGCTGTATAAAACCTGATTGTGTATATATACACCATATTTTCTTTATCCATTCATCCACTGACAGACACCTAAGCTGGTTCCATAGTTTGGCTCTTGTGAATTGGATGCACATTTCATCATAACAATTTAGCAAATGTTTTTCTAGTCTGGAAAAAAAAAAAGTTAACACATTAGTTATTGATTTGTGTATCATAGTTGAAATATTACATTTGAGAACATTTACTACAGTGTTGCAAAGTATAGACTACAAAATTTAATCTTCTGTTTTGAAAGATTGTGTGCTTTCTATCATTGGTTTCATTTTTATGCTGTCCTTAATGCCACTTGTGTGTTTATCATTAGTACCGAAACACTCGAAACAAACCACACAAGTCAGCTTTGGAAACATACAAACTATACACGTGCATTGAGAATTCTAGGCTCCCAGCTCACGGTGCATAAGGAGACAAACGTGCATTCATGTGCCACTGGTGAATACATTGCTGTTTGCCTTTTAAGGAGCAAGTCAAATAAATTATACCATGTGATGATTGTACAGTGAAAGATTATAAACCAATTTTTAGAATGAAAAAACAGGATTGTGGTGATTATTCAGTGAAATACAGTAACTTTTAAAAAAGTTTATGGGTTGATTTTCTCCCACCCACTCATTCATGGCTAATATACCTTTTTCAGGGCATGTTAGAGCCCACCAAGGAACCATTGAAACCACTCTCTGCTGCAGAAAAAATTGCTTCCATTGGTCAGACAACCACCTTGACACCAGAGATGAACACATGTACATCTGATCAATTCCAGGTAAAAATATCAGTGTTTATATAGATGTTTTGCATATATTGACACATGTCCACACGTACTTTTTCCTTACTATATAACTTCGTTTTGATGATGGACATAGTTTTGATTGCTAATTAACATTCTTTGGAATACAATGAACAAATTATCTCTAATTTTCAAAAACAAAGGCACAACATGAGAACAGGGTAATTGTGGATAAGTTTTTATACCTGTCCATGCCTTAGTCTCATGAAATGAAGAGTTTGAAAAAATGATCTTAAAAGTACATTGCAGTTTGATTATTATATGATCATAATTACTGACTCAAATCTGGTAAGTACTGAATTTAAAAAAAACAAACAATGGGAAACACTGCATTTATGCCCACTCTTCAAGTCTGCTATGGTATGTTTTTCCTGAAATCCTGTGAAATTTTAGAAAGCAACAAAAGCTGCCTTACCTTTTTTATGCTTTACTTCTTTGGCAATTTAAGCACAAGTTTTATTTCAGTCCAGTATACTCACATTAAAGTCTGCCTTCTCACTTTCTACCTGGAGAAAATGGGCCTTTTTGGTTTGCTTACTCTACTACCTCAAATTAGAAACTGACTTAATGCTGGTTAAATATTGTTTTGTTAGTGAACATTAACATTTCTAAACCATGTTCTTGCCATGTATGTCATTTCTTAAGCTTAAATATCATCTTCAGTGGTATCTAACACAAAAAATGTCCTTTTGGATAGCCTTGCCCAAAATGTGTGTTCCATTGAACACAACTCCCCAGCAATGGTCTACTGAAGCAAGGTTTCAGGGTAAAATAGTTAGGGAGGCATAAGAATTATTTCCCAAACCACCCTTGGAGACTAGCAACACATACAGTAAAGATTAAGAGTTGTGCAGTAAATAGTCCGTTTTAATTCTAACTCATTTCTCAGATTTATTTGGTCCCAGGATTCTTTTGCAGGGGTAAGGGAAAAAGGAATAACTCCTATAGAACCAATATTTTTAAGAATATACTTTAGAAAATGATGCATAGGTCCACATCTTATCTGTGTTTCAAGAAACATCTAACGTTACTGTTACACACCACTGTGTTTTTTCCTTGGGCATAGTTTAAACATCAATTTGAAGCTGTCAAATTACTGGCACAAAATTAGCGGGCAAGGTAACTTGATGTGTACAATGCCTGGGTTTATTTATGGTTGGGCAAGCAAACAAGGTGGCGCGGGCAAAATATCTCAACAGGTAGAATCTTAACTTCTTTTCATTACCCTGATATGGCCCTCTGGCTATCAACTGCTATTACAAGCCTGCCCTGTCTGTGCAGATTCCAAAATTACTTCTCCCATAGTACATTTCCACTTCTACTCTGTCAACATTCTTATTTCTATAGTGTGAGGTATTAGGAAGGTAACTACTTGGGACATTTATTGAAAATAGAGTTTTCTTACTGAGACATTTATTGCTAAGTTTTGCTTGCCGCCGCCTCTTCATCCAACCAGTTCCACATGTTCAACCCCATAAGCTATTGCATATTTTATTGGAGTTAGCTGTTGCCTGTCATTTTTGCTTTGTTGATTTGATCTTACACATTTCATTTTATTCATACCTCACAGCTTGTCATCTTTTATATAGTTTGATTTAGACTTGATTAAAAGCATATTCCTGATGATGTAATAAAGAACACGTGTTAATTTAGAATTCGGTGCCAAGATGCCTAACCTCCACCACTGAATTGTATGACCCTTGCTTGGCTCCATTTCTGATTCAGGTTAAAATAGTTAACATCTGAAGTGCATTGTAAAGATTCTCCTTATAACTGGGTGTGGTGGTGCACGACTATAATCCCAGCGGCTCAGAAGACTGAGGCAGGAGGATCACAGGTTCAAAGCCAGCCTCAGCAAAAGTGGGGCACTAAGCAACTGAGTGAGATCTTGTCTCTAAATAAAATACAAAGTAGAGCTGGGGATGTGGTTTAGTGGGCATGTGCCCTTGAGTTTTTCCCTGGCGCACACACAAAAAAAGATTTTCCTTATATAAAATGGTATTTCTTACCACTAGTCTTTGGCATGCCATATAATTTAGTTTTTATTTTTTGGTCATGCAGTAACACTGTTAACATCTTCCCAGTAGTTGTACTTTCCAAATGAAACAGCTCCATCCTGTAGTACTAGAAGCTAAGCAAAATGTGTCAGAAAAATCTGTTGGGTACCTCATTTTTTGACAGTGCTTTTGGATCTTCCCATTCTATCCCAATTTTGATACCCATTGAGTTTGGTTGTGTTGAGCTTTTTTGTTTTCAGACTGGCTTAGATATCTTGTAACCATTGTATGTCTAGAGGATTAAAATGCTTTTTAATAAGTGTTAGTGGTGTTTTTTCTAAAATACTTTTACCTGAAAAGGAAGCTCATGTATAATAGTGATACCTTTTATTTTTACCTACTGTCTGTCTTTTTTTCGGGGGGGCGGGGGTGGAGGACTAGGGATTGAACCCAGGGGTGCTTAACACTGAGCCACATCCCCAGCCTTTTTTTATATTTTATTTTGAGGCAGGGTGTCGCTGAGTTGCTTGGGGTCTCACTAAGTTGCTGAGGCTGGCTTTAAATTCCTGGCTTTGATCCTCCTGCCTCAGCCTCCTAGCTGCAGGGATGACAGGCATGCACCACCACACCCAGCCCTACCCACCGAATTTGAAAGGTACCATTACTGATTGCCCCCTCAATAAATAATTAAACTGTACTTTATTGACAGCAATCGAACTAGTCCCCACTAGCAACTTCTCTTGGGCCGCTTGATGCGACTATATTAGTTATGAATCAAAACTTTAAAACTAGAAGAAAAAATTATCTAATACCATACTCCATTTTTTCAGTAAGAAAATATTTGGAAAAACCAAGTGACTCGCCCCAAATCATACATTAGTAGTACCACTAGGACTAAAATCCAAATCTGTCTCCATTCTGCACATTTGTTCTTTTTGTTATGAACTTGTTTTCTTAGTGCTTTTGTCTCTGCAGTAATCATTCATACCACATTGCTTCATCCCAATGCCTTCTGTTTGGATTGCCTTACTTATAAATGTCAAATAGTTTTGTTTTGGTTTTTGCTTACATATTGTTTTTCATCTTCATTTCCACTAAATGTTGATTCATGTTCACACCCATTCTTATAATTTTGGTTATGTCCTCAAAATGCCATATACCTGTATAGGAAGCTAATATTCCAGCAAACCTCTGAAATATTTCTTAGCACCCAGCTCCTTGACGTTATTCAGATAGGACACATTAAAGAGCTTGCTTCATTTATCCAGAAATTGTTATTACACAAATCTAGGTTTTGTCCATCCCTTCATTGTTCAGTATAAGTAAAAGGTCTTATTGATCCAAAAGTGGAATAAGTTGAATCTGTTGGAATATGTTTAGTTTTGTGTTCTGAGATCAACTCAAAAAGATCTTTTCTAAATGTTTATTAATCTTGCCATGTAGGTTTTAAACTAGGCTTTTACCAGCATTTTAAAAACTTATTTGAAATAATTATAGATTCACAGAATGTTGCAAAGATAACAGAGAAATCCTCTGTTCCCCAAGTTACATCATATATAATACAGTATAAAAACCAAGAATATGATACTGGTACAATGTGTGTATGTACTTCTGTATCATGTGTAGATTTAGGTATCCATCACTGTAAACGAACAGAACTCTTTCATCACCATAAATAAGTCCCTTAATAGTCACACTCCACTGTCCCCAGCCATCTTTTATCCATGGAACACTTAGTATTGTTTTACTTGGTTTTTACTCTCTTCCTCAACATTCAGGCTGGACCAGATTTTTGGAAATTAAATACTTAATTTGCCTATCAGTAGTATCCCAATTATATCAAAACAATTATAATATCATGGGATTAGACTTCCCAAAATTCCAAATTTCCAGAATTCAGGCTTCTGTGCTTCAGGGAACAGTGTCTTTACCTACCCAGGAATATGTTTTTAACAAAAGGAAATGACATGTTCATATTAAAATTCTTAAAAAACCACAGAAACACAAGTTGTTTCTTAAAGGTGCCCACACCATTCCCAAAACTAGAAACGAAAATTTTTTTTTTTCCTTTTAAGGATATTCTTCTTTTTGGTACCGGGATTGAACTCAGGGACATTCAACCACTGAGCCACATCCCCAGCCCTATTTTCTGTTTTATGTAGAGACAGGGTCTCACTGAGTTGCTTAGCACCTCACTTTTGCTGAGGCTGAACTTGTGATCCTCCTGTCTCAGCCTCCCAAAGTGTTGGGATTACAGGCATGCCACACCATGCCCGGCTCTTTTAAGAATATTCTTAAAATGAATACTCATTTAAAAAATGTTTTTGAACTATCTTCCATTTTATATTTACCATTTGTTTATTTTACGTTTATATTTGGCAGTTATGAAATTTTAAAACTTAGAATAGTCAAATAGGTTCTGAGAATTCTTTTTGGTACATTATTTTTAAAATTCTGATATCAGATAAGTAATTTCTAAGAGTTGATTAAAAAATAAGTCCCATTTATTGGCTCGATTTCTTTTGTGGAAAGTTATAAAAAACTAGAGACCTTGGATTTTGAACCTTCTCATTTTATAGGGAGATCAACTAAATTAACTGAATTATACAAAGGTCATACAACTAGTTACTTAGTGGTTACTTAATCTTGAACAAACCAAATCTCATTTTCAGTGTGGTACTTTCTCTAACATGCTGTATTTTATCTGTTAAGAAAGTTTAAATTTATTTTAAATGACTAATCATTTAATCACTTTTTAGTGAAAAAAGTCCATGAAGTTTTTTTTAATACTTTCTTATCAAGCTAATAGTTTGACAGAATCAGTCCATAAATTTGTTTGAAAATGTAAAGATAACCCCATTTCTGAGGTGAATTTTTTTTTTAATGTCAGTACTGTTTATAAATTTTGCAATTTCAGTTTGTGTTATATTTACAGGTAACCTTCTGAAATTGTAAATTATCCCAATTTTTGTCTTTAGGTACCTTGTTGCCTAGTAGTCTTTGCTGTAATAGTTTTTTATTTCGCTTTGTTTATTAAGGATTCTTTACATTGCTACAACCTGTACTGATTAATTTTGATTTTTTGGTTTTCAACTCTAGGAGTCTCTACCACCCGTCCAGTTTGACTGGAGTAGCAGTGGCCTTACTAACCCTTTAGATGGTACGTCTCTCCGTAGAGCCTCTAGCACCAGAGCTAGAGTTAAGAAAGCTACAAAGTTCAGACAAACTTCTCTCTGCTGATTTCCCTTTTTGTTTGAACATAACTTATCTTTGGAAATTCAGGCTTTCTTTCTAAATAGTAATTGTTCAAGAAACCAGCTGTTACTATTATCAACAGTATTCATGGTAGTAGTAAGGTACAATTTTAGCTTATCTTAGGTCAAAAATAAGCTTTATTTTTTACAGATATCTAGATAGCTTGAATGATATTTTAGCTAGGTCTGATTTATTTCAATTTTTTTTCTGTAGTTTTAATTTATGGAATTTTCTTGAATGCAAAGTCTTAACAGCTAGAGGCTGCTTCAAAGCACAATTATTTAACCAAAAACAATGTGCGGATCCATATTTATTGACTCAAAGTAGTTTTCAGATTTAATATTTTATAGAGCACTTATATGCAAATGAAAAATGAATGATTTTCATGATTCTTTTCTAAAACATCTCCAAATGCTAGTAGGCAGTTCCAGAGAGCTTTGGGTTTTGATTATGACTTTAAAAGAAAAATCTGAAAATGGAATAACTTATTCTAGTAACGTGGGGTCTTTAAAATAACATACTAGTTTCTAGTGTTCACACAGGTTTTCAGTGGACCCTGAGATGTAATTGTTCCTACTCCCCGTGCTGCTTAAGTTTGAGCCTTTGTCCAGAATATCTGTCATCATCATCTCAATGGCATTTGCCATTGTCTGAAAGACCATCAGTTTTGCCTTATAGTGGAGGTCCTAGGAGATCTGGAAAGCATCCAATTGAATAACAGTGCTGAAGGAAAGCCTGGATGCACCTTTTGCTGTTGTCTGGTGTCTTTAGTCAAATCATCATGCTTTTTATTAACAACTTCTTTAAAAATGTATACGATTTCTGATTACTGTTTCAGAGTTAAAGGGGAACAGTACAGCTTGAGGTTGCACATCAGGGTAGGGCAGTTATGACATTCCTTATTATGTTATTTTAAACTAAGTTAATGTATGGTGCGTGTCCTGCAACTGACAACTTTGTCATTTTTTTAAAACACCATTAATTAGAAACCAATATTACTAACGTGAAAGATTGATTTGGGCATGTACAGTGATTTAATGTTGGGTTGAGATTAAAGTATTGTTTCCCTTTAACGGGTACGCTTTCCCCTTGGTCTTTCTGGTATGGCTTCCAGTTTTGATTGAAAGAACTGAATTTCTAACTAAAACGTTACTAAGTGTTACGTTCTTTACATTGTACATGAGAAAATGTACATTGAATTAAATTGTTCCTTTAGAAATGTCCTTAGTAATGAAAAACTAATACTGTACACATTGTTTTAATGTTGATTTTTTAAAATGTGTAATGACTACTAATTATAACCTGCATGTTCAAGTGTGTGTCTTACCCCTTTTTACACATAACCCCTCCTCCCTTGGCTTACCTTCTGTGTGGCTGCCTACCAACACGGTCACTGAATTTCAAGCTAGTGGAGGTTCCACTCTTCTGAACCTTGATTTCTTTGGGCCCGTGGATGACAGTAGCTCTAGCAGCAACACCACAATCCCAGGTCAGCAGAGTGTTAAAACCACAATTCTAGTTAATTTACTAAAAGCATGACCACAACACTTGACTTTCCTATAAACAAGGAAACAAGTAGACTGCATTCTCCATAATGTCTTTTTAATACTTTTCTTTCATCTATCTGTTGTTATTTTCTGTTATCTGACTATAAGTGACTTGTGTGAAATATTTCTAGGAATAGCTTTTTTCAGAGTGTAATATTCAAAGCTGAAGGTAGTTTCTAGCAATAATATAGCACTAATATCCTTAGACAGTTGAAGGCAAGATTCTCCCCCTATAAGTACATAATGTGATATTTTATATGCTTACTTTTAAAGCATATTCTATAAAGCCACTTGAAAAAATATACTTGAGATATATTTTAGTACACAAAGAAACTTTACATTGTAATACCTCTAATAATATAACCTTTACAAATTCTAGCATTTTAGTTTATTAGTGCTACTAAATATATAATTAGGTTCCAGAATGCTTGAGTTAGCACAGTCCCATATAGAACTAGTATTTGTTTTTATGTAGCTCTTAAATCAAAAGTATACTGTTTTCCATGGAGAAAAAAATGTTAACAAATTTAATAGAAAACAATTGCTATGAGATACTAAAAGCAAGAAATTAAAACTTACTGGAGTGCCTGTTAATATTCAGCCCTGCAAAAGTCCAGTTCATTGACCAAAGAGCTAATGTACTTTGTCATTTTTAACTGAATAAAGGATTAAAATTATAATGGCATTTTTATGTTTGTTTAGTATGATTTTAATGAATCCCTGTCATTCCAAGTTGTGATCTGGTACTCATGCCCCTTGATCACCAGGAAGCCTCTGGGGTGCTGTGTAGATGCCAGTGCCCACAATGCATAGTGAGATACATAGTGGTCCTTTCTGTGACCACTAGTGACCAGTTTCACAGCCAGCCTGGTTCCTGAGAATTTGCTGGTTTTGCTTTGTTCCATCAGATAACCCAGCCACCCAGCTCCAACAGTTTAGGAACATGATGGGAATATGAAGGTTATGAGAGTCAGCTAAGGGTGAACCTGGAGCCCAGTATGCTCTTTTTAAAAAATGTAGTAGGGTAATCTGATCCTGTTACAGGGACGTTCCAAAGCCCTCTGGTATAGAATGATAGGATTCCTCAAATCTGAGTTCCTGGATATTATTTTTGTTAATTTTGCAAGCATATTGAAAAAAAAAAAAACCAGTCTGTGTCTGGTTTTAACTTAAAGCTGATGTTTTTACTGTTTACTTAAATTGTTTCTAAATATATCTGATCTGACATTTCATAATACTTAATGGGGCTGGGGGAGCAACCAAAAACTTATATATCACTTTCCTTATTACTGTGTTCCCAATAATTAATCATCAGGGTTCCATGTTAAATTTGCTTTCAGCTTTGTTTTGTCACCAATTGTATTACAGTTTAAATGAGGTCACTTTGCTTTTGGATGCCTAAAATCCTGAGTTAGTTTTAATTTTTGCTTATATTTCAAACTCAAAAAAATTCATAGAAGCCCAAATAAACTGGCCATATAAAGTATAGAAATGGCCTAATAATCAGTCTCAGTGTTCACAGCTGCAAGAAGAGTAAACAGTTTCAGAAGCTTAGTGCTATATAGTGGAAGTGTAATCAACATGGTCAAATGCAATCTTCATTACTTTGGAACCTTTTAAATATTTCTGTTCAATATTTTCATTAATCTGCTCTAGCTGCTGTATAAATTTGGTTATAATAAATTTGGTTTGGCTTCTTTTTATTGCTATTGGGTTTTGTTTAAAACTTACCATCAAGCTACAGGTATCAACACCTTAGTATTCCATGTTACCACTTGCTTGCACTTTTTCTGACTTGTTTCTGGGAAAGTCATTTTGTCTTAGCTTGCAATTAATTATTTTGTGTGTGATTTTTAGGAGGTTGGCATAGAATTTGGTTGGCTAGCTTTAATCATGAAAATAAACTATGCATCATTAAGGTTCTGTTAAAAACAACTTGCATTACAAAATTACTCTCCAATTACTAGTGTATAATAGGGAGTTGTCTGTTTCTTTAAAAAAAGAAAGAAATTAACCACTGGTGGTTGTGGATTTTGGAGTGGGTTTGGTGGGTACCTTTTTTTTTTTATATGGGGAAAAGGTGTTTTGGGCTGGAGAAAGGTGTGATTTGTCATCTTTTTCTTTTTCATCTGACACTTTATTATTTGACAGCCAAGTATCCAGTATTTTATAAAACCAACTAAGTTTTTACTGGCACTTTTCTGTTGCCAGTCAGAATACAGTAGTTTATTCTGCATTATACGTGGACATCAGCTTAAATTTTGTGGTTGATTGGAATGTAACCTTTACCAGTAGAAGAGGGAAGTGCATTGAGTTTGTTTTGTCCCTTCACAGATAATTTCCAGTTTTTTACATTTTAACTACAATCCATATACTTATTTTTTTTTAAAAAGAGTCTTTTTTAGGCATATTTTGAAACTATACCTTAATGAAATATTAAGAACTTGTTGGAGTCAACCTACATTTTCTATAGCCTTCCTCCCTCGTTGGATTTGGTAACTGTGGAAGCTGCTTTTGCTTAATTTCTGTAAACATCTGAGATCTGTTTAAATTTGCTGGTCATCTACAGAGCTGGTTAATAGAAGCCAATTCCTGATTCTTTATCCTTAACCTTGAAATATCCTGAGAGGAAGGAACTTATAAATATGTGCATTATAATTTTGTCTGATCTTGGAGGCCTATTTAAAGAAATAAGTAAAAATTATACACAATGGCAAGTACCTATAGTTCCAGCTACTCACAAGATAGGACAATCACTTTAGCCCAGGATTTCAAGGCAGCCTAAGGAACATAGTGAGTCCCTGTCTCCAAATAAAAAGAAGGGGAGGGGGGGATGAAAATTTAAGCTATAAAACATTTCTTTTTACAATCTATTTTTCTGTTATACCCTGAAACTCCTGAAGTTTCTATTCATATAATTTGCTGATACCAGGGACAGCAGAGGATTAAAAAGCTTTTTTAAATCTGTGTATCTTTATCCAAAGTTTACCTTGGGTTTAAAAGAGTTAACTTTTCAGGGTGTTTTGTAGTCATTATTTAATATAAATCTATTACATGAGAAATACAAAAAATAAAATTGTTAATTTTAGTGAATTAGGATGGGGGAAGGTTTTATGTAGATTTTTACAGTATAACCCTCTAATTCAGCTTCCTTTTGACTTACTGTAGATTTTTGAGCTATTGGCTATCAGACAAAGATATAAGAATACAGAAATACAATAAACTCTGGAGATAAGAACTTTAATTTTAAAAATTTGTGCTTTTATTTGCTTTTTCTGAAAATATTTTACCCTTCCCACCTCTCACCTAAAGAAAGAATAGTGTGGTGTAGGTTTAGTAATTCGATGCTTTGAATAATGGTTTTTTACATATATATATATATATATTTTTTTTTTTTTTTTTAAACAGGGATTGAACCCAGGGGTGCTTAACCACTGAGCGACATCCCTAACCCTTTTTTATTTTTCATTTTAAGACAAGGTCTTGCTACATTGCTGAGGCTGGCTTTGAACTTGGTGATCCTTCTGCCTCAGCCTCCCAAGCCACTGGGATCATAGGCATGTGCCACCATGCCCAGCAGATAGTCTAAACTAACCAAATCAACTACCATGTTTGAAAGTTTATGTTAACTTCTTTTGCTGTGGAAGAAAATGATGAACAACTGGTTGGGGGGCACGGTTTAAAAATGAAGTTAATAAGCTACTTTGAAAATTGGGAATGTCACATTATATAATGAATCATGTGCGTTTTATTTATAAAACATTGGAACTTTTGCCGGTGCAATGGTGCACATCTTTAATCCCAACTGAAGCAGGAGAATTGCACATTCAAGGCTAGTTTCTGAAACTTAATGAGACCTTGTTTTAAAAAGGACTAAGGAATATAGCTCAGTGTAGAACATCCCTGGGTTCAGTCCCCAGTACAGGGGGACGGGGGCAGGAGTGTTCTATTTTATAGATT
>PVHX01001121.1:123659-226355 GCA_004024805.1 Geosciurus inauris | reverse complement strand
TGTCTTTAAAATAAAATAGACTATCTTAATAAAGGATGTCACCTCAATGAGACCAGAATCTTTTTCTTACCTTGCTTATTGTTATATCCTGAGAACAATGCCCAACAGAGTAGGTATTCAATAAATATTTGTAGAAGGAAGAAAAGAAAGAAGGAAGGAGCAAGCAATGTGAGGTTAATTCTGGTTTGCATTATTTAAAAATTTGTGTTCTTCTGTGTATAGGTTAAATAGCCTAAATAAATACATGTGGCTATGGTTTGGATTTGAGGTGTCCTCCAAAGCTCACATGTGAGATAATGGAAGAAAGTTCAGAGGAGAAACAATTGGGTTGTAAGAGTTGTGATCCAGTTAGTGAATTAATCTCCTCATAAGGATTAACTGGTAACTAAAGTGTTAGGGCATGGCTGGAGGTAGTGGTTCATTGAGGGTGTGGTTATTGGGTATATATTTTGTATCTGGAGAGTGAACTCTATCTGCTACCTGTTCATGATGTGGGCTGCTTCCCTCCAACACTTCCCTCCACAAAGATGTTCTGCCTCACCTTGAGTCCTGAGGGATAGAGTCTATTGTGTATGGATTGAGACCTCTTAAACCTTGAGCCCTCAAATAGACATTTCCTTCTCTGGATCTTTTTAGTCACAGCAGTGAAAAAGCTGACTAAAACACATGTGTTTATCAAATATATAAAGATATATATTACAAATACAATAAATATATGTTAAAACATATTTTACTCTATATTAAATAACTTTATATCATATATTACTTGGGTTGTTATGGCTTATATTTAAGAAAAATGGTACCTCATTTTAAATTTAAAGATGCACTCATTTAGGATTGAAAATCAAGAATGAAACTAACTTTGTCTCATTAAATCAAAGTAGTGAGAATTAGACTGTTTAGTTTTAGGTCAAACTTCTTCATATTTATTTGGTAGTAATTTGTGTTCTTTTGGTCAATAAAAACTGACATTATACTAAATAATTTCCAATCTAGGATACAAATCAAAGAATAGTCATATGGTACAAGTGATATACTTTTATATGAAGGCAATAACCTCTTCACTTAAAACAGTCTTCATTTACTGCTCTTTCTTTCCAGACAAATTGATTCAAATATCTAGATTAACACCTACAAGAAAATAAACTGAGTGACAAATTTTGAGCGTGAGGAAAAGATAAATATTAAAGTTGACTATGTGTGATTCCAAGAGCCTTGGAAGGGTGCCCAAGCTTAATAATTGTTTATTTATACAAAATCTATTTTTGTATGTGATCAAATATCTCATTTGTTGGCAGGCTTCCCATAGCAGTCAGATAATTCTTGGATGTCCAGCATCTGATCTAGAGCTTTCTGCCTCAAATATCTACAAGGCTCAGGTAGGTAAGGTAGCTCAACATGGTTTGATTGTGTCAACTAGATAGATTGAACCAAATGTCACTCTACCAAATATGAGTCCCTTTTTCCAGGCATACAGACTTTTCAAAGACTTGAATAAACTATTTTTGTATGAAATATAATTTTTAAATACTTGAAACTCATTTCTTCTAGAAGACACTTTGCAGACAAAATAAGAGAGCTGAAGTATGTTCTCTGGCCTCGACTATAAGAAGACTGGATGTGCAAGCACAGAGTCCCAAATGCCAACATTTACAAGTTTAGGGTTTCAACCCGTGATTATTCCCCTCCTTTGAACAACAGGTATTATAATTTAAATGTATTTTATCTCTCTGCCTTTCTCTTCTGAAATATTCTTATGACAATAGCAAGGCCCCAAAGGGTTGGCTCAGATGACCTAGACAGCTGAAGGTAAACATGCACCCAGTAAACCAATTATCTTGCTCTTGTCTATAAGCAAGGTTTAAAGTACTTACCGAGAATGAACAGCATACTGGAAAGCCAAATCAAGAAGTACACTAATATTTCCCTATGCGTAATGTCCACCTCAGGACAGTTTTAGCAATAATTATTAGAGAACTACATGAAAAAAAAAAATAAGAGCAATTCATTTACCCTATTGAAATGACTGTATTTGGCAAAGAGCATTTATGCGCTCTTGATTAACATGGCAGATTTATTTATAATCTGTCCACTATAAACAAATAATCTGTTCTCTCCCTGGGCCTTATCAGGGATGCTCTTCGGCCTTTCTGCCTGCCCTGTCTTGTCATATGTTCTGACATCTGCCAGTTTTGTGGCAGACACTGCCAGTGTGAAGTCTAAGTTTAACCTACTCTATCCTCTGGGAATATCCTCAACAGAAATTTCCCTGACATTTAGACAATACAGAGTCTTTCATGCAGCTTTATATAGAGTGACTTGCAGAGTAAAATTGCCTGCTTTGGGGGTCACATTCTCTTATTTATGGCCTCTTGTCACTGGTTTATTCTAACAGAATTGAGGATGATTTGATTTTTCATTATGACTGACCTACAACCACCGTAAAGCTATCTGACCTGTTGGCAGTTGCTCCGCATCAGATATGTGAGATTTGCCAGATGTATACCAGATATTAACTTAACCACACATTAAACACACACACACACACACACACACACACACACAAATCAATGAAATAGACACAATTTTGTCTATTATTTGAAATGGAATAGTGACAAGCAATTAAACACCAATCACTGGGAGAAACATTAAAAAGTTTTAAAATTCTAAATAAACTTGCTAAAAATGAAAATTGCATGCCTATAACCTCAAGCTTATTGCCAGTACCAAAATTAACAATATGATCATCAAAGGAAAACTACCACGTTGGGATTTATGGATGCCTTTTAAAGATGGGACTTGTTTGCTTAGCAGTCACTATTCAATATTTTTCTACCTATTCATTGCATTGTTTTATAAAGGGAAACATTTGAATGGGCAAAGCTATGTGGTACAACTTCTGTAACATAACATCTAATACCTAAGAGGGTTAAGGACAAAGCATGCTACTTGACCCTGGATAATTTGAATACATTCTATTTTCCCCTTATTCTCAGAAAACAAATACTGCTTTATTTCTAATACTAATGTTTATTCCATTATTTCATCACTTCTCACATCATCCAAAATTTTCCACTTTTTCTATTTGCTAACAAATTGAAATTCTTCTTTATTCGATTTTAGTTTAAAGTTATGCTAGTCTGTCTAAACCAAAAATAAAATTTGGTATCATCTTTTCTCTCTTACCTTTTCTACTATGAATTCTAATGGAAGAACTATCTGTCCTTCCTCACTTTCCTATTCTCTCTAAAGTCCAAGGACAAGCTAACACTGCCCACAGAAGCTAGGAGGAAGCTACATCTTAGATTCATTGGCCTTTACAGTCATTAACATTGACTTCTTAAAATCACATTTTCTCCCCTAACTCTACATTTCTGACTGCCCTTCCTCTCCCATTCATTGTAAATATTCCACGTTAAAGAAAAGCAAATGAAGAAAATGAAATCATACGATTCATTGTCTTATATCTCCTTAGTCTTCCTGTATGAATTGTAAATGCTGTGAGAATTGGGACTCCATTTTTTTGTCATAATAGTTCTGATATTAAGAATGCTGTCTGACATATGGTGGAATACCAAATAAATATTGCCTGGATAAACAAATTGTTTCCAGATATCATAACAGAAATAATTGTTACTTATTCTAAATGATTACACTTTATCTGCATACTTTTCCTGTTTCTTACTTTCTAGCTTATATTGAGGTACTTTGTGAATGTATCTTACTTTGCTCATTAAGTCATTAAAGTCCATGAGTCAGGAACCAAGCATGATTTACCCCTATTCATCTCTGTTAGCACTTGGTAAGTAATTTTTTACAGATCAGAAAATCAATAAATATTTGTAGACTACATGAATTAGTAAATGTGTGCCAAATCTCTCTGTAGCAAAGTGAATATCTAATTGATATTAACAGACATTAGAGCTCTGAAGTTGTAGCTAAACATTTTCTAGGAAGGAGATTTCAAAACGTTTAGCTGTTAGACTGAAACCAAACATTACATTCAATAAAATCCACCAAAAATTTATTGCCCACTAAGATAGGGTATATGCATTAAATCTGCCAGCAATTGTTTTCTGTTATACAGTACTAACATAAGAAAGAGGGTAAATATCTACCCAGAAAAGAAATGAGAATCAAGAGTATCACAAACATAATCAAAAATAAATAAGTGGAATAAACAGATGAGATAAAAGAGAATTTAATTGTTTTCCATCAAGGATAATAACATAAAAAATGTTTGAGCTATTACTGATCCAGGTAACTGAAGGTATTTTATGTTAAAAAATAAAAATTAATTGTTCAATTAAGAAATCAAAACTTCAGTATAAAAAATTGAGGAAGATAGGGAATACATTTTTTAAATCACATGAAGTAATATTCATTTAGACAAATTTTCAAATATTAGCTAAAATCAAACAGGGCTGCAGCGTTGTTAATGTCCACACAGACTATATTAATATGTTAATAATCTGGGTCACTACAAGCATTATTTCAGATTGCTACTTATTCATCTGCAATGTAAAATAAATGACAAGAGAACCTCTGGCAAAGTATTAATAGGTATTTAAAAGAAATTTTCATAGAGTTCATGTTCAGAAGAAGCTACTTTCAAACAATTATCTAAGTTTCACATATTTTACCTTGAAACAGAAGTATAGAATTTTCAAGTTGTTAGAAGTAAAAATTTTCTCTTAATTATTGTTTTAATGAGAATTTGTTTCATACTGCCTGATATAACATACATTTCAAGGCATTACTTTGGAGCACGTATTAGGACACTACAAGAATAACCCAGGAATTATTTAAGAAAGAGATAGAAATCATTACTGGACATTTAGGATTCATTTAAAAACTCAGGATCAATTTGTTCTCCTACGTAGAAAAGCATTTTTCACAAAAACATAGAGCTCTTTCAAATATATTTTAAAATATTTTCTCCTGTGTTTAAAGTCAAAAATATTGATTTTTAGGTATGTTTCAACTTCTCATTTAAATAAATTTCCACTTGAAAAATTTAGCTAGAGATTTCTCCCTTACAAATTCAAATCTGTCTAGTATGTGTGCCATGTAACTTATAATACTGATTTCTTCTTTTCTTTTAATATCTCAAGTTATCCTTCTCTCATTCAGGCTATAACAGGTCTTTTGTGCAGTATTAAAACAATATTCTCACCAGGTACAATGGCACACGCCTGTAATTCCAGTGGCTCAGGAGGCTGAGACAGGAGAGTGGCGAGTTCCATGCCAGCCTCAGCAACAGCGAGGCACTAAATGAGACCCTATCTCTAAATAAAATACAAAAATAGGGCTGAGGATGTGGCTCAGTGGTGGAGTGCCCCTGAGTTCAATCCCCGGTACTAAAAAAAAAAAAAAATTCTCATTTATTAATGATCACTCCTGTGCTCAGACTCCATCCCTAATTCTGTCACTACTAGCTCCACCATTAGCTGCAATATACTCACTATTTATATTATCACTTTTCATTTACTCTGAGTAAAGTCAAAAGTGACTTCTTAAAAAATAGAGTGACTTCTTAAAATTTCCCATGGCATATAATAGGAGGTTTTAGCATTGGATATAAAGAGGTGATGATTTAGCTTTTTCTTCAGTAGCATATACTGCAAGTTCTTTTGTATCTTTGTTCTAGCAATAAATATCAAGTTCTAAAACATGGCAAGCAATTTTATGATTACATTTCCATGTTCTATCCCTACATTTTGAAATGTTTTCTTCTGCTTACTGGTTTGACAAAATATTACTCATTCTTGAAGATTAAATGTAATTTGGAGGATTGCTTGATATATGTGGGTGAACTTGATGGTACCCTGGGATTCTAGAATATTCTGTGTAAACACTGATCTTATTGCACACACATTATACTACCCTGTAATTGTGTTTTTTGTTCATCCTACCCAAGTCTGAGTTCCTTGAATACTGATACTATAAATTATTTTAAATTTTATGGAATGATAGATGGATGTATAATATTTTATTTTAATGTAGACATTATACAATTCATATAAATTGACATATTTTAGAGAAATCAACACATCAGTAAATCTCTAATGCCGTGACTATTTGATACCATTTTAGTGATCTCTTTTTAAGCATGGGTTTAGAAAGACACATGAAAGTTATCAGTGGAGTGTTTTATTTTTCATTTTTGTATGGTTTATTCACTTAATCACAAAATGGAAGTTAAAAATTCTGTAGCTATATCTCTGGTATTTTTATTTTGGGCCTACAAGGCATCTCACATTATGCTACAAGCTGCCACAATCTGTGTCTTTTCTAGGTATATTTCCAATAAAGAGGCCCTGACAAAAATGGAGTGACAGAGGGCGACTTTAAATCAACCACTCAGTCAGAGATGAACTCCTAGAAATGCACTGGTGTTCAGGAACCTAATTACATGCCACTGAGTTAAATTCTAGCAAACTGAAACTGGTAATAATGTATTCAACTGAAAAAGTGCTACCAAGTTGGGTTATCAGTGATTCTTGGAATCATAATAGCAGCATATTTCCACTAGAAAAAGTACATATACAAGTTTAGTACCCTTTCCCCTCACAGGAGAAAAACTGCAAGCAGTTTGTTAGATATTTTTAGTTTAACACTCTGTCATGCATGTGTTAGACAAGAGCATAGTAAACAGCTATGAACTTTGGTCCTCAGTTTTTCTCACATAGGGAGAACATTTGCTGAAGTGTAAAAAGGAGAAAATAAAAATAACTTCAAAAAAATCAGGAAGCAAGGAGGCCAGAGATTAGCAAGGATAAAAAGAACAACTGAGGGAATGGTTATAATGTAATGACGCTTTCAGATCATATCAATTTCCCCCAGGTAATATTCAATAGCAATTTCAGTTTCAGAACCCCAGCACTTTCTGTGTATAGTACTCTTGCTCAGAATGCAATAACTTCTGAAAAACAACCATCATGCAATCTCTTTTGTCAAAAAAGGCAACAGTGTCTGAAGCATGACATCTAAATATACCTTAAATCACTCATGTGGCTATTCCATTAATAGCACAATGCAGCCATAGAAACTTCTTCTGTGTCAATGGATTCTATTCTTTAATTTAATACAAGTAGTGGGAAGATCTTTCAAGTTTTTTTTTTTTTCTTAAGACTTCTTTTCCTATTAGTTTCTAAGATAATAAGGAATGAAATGCCTCCTATACCTTTAAGTTTTTGAATTTCTAATATAGTAAGTTTCAAATAAGGACACAAAAAACCCTGTAAAATTATAATTTTGTTGAATTTAATTTTCAGAATATTTTAGCAGATTTAATGCACCATTACCAGATAATGGGATAGCACTGATTCTTGGGTATTCATAATTCTATAAGTTGGGTGGCCGAAAACAAAGACCATACAATTATATCTATCTGATTAAAAGTGTAAATGTCAATAGTAAAAGAATGGTAGAACACAAGCAAACATGTTCGTTCAAATGGAAAACTGGGTAAAATTTATGGAATCTTCTACCAAGCAGCTCTCCATATTTAGACAAATCCTGGTGGTACAAAGGACATTGTGTTAAGATTGTTGGCTGCTTCTGTACCTTTGTAAGGTTCATTGCTTCTGTTGAATCTATTGGGACTAAGAAACCAATTTAGACCTAAGCAAATTCTCTGTTCTAGTTCAAGGTTATCTGCTGAGATTATAAAGAGCTATGGGTGATAAAACAGGTTCATTGAGAGGGTGAACAACTAGTTTAAGACTAAAAGTAGGAGAATGAAGATAATTTAGGAGATAAGTGTTCAACAGTTAGTATAAGTACTTCTCACTGTTCTAGATGAAGACAGTAATATGATAAGACACTCTAAATCTCAAGATTAAAGCTAAGGATAGTAAGAAACAGTAAAGTATGATATAAAAACTACTAGAACAGTATAGTATGATATAAAAACTACCAGGTACATATGAAGGGTAAGGAGATGAACCCTGAAAGCATGACTCAGGAGACTGCTCCAAGTGATCCGTGGATAAAAATGTCACATGTGCATTAATAACTCTAGTAATTCTGACTTATTAAAATATATCTAAATGTGCTATCATGTGCCCAACTACAATATAACTTATACTTCAGAAAAATAAATTCTTTTAGATTCTCAAGCAGACTAAATTACTTCCCAGCTTTGGGCTTTAATTTTTGCCACTCAGTGGTGGAGTTCTACTTTACTATGAATATTGAATAGTCATCATTTTTGATTCATCTTCTACTTTCCACCTATTAATTCAGCTTTTGTGTCTCTCAATAATATTGGGTTACTTTCTGTGTACATGACTGGAGCACTTATATTAATCTCCACTTCAAACTTGGCAATAATCAACTTAACTGTAGGCTGTTTTCCAGGCAATGTAACTCTTAAGGCTAAGGATGTACTTCATTCTTCCCTGTGATCATCTCAGGGTTGACATACGGAAAGTTCTCAGTTTGTGAACGTTCAACAGCATGCATGAAAATTTTTACACTGATTGTAAAAACTACACAAACATTGTCAGTGAAGATTTTAGAGGAGACAGATATCTCTCTGAGACAAAGCAGCAAAATTTAAGTCTTGAGTTGACAAGAAGACACTGAACCAATTTCTCAGTTTTACTAAGACCTAACATGAAAAACCACCTTACCTAGAATTTCATGTTCTCGGAAAAAATTGCTTGGTGTTTATTTTAATAATATCCTAATACTTCTTTTTTTAAAATTTTTTTTGGTTGTTAATGAACCTTTATTTTAATGTGGTGCTGAGAATCGAACCCAGTGCCTCGCACATGCCAGGCAAGCGCTCTGCCACTGAGCCACCGCTCCAGCCCCCTAATACTTCTTTATAGAGATCATCTAGCTCAATGATTTTGTGTAACGTAGCCCATGGACTCCAGAGGAGTTCCTATAATACCTAATGCTCTAGACCACCTGCTTTAGAAAAGAAGAAAAAGACTATGACAGACACACTCTTAAAAGACTAAAAGAATGGTGGAAGCTTTCTTTTATTGGAACCACTTCAGAAATGGACTATTGTTATCTGAGCTATGGTCTTCACAAGGCTGAGTGGAATCATGACATGAAATAAAACTAAAATAAACCATAAATTCAGGCTTGCACCAGGCTACTGAAACTACCACGTGTTCTCAAAACAGCCTTCTCTAAGCAGGCTAGGTTTTCTTGCTAAGATTTTTAATGCTGTCTAACCTCTCCAGAGGAAAGAAACCCAGGGTTTAAAAAACTGAGAAAACAAAAAGAAAAGCATTTTACATTATAGGGAGTAAAGGCAATAAATAGCATTTGGTTATTTTATTTCCTTTAAGGAATAGATTTTTTTTTTATTATATCCAACATGCATGATATTTGTAAGAATGTAAATCATTGCTTCTGTTATTAATTGGAGGATTGTGGTTGTATGCTACAGTATTTCCCCTGTACCTGTGGAGGATATGGTTCCATAAGTCCAGTAGATTCCTGGAACCATGGCTGGTACTATTCTATCTTTTCCAATACATACATACCTGTGAGAGAGTTCACTTTATAAATTAGAACAATAAGAGATTAATGATAATAAAATAGAATGACTATAATAACAATAATTATTAAGTGTCATAATAAAACTTTCAGCACTGCTGGTCTTATATTTTGGGGTAATTATTAAATAAAATAAAGGTCACTAGAAAGCCAGCACTGCTATATCATGACAGTTGATCTGATAACTGAAGACAGCTGCTCAGCGACCCACTGTATGGGTAGCACATACAGTGGAGACATGCTAGACAAAGGATGACTTTCCTCTCAAGTGGAACAGAGGGGACAGGGTGAGATTTCTACTCAGAAAAGCATGTGCTTTAAAAACTCAGTCAGATCTCATAGAAATTGAGAGTAAAATGGTAGTTACCAGAGGCTGGGAAAGCATAGGCACAGAGGAACAGGGAAACTGATGACTGGGTTTCCTGTTAGAGTTAGGAGCAGGAAGTTCTGGTGTACCCAGTAGTGTGACAATATATAACAGTAATATACTGTACACTTCAAAATGCTAGAAGAATCTTGAATATTTTCTCCATAAAGATATAAGTTCCAGAAAACTACGTTTAACCTGATTTAAATGTTTTATAATGTATACAAAATATATTTAAAAATTGTTACCTTATTAATATGTACTACTTTTTATGTTTTTTGGGGGGTGGGGGGTCCAGTACCAGGGATTGAACTCAGGGACATTCAGCCACTGAGCCACATCTCAGCCTATTTTATATTTTATTTAGAGACAGGGTCTTACTGACTTGCCCAGTGCCTTGCTTTTGCCGAGGCTAGCTTTGAACTATAGATCCTTCTGCCTCGGCTTCACGAGCTGCTGTGCCACTGTGCCTGGGTATTTTTTGTTTTTTTATCAGTTAATTTAAGTTTTTAAAAAAGTTAAACAAAAACTTACAAATTGTGTATTTCTGAAATTTCTATTTACTAGTTTTGGACTACATTTGACCATGAATAACTAAAATTTGAATAAGTGAAATCACAATAGTAATATTGTATAGCTATTTTTCAGAGAAAAATGTTTAATTTTAATAGACTTATTCTTGTTATCTGAAATAATTTTAACATAAAATTTTAAGTTATTATATTTTAAATGTTTCAATATTAAATAAACAAAAGTAACTTTTGTAAAGGGATTCAGGCCCCTGGCAGAAAAAAGAATTAAGATATCAAAGATGTTGTTAACGTCACCATTTGAAGATTTCAGATTTCATAGTAGCTTATTCTGTAGGGATTATTTATTTATTTATTTATTTATAGCAGGGATTGAACCCAGGGGCACCTAACCACTGAACCACATCCCTAGCCCATTTTTTTTTTATTCATTTAGAAACAGGGTATCCCTAAGTTGTCTAGGCCTGGCTAAGCTGCTGAGGCTGACTTTGAACTCACAATTCTCCTGACTCAGCCCCAACCGCTGGAATTACAGGCATACACCACCATGCCTGACTCTGTAGCATTTTAGATAGATGCTTCATCATTTGTGGTAAATACCAAGTTGACCAAAACAAACAAACAAAAATAAACACATTGTTCTTCCCATCAACACAGCAGAAAGGGAGAAAGATTTTTCACCAGGTTAAATACAAGTTTACCTTGTGACTTGTTTTGACCAAATACACGAGTCAATGGGGTAGTTTTGCCTCTGAACCTAGGCTTCAAGAGGATTTGCAATTCTTGTAAAATTCTTAGAAGCACCACTATCAGCTGCCATATGAACAAGGTATGCCAAGACTATTGGGATAAGGACATGAGGAGAGACATGAGGTACAGTCAACCTCATCAGCAGAGATAATAAAGAGGAAAATTCTGAACATAACAGCATTTTATATATCACAGCCAATGACCAAGATCATCACAGACTAAAGCAACATTGGCAAGCCAAGCAAAGAGCAGCTTAGCCTGAGCAGGTAAGCAGAAGAGTGTTGATAATGAGTATATTCAGGAAATGTAATAACAGTTGTGGTTTATGATGTGATTTAGAACGCAGGAAAAATTCACTGATGGTGAGCATGGCAATGCATGCCTATAATCCCAGTGACTTGGAAGCTGCAGCAGTAGGCCAGCAATTTAGTGAGGCCCTAAGCAACTTAGAGAAACCTTGTCTCAATAAAAAATTTAAAATTCCAGAGATGTGACTCAGTGGTAAAGCACTCATGGGTTAAATTCCCAGTAGCCACCCCCAAAATATTCACTGATACATTATTTTTTAATTCAACAATTACTGAACACTTATTTACTTACTTCAAGCTGATATCATGTTAGGAACTAGAGATGAACAACTGAACAAACCACAGTCCCTTGCTTTTGAGGGTTACAGTAATAAATACAAAGTAAGTAATTACAAATAAATAATACAAATTTGAGTAAATACAAATTTGAGTGTAATAAAACAAGTACTGTTGTCACCTAAGTGCTCAATGTGAGAAAAGTCCCTCTAAAAAATTATTTGCATTTGCACTTCTCTAAAATTAAAATAGCCAAACTGACAACTTCTGTTTAACCATTGTGCACTGAGGTAGTATCTACATTTTCCAAATTACTAAATAGATAAGATTAAAAAGAAATGTAATTAGATTATGTTTTACCCTTCTAGAGTCACAAAAACAAAACAAAGCAAAGAAACATAACCTCTTTCCATTTTAGCAAGGACAGGAAAGAGCAAAATTCACATCAAAATAATAAGATAAATTGGCAATGAGATTATTTATTCCAAATGGACATAGACTGTAGTTTTCAAGGAGTAAAACTGTTTCCTTTAGCTACATGCTCTTACTTCTTAATGACTGAGAAAGACCTTAAGAAGTAGCTTTCTTTGCTAGGGAAAAGTGAACACAAACTGGTACTCAAACATGGAACTAGAGCCAGGTGTGGTGGCACACGCCTATAATCTCAGCACTCTGGGAGGCTTAGACAGGAGAATCATGAGTTCAAAGCCAGCCTCAGCAATGGCGAGGTGCTAAGAAACTCAATGAGACCCTGTGTCTACTTAAAACACAAAGTAGGGCTGGGGATGTGGCTCGGTGTTCGAGTGCCCCTGAGTTCAATCCCGGTACCAAAAATAAAAATAGAACTAGATCTCTTAACACTGCATAATACTTCCCTATGCTCCCATGTCCAAGGAAAACCTAACTGGTATTCAGGGAAATTTAGCTTCATCTGACCCCAGGCACCAGGAGGAATTTTAGCTAAGTCAGTCTTTGGCCTTTCTCACTGGATTACTAAGTGTGCCCTCTCTGGCTTTGGGCAGTGAGTATTAAAGTCATGTGCAAGTATCGATCTCAGCCTATTCCAAATAATAATGAATTCAGCAATTGGCAAATCTACAGAGAGGATTTTGACTCACTTGGTTACACAAAGATTTAATTTCAACACCCAATATTTCATAATCTGAAACAGAAGATATACTTTATACATGTAAATATAATTTAGGAAATGATTGCTTTGTCATGGTTAAGATACGGTTTGTGTGTTTGGGACTTCAAGTCTATTACCATATTGAAACAATTTTCAGAATAAAGGTTAAAACCTCCCAATTTATTTTAAGTAGTTTTTTTGCTCAACTTCAGAAGCAATGATTTGTCAGAAGAGGTAAATCTGAACACCAGGATTTTTTTAGCTTTACGGATTTCTATGTCTGCATATAATGAGGCAATAATATTCCTAGACTACCCCTATAAATTCCTCAACCCAATTAGGAAATACAAACATTTGTAGAGCCCTGGAAGTAGCAATGTTATTGTTAATATATGAATCAACAAAAGGCAAATTTAATTTCATCTTGTTTCAGCAAAAAGGGATTGTCATGTACTTTTTCATGCTATAATTGAACATAACAGTAAAGCTAATAGTAACAAAGAAATTAACACAAATATACTTGTGTTAACATTTGACAATTAAGAGACTTGTCCTAGTAGTGTGATACTCTTTTTCCAAGATTTCTTCTGAGTAATCTCTTAGAGCACCCAGTCCCTTAGATGGAGTTGATATCATTATTCTATGATAGCTTGATTATTTATTTGTATTATGAATAACATAAGGAAGCCCTAATAGTTTGGTACAAGTAATATAAATTCTTGAGTAAATTAAGTAATTTAATAACTCTTAAATTAGGAACACAAATTTCTATGGTCAAGTAATCACTAAGGAACCAGGAAGACTGATGTAAATCTAGTTTTTTTTTTGAGCAATGTTAATATTATATACAAATCTACTGAAGCAACAGTGGAAAAATGACTTGAAAAATATGTCTCATCCAATGTGCAAAGCCTGTAGCAAACATTTGATATACAGTTAATTTTTAAACTTCTTGTTTTGCTTTTTATCACATCAGCAAATGTGCAGTCAATACAGCATGTGCAAAAGATTTGTATATAATTATGTATGTATGTAACAGACTGCAAATACCCTTTCAATTCTTTGTAACTTACATTTTTTGCCTGCATAGCATATTTTGGAATAAATACATGATACCCAAAGAAGGTCACAGGTAGGAATAGACAATTTATATTTTAATGAAGCCAAGTTCTTGCATTTCTAATCCTTATGCTCAAATTCAAGAGTAACTAAAACATTAATATAGCTACTTTTATGATTTATAGACACATAAACACAAAGACATACACTCATGTGGCTAGACTCACTGTTTACTACATGTAAGCTCTGTGCCAGGGACTGTCCAGGATGCCGGGGATGCAAATTAAACTCCAATCCTCTCATGGGGACTGGGGCATATCCTTCCCTTAGAGCAAATGCAATAAGAGTATAACTAAGTTATCGTGCTGATGTTGGGGGTTGAATGAGACCCAAGCTATTAGAGAGAGTTGGGAAGGAAATGATAAATTAGTCCACACTCAGTCTAGTGACTGGCTGGAATAAGTAGAGAAAATTTTTGTTAACTAAATTGATCCTAAAGGAATGTGAAGTAACTAAAGGTACAGAGAAGTATTTTCATGTAGTATGGACCTGGCTTCAAGACCAGCTATTTTTTTTCCGGTTTTGTTGCTACCTTAGGAAAGGCTGTGGGTTGACTTGATTTAGTGTTGTACTTTGTCTTTCCTTTGTATTGTGAACCAATGAGGAACTCCTGGTAGGACCTGGTAGTGACCAATCCAATGTTCTCTTATTCTCTTCTGGATATGTTTGCTCTGTTTTCTTTGTGAGTACTATTTAAGACTTGTTTATTTTTGGCATGACTAACTTGTTACCAATTCTAATAATATAATCCATTAACTTACTTAAGCAGGTATAAATACATTTTCAAAAACTGAAATATATTTAAGAAGAGAGGCAGCAGGCCCTGCATCATGGCACACACTTCTAATACCAGCTCCTTGGGAGGTTGAGGCAGAATTGCGGGTTTGAGACCTATCTGAGCAATTTTGTGAGACTTTGTATCAGAATAAGAAATGCAAAGAAAGGGATGGGAATGTAGCTCAGTGATAGAATGTTTGTCTAGCCTGCATGAAACCCTGGGTTCAATTCCCAGAACAGCAAAACAAAAAAAAAAGAACAGAAAAAAAAGTAATATATCATTGTCAAACTTCCCATCAAGAACACTTAAGCTTGATCCTTGATGAGGCAGATTAGCTAGAATCTAGAGTACCCCTAGGACATCTATGTAGAGATATGCATCTGGCATTTTGGTGTTAGATGTGAGGTTCTGGTTAGAGGTAGGAGAAAAAGTCATTATCATACTATGGGCTATTAACAAAGATGAAATCACCAAGGGAGAGACTGCAGCATGGTAGCAGCAAACCTCAGTTGCAGAACTCAGAAGAGAACTACAGGTGATACAAACCAAGAAGTGTCTCAAGAGAAAGTGGAGTGGAATTTGGAGGCAGGAGACAGTGATGACTTAGAGAATATTTACAGGTTTTCGGAGAGGTCAACAATGCGAGTAGCAGCAGAGATGTGCATTAATATCCAAACAAGGAATGTCCATTGTGCTTGGAATTATAAGATCATTGACCCAGAAGAGCGAGATAAACTTCCACAAAACACCTGGGAAAGAAGCCACATTGCTAGGAGTGAAGGAGAAAGTATGTCCACACTGCTCATATATCAATCTTGTGAGAAGTGCTCACATACCAATCCTGTGCAAAGTGCAAAGGTGAATGAAGCAGAGAAAGTAGACAAAAGAGCATGATAGAGTCAAGGGAGGGTTCTTTTATTTTGGTGATGGGCTTTCTTTTCATTTTTGTTCATATGTGGATTCAGAGTTTCAACAATGTATTGGAAAGCAAGATAAAATGATCAAGAAAGGTCTTTGGAGTTGTGAAGAGAGGACATTTTGACATAGCAAAATATACTTCAAAACATACCAAGGGTACCTTCCAGGAAGTTTTAGTATTAATTAGAATGACTGGAGTACATTCGGACAGTAAACAATTATGTTATGGCAGTTAATGATGGCCTAATGTCCTTCCTTCAGGAGATAGGGTCTGTGTTCCGCTCTTTCAAATCTCAGTGGACTTGACTTCTTTGACCAAAAGAATATGGCAAGAGAATTTCGCCATAAAAAAGAGGCAGCTTCTATTTCTTGTCTCTTGGAAGAGTCTATCTGGGAGTTTTTGGCTGCCCTATGATGTCACCAACCACCCTGATGGAATCATGTTGGAGTGGCCAGTGTAGACACCGTGTTCAACAATCCCAACTGAGCCCTGACTTCAGCCATTTCAGCCAAGGGTGAAAATGAATAAAGCTGCTTTGACTTTCTATGCCAGTCCTTCAGACTGCTCAATAACAACTACTGACTTTAGTCAAAGACACATGGAGTAGAACTCCTGAGATGAATCCTGACTCACAAAATCATGAAGTACAAACAATAGTTCTTGTTTTAAGCTGCTAAGTGCTGAGGTAATTTGATATGCAGCAGTAATTGTAACACATGTTTTAAAAATATTAACAATTTTATTTCACATATGATTTAGATGAAATAATTCAACATAAACAATACAAAGAACCTCATTAAACATGTCCCATTCACCCTTCAATATCTTCTTGGCAATTTATTTGTTTCAAGACTCCTTATTTACATGTTGCCTCGGGGAAAACAAAATGGAATTTTTCGAGATTTGATTACACTTTATTCAATAATGATACATGGCTTTTTTACCACAAAAATCAAGAATCTAGCCTTTATTATAGATTTGAACACCAAAAGGAAAAGGATCATAATTAAAATATTGTCAGTATTTTTAAACCCCATTGTCTACACTTTGAAGTAATGTTCCTTCATGAAGAATAACAAATACATATCCCTGTGTGCTGATAAATATTGCCTATTTTTTGATAACACATATTTCAAACTGACTTGTAAAAACAGATTGATTATTTAATGTTGCATAAAATTATAGTGGAACCTGCTTGGTTTCCACTTGTAAACAATGTTCCTTCTTCGCATAATACTCATATTAAGGAAAAAAGCAAATACAAATAAGAGCCTTGATATTTAAAGTAGGTTATTTAAGTATTTCCTCATGGAAATTGGAGCCACTTGAACAAGGTAAATGATAAAAAAAATCTCCATGTAGTCTATTTTCTTTTTCATTTGTGTGGTTTCCTGCAGACTATAATGACCAATTGTTTTATGACTTAAATAATGTTGAGTGTGAGCATTTTCACTGTGGTAAATTTGGGCAAAAACCACAGGAAGTAGTGATGAAGTAAATGGAATTTCTCCCATTGAGTCAGTATTATCTTCTATACTCAGCAGTGAGTCAGGACTCGTACTGGTGTTTGCATTAATTCTTTTGAATAAATGCAATAGGAAAAAAAATGTGTATTTCTTCTCCTGCAAATTGTACCCATCTTCCTACCACCATTGATGACAGAAATTTTGCTATAGAAAGTACAGGTAAGAGTTTAATAAATATCTCAGTAGGTAGCTTTGACTTTTGACTTTCTATGCCAGTCCTTCAGACTGCTCAATAACAACTACTGACTTTAGTCAAAGACACACGGAGTAGAACTCCTGAGATGAATCCTGACTCACAAAATCATGAAGTACAAACAATAGTTCTTGTTTTAAGCTGCTTAGGTAGCTTAATGAGTAGATGAGACCAGTCCTTTTCAGAGTTATTCAGAATGTTCTATGAATTCTGAGATTAGAATTTTAATTGGTGACAGTTAAATGATTATTTTATATGACATATAATTAAAACAAAGCAAATAATGTCCATGCAACCATCTTCTAGCATCAAAGAGAGTTATTTTGATATTATAAGGAAAAAGTTTAGGTAATTAAAAGTTTAAAGAAATGAGATTTATATAAAATTGCTTAGGGAATCTATTTCTGCTTAAATTCTATGGGTTGGGTGTAAACTAATTTGGGAAACAATAGTAGTGTGATCCTATTATATTATTTTCTTGTAGCTTAAAATAAAATGTGCTTTTGATTGCAATTTTCATAGCTTGGACTATAATAAAAAGTGCTGGAAAATAATGCTATATAAAGCAACCTGAGCTGGATTGCTCTTCTGTTAATGATTATTTCTCTGCTTAAAAAGAAACTAATTAATGCTAGTTAAGTTCAAAGAGATATTTTATGGAAGAGATCAGATACAGAATACTTTGTCAGGGTATGATTGGCAAAACATATAAATTTTGCAAGTCTTTACTTTGAAAACAGTCAAAAATATCTTGCATTTCAAGGGATTATATGACAAACTAATTTTTAAGTTAGTCTTGCTGAAGTAATCTTAACAAAATCAAAAAATGATGGGTAATCTGTAATATTTCATGTAAAAATTGTTGCTGTGTTCTCTTGTTAATAGACAGTTAACTGATTTATTAAGATAAATAAAAAAGAAGCTGGACGTGGTGGTGCACACCTGTAATCCCAGCACTTTGGGAGGCTGAGACAGGAGAATAGTGAGTTCAAAGCCAGCCCTAGCAACAGTGAGATGCTAAGCAACTCAGTGAGATCCTGTCTCTACATAAAAAACAGAATAGGACTGGGGATGTGGCTCAGTGGTCAAGTGTCCCTGAGTTCGATCCCCGGTACCACAAAATAGAAAGAAAGAAAGAGAGAGAGAGAAAGAGAGAGAGAGAGAGAGAGAGAGAGAGAGAGAGAAAGAGAGAGAGAGAAAGAAAGAGTCAAATTATAACTGCTAAGAAAAATAAAGCAGGTTAAAAGATAGAGATCTGATACATCTAGAGGGAGAGTGTTCTGCTTCAGGTAGTTTGATCAAGACATTTTTTTCTGAAAAGGTGACCCCTGGGGAGATAGAGCAGATGGGGGAAAAGCCATGTTGATAGCGTCACACAGACTCCTGACTCAGGGAACATGATGTACCAAGGGCATCAGAAAGGGAAAGACGATCTGACATGGCTATAAGCCATCAAGAAAGTTAGGGACAGCCATGGCACAGATGAACACAGAGTGAAGGTGATGAGGACAGAGTGTAAGGGTGGAGGGTGCAGATCCCAGAGGACCCAGAAGGCCATTCTTAGGACTTTGTGATAAGTTCTTGGAAAGATGATATGCCATGGCAGTGTTGTGAGCAGAAGAGTGACGTTTTGTCTTCAGTTCTGAAAGATGACTTTGGCTGTTATGCATAATTAGATACATAACGTGGAATTATATTGGTTGTTAATAACAAAGAAAAGTAAATTCAGAATTTTTCATGTTGTGAATCATCATAAGAGAATGAGACAAATCCGGCTCAAAGATTCAATTTAATAGGTAGTTTTCAAGATATTTGCAATGCATTTTATGGGTCTAATTGTACTCAGTCTTGAGGTCTTGTCATTATTATAAGCCCTAATGTCAAATATGAAAATTAGAGTTTCTCATTAGGGAATTCTGAAAAGTTCTTGGGTGATCTTCCATTAGCCTCACTTTTACTTCCATTTATAGTCTCACATGTCTTTCAAGGTCTAAATTGCTGTTCGTCTAGCTCTCACCCAGCTATGAGTAATTTCTAACAGACAGATCCCCAGTTAGCTTTTGCATAGCAAAATGCATGTGATGTACTAATTGCATCTCAATTAGCTTACATCATATCTCTTACAGAATTTCAAAACATGATTGTTACCATATTAAAGGCTCAGAGGAAGGAAGACAAATATTTTTCTCTCTGTATTACTATGAACAGGAATCAACTACCCGCTTTTTCACCATATCAAAATATAAAAGAAACATATAAATAAATAATGGGAAAAGGTGCCCTTCTCTATGGGCTGTCAGAAAATATCACAGAGCACAAGATGCATAGGGTATAGGTAACAGGTAGTAGGAGCATCCAGGAGAAAGAAAACCACAGGTTCTCTACTCTGCTCACCTGAGACACTGTGACTTGCTTCACTTCAAAATAATTAGAATAAATTGTGGTTTCTTACCTGAAAGTCACTCAGCTGGCTTCCTTTAATCTCTCTTAAGAGTGAGTTCACAAAGACAGCAGAGTGGCATTGAGGCAGACAATAGAAAGCAGATGAGTTGGGGACAAAAATAAAGTGAATTTATAGCAAAACAAGTCGAGAATCTTTACAATCAGAGGAGATGAAAACTAATTGCAATTTATACAATAGGTTGCACTTTCTGTTTGAATTTGAAATATATATTTCTTCAAAAAGACACTAAAGGGGGGGAAATATCAAGCCTAACAACTCATCAAAGTTTAAAGTTCTTAAAGAAAAGAAATACTATGCACAATACTCAGTGTGGTTTTTTTTTTCTTCATTTCCTCAAAGTATCAGTGAAGTAAATGAAATACTCTACCTTTTATATGAAAACTTGGGTGTTTCCCATTAGTAGTTTCTCATCATAATAAATGTATTCAAATAAATGATAGCAATACAAGTGGAATGTATTTAAAATATATTTTAAAATCTCATGAATTATAGTCAAGTTGGTCAGAAAATATGAAGTGAAGAAAGGATGCTATTAATGCCTTTTTCGATATCATTAATATATACTGAGTACCTATTATTTGATAGGGATTATACTAAGTTTTAGATTGAAGCTTTGAATAAGAAGGACTTGCTTTCATGAAGCTTACAACTAAAGAGGAGAGAGACCATGCACAATTATGTAAGTCAATGCAAAGATGACTTCAGAAGATAATGAATAGTGTAAATAAAGCAAAAACGGGAAAATGGTTAAGAGTAACCGGTTAAATTGAGTCATTCTTTGGATTCAGGAATCAGGGAAGGAGTTTTTGAAATGTTGATTGAATTGAAATGCTAAGGACAAGAAACAACCATTAGAAAGTGTACAGGGCAGAGGTCATGGTGAAAGTAACCCCTAGGAAAGAAAGTTTGAGGCATTAAGAAGATGGGGTTTCTGGAATATGGATTGTGAAAAGGCAGGAGAGGAATTGATTCAAGAAATTTAAGTAGGGACAAAAAATTGAACTTTATTTTGATGCGTGGTAAAGCTATTGAAGAGTTTTAATCTAAGGAGAGACCTGCTTTATCCTATAAAAGTGTTACTGTCTGACTTCTATGTGGCAAAGATCAAAGCAGAAGTTAGGTTAGAGCCCTGGTCCAAAGAAAGGACAAAGACATCCTTAAAGTTTGAAGTGTCAAGAGACAAAATTAAAAGAATAAAATATTTCAAAGACCCTTAAGCACTTTAGAATCATCCACTAACACATGTACAATTGAGGTGCTAATTACAGATCATTCTGAGCCTTTGATTAATATTGGCTCCCTAAGGAGTCTTATTAAGCAAATATTTACATCATTAAGACTAATTGATTTTCTTTTAGATATACAGGCTTTTTACAAGCACATGCACCAAACCTAAGAGAAGGATCATGTAGAGAACATTATCTATCACAGTTACCTAGACAGCTTCAGAGCCCTGGAAGCTAAACCAGAGCAGAACATATTCACAGCATGATGCAAAATTAGAATTACTTGTCCTTGTCTTCAATTTTAACAATATTTAATGTGATGATGATGAAGAAAATGTTGTTACTGGACCCTTTAGATGAGACAATAAAGTGCCAGTTTAAAGTGTTAAGCATCTTAATTTCAGAATTGTTTTCTATTAGTAGTGATAGATTTAGGACAATTCATCCATCACTTTCTTATAGTCTCTTTTGTGATGAATTGCCAGGAGCCATTGTGTTAGGGGTTCAAGAAGAGGCCAAGGAGTAGGATCATAAATTTAATGGGACCATGATCCTGATTCTGTGCATGTGTGTATGTGTGTGCATGTGAGTACACATGCAGGTGAGACAAAAGAAGAAAGAGACTATTATAAATTTTATTGAGTGCTACCTATTTCTTCATCCATTTACATCATTTGTTCAAGATGAGAATGTTCAGATTCTAAACACAACTGTTAGACCAAAGTTAAGAATATTATTTAGTGTAATTGCTATGAAAATGGCAAGCTTTAAAAAAGACACATCCAAGGGGCTGGGATTATGGCGCAGTGGTAGCGTGCTCGCCTAGCATGCATAAGGCACTGGGTTCGATCCTCAGCACCACATAAAAATAAAATAAAGATATTCTGTCACCTACAACAAAAAAAATAAACATTTAAAAAAAAAAGACACATCCAAATAGAAGTGGGCAGTGTATCGTCTCCTGATCTGTCCTGTACTTTAGTGCCAAGGAGAACAAGCAAGCTTAGGCACACAGAAGAGCACCTGGCATAGCACACATCTGTTGAGGACTTATCAGAAGCACCCCTTGTGCAAAGGATGAAGGAGTCTGGGGAGGTGAGAAGGAGCTACCCTAGCTAGTCTGGTTGTATATCAAAGCTCTATAACAGCAAAACTAAAAACATCTTCAACTTATGACTCTTGAGTAACATCCACAAAGGTTGTGATATAGAATATACTAAAGCTATACTTTAAACACCTGTATCTATCAATTAATAGAGTTCCTTTTCCTTTCACAAATGATAAAATTCAAATCTAAAGAAGTTTTTTTTTCCCCCATTACTGAAATACAGCTAATTAGTGATTCCTAGACCTTAGGATTTTAGAATAATAAAACTGTTTCTAATACCTTAAGCTAGCAATTACTAGCATGCTCAATATGATGAAGAAAATAAAGCAGCTATATATTAACTTCCTCAAGTTTAAAAAAGTGTGTTGATTATGCCACCAAACTGATTTTTAAAGTTTACTTATACAAAACATTCCTATACTTTATATGATAATACAATTTTGTTGTTGTTGTTTTTCACCAAGGAACAAAGATTGTTTTAAAATACGGTAGAACTGGGAGTGGTAGGTAGCACATTGTGGTAATCCCAGTGACTGGGGAGGCTGAGGAGGCAAAAGAATCACAAGTTCAAAGCCAGCCTCAGGAATTTAGCGAGGCCCTAAGAAACTCATAGAGACCCTGTCTCTAAATAAAATATAAAAAGGGTAGGGGATGTGGGTCAGTGGTTGAGTGCTCCTGGTTTCAATCCCTGATAGCAAAAGAAAGAAAATACACACACACACACACACACGCAAGAATATCTATGCATAAAGAGAAATAATACTAACACTTTCAAAAGTGAAAAGTAGTAGGCTTTTAGTTTTTACATTCTACTCTTAAATTTCAGTACAAAGACAGTTTATTTGTGGTGTTTCCCATACGTACAAATACACCTGTTTGTATTTGTTTTGAATTTTAGAACAGAAAGATGAATTTCTTATGGCAATATTAGTTTAGATTAAGAGTTCAGCTTCTAGTAAAATACAAAGTACGTGAAAGTTATGCACTTTTTCTTGCTGCACTTTCTGGTATAAAATCTGAGACTGAACTAGAAAGTTTAATTGGTTATGTAGTTCTTGAATAATTTTAATTTTGGTAGTTTCCTCTAAAATTATGATCGTGAGCAATTTTCAAAATGTTTGCTACCTAAGAAAATTGATTTTGCCTTTCTTTGCTTTATTCCCACTTTATTCCTAGTTCTGAGGTAAAAATATAATCAAATTTCATCCTCAATAGAGCAGTTTGAATCTCAATGTATAGATTCTGCGCCAAAGCTTAGAAACAACTAAATTAGGATAAATAGCAGGTTCTGTTAGTTTTTCAGCAATGTCCCACTGAAACCAGGCTAAATATTGTAAAATAATTAAAGCTGGAAAAGCACAGGAGGCTCCCAAGAGGCTTTCATGAATCTTCCACAAGAAATATTGCTCAAGGACTAGATTTATGTAAGTGTCGCTACATCTGCTTGTTGGTATTATAAAACACTCTAGTGTACCATCTTTAGTTTGTTCTGTTTTTAGTTGTGAGGTTCTCACGTCAAAATAATTGTAGTTCCAGCCTTTATGAAAACCATACAATGTTTTCAACACATCAATACAATGTGTATAAAAAAATTTAGAACCTGGTTCTATCTGTGAAGACTTTATTAGCTGCACTATAGTAACTAAATAGGATTTTTTTTTCTTTTTTCTCATGGTAGAGTCTTAATGGAAACGGTCAAGAACAGATGTGAGAAAATCACAATATTATCACATCTTTTGCTTCCAATTCTACTCGCCAGAGTTTGCCTTTTATTCTCACGATCACAAGATGGCTGCTCTATCTCCAAGCATTGCATCCATAAGGAAAAGGGGAAAGGCCGAGGGAAAGTACAAAAGGCAAAAATATTTAACCTAATACTTTTTGCTTTTAAAGGCTTTGTAAGAAGGACCAACAAATGACATCAATTTTATCTCATTGGCCAGTTTTGGATCATGTACCTATGTCTAGCTTCAAAAATATTTAGGAGGGTGAGCATTTTAATTCAGTACAAAACAAAAACTGAGTAAACAATTCCCTTTACTTAGGAAAAAAGACCAAATGATTTTGACATCCAACAAAAGCTTGCTTTCCTTATTTTACTAACAAAATACTAATTTTGTTCAAAAGTTTGCTAGTTTCCCCTTTGTTATTGAAAGCTTTGTGTTCCTACATATATATTGCTTAGTAAAAGTTTCTTTTCTTTCTTTTTTTTTTTTCAGATTCAAAGGCAATATTTTCCCTAGGACTTTCAGTACATTTCTTTTGCCCTTTCTCTTTCTGCAGACAAGACCAACCATAGATCTCAAAGAAAACTGCTCAACAATAATCTTGATGGGGGGCAGAAAAACTTTTCTGAAACATGAAATGAAGACAAGTTACTTTTCTCTTCTTGGGCAGTTTGTTAAGAATGAAAAAGGAAGAGGGTGTCCAACCATATGCTTAACTTCAGAAGTATCCTGAATTGGCTTCTAATCAGAAAGCAAGGTTCTGTGAATGGCAAAATGACCACTACTTATCCAAATAACACACATGCAACCTCATAGAGATCTATGCCACTAATGTGAGGATCAACCATAGCAATCTTCTCAATCAATTCAGAGTCAAGAATGGATCTGAGCAACATGCTTCATCCTTGACCCAAATTGCATGCTGGCCTTAGTGCATGGGCCACATTTCTGGGTCACATTTCGATGTGTATATAAATTTAGGAGAATTTTCTCTATAATATGCTGCTTACTGTATGATTCTTAGTGAGGAAATCAGATTTTCAAGACTTATTAACATTATTAGCATATTAATGTTAATATTAAGTAATCTTAGGAAGTAATGGAAGATGTATGCCAAAGGAAAGATTTATCAAAGGAAGTATAAGAACACCATATTAAGATAAAAACAGAGGAACACATATCACCAAAGACTGGTAAATGATGGCCCATTACCTTTCTTATGATAGAAATTACATTAAGGACTAAATGATGTAGGCCTGAGAAATGTGTAAAGCCATGTTTGGAGCAGCTCACCATTGTATAAAACAGGAAGGGATCACATGAATAGCCAGAAGCACTACCAGAGCACTTGGGTTTTGTATGTTTCATTTAATGCTACAAACCAAAGAGCCATAATATGCTTTCAGCATTTGCTTGTATTTTCCATTATAGAACAAGAGTAATATGAAACACCTAACACAAAACAACATAATAGGTACCTGTAATTCATATCAGGAAACATACTTGCACAAATGGAACTCACTCCTTATTGCATCTCATAGTGTCTTTCAGTTTTAAAGCGTTCTGTCTAGCTAAAAAGGTTCATTCAATATTTAAACAGCATTGACTTTCATCTTAAATAAATTGCAAATCGTAAAGCCTATTTTCTGAACCTAGACAATTCCATGTTTTGAGGAATATATATTGAGAAAACGTACATGTAATAACTTACTCATTTTACATTCCTCTGCTATCTCTTTCCCAATAACCCTCATTTGAATCTAAAGAAAAGCTCTGTAACTTCACTTTAAGTCAGAATTGCTGATTTATCCTAACATCCTGTGTTTCTAACAGAACAAGGCATGAATATGTATTTCCTGAGTATCTTCAATGATTCAATGTAATGTCAAATAATAAATTATTATTGACATAAGTACTATAATGAAATTGCAAAGTAGGGATTATCCTCCCTAAAATGGGACAGAAAAAAAACCGAAACAACAAACAAAAAGTTTGACTACTCATAGGATGAAACAGGTAAAAGACTGTGAAGAGTTCCCTGTGACTCTACAGTTTGTGTGTAGGGGGAATAGGATATCAGGTGGGAAAGAACATCTGAAGAATGTGTCTTTTCTGAAGTAGGGAAGGAAGAAAGAAATCTCTCTTTTGCATGGCTATGGCCATGCAAAAGCCCACATATGCCACATATGGAGACTTTTAGGTAACATGGCAGATGCCTGTGAATAGAGGGAATGGCTTGCTTATATATGACTTAGTTCCATGGCAGAAGGGCTGTTAGAGGTCCCATTTAGAGGACTTTGACACAAGGCTCAGAGTACTCATCTTATCACCATGCAAAGTATTCTTTTCATTCCAGACAAGAATGCTTTTCTTTTGGAAAACTGAGAAAATAAACTATATATTATTTTATTTTGTAAAATAACCCCCTGAAAATATTTGGGATGACAGGATAGTTTCCTTTGTGGGTAAGTACATTATTCAGTATTTATGCATATATAAAATTTCCATAAAATTTACTTTTATTTGATGTTATTAATTTATTCCAAACTATTTTAGCCATTTTACTTTCTAATTATACATTGCCAAATTTTACAATACCATTTATTTGTTTATTGCTCCTGTATCCTGCCACCTTGTTAAATTCACTATTAATTCTATGTAGATTTCCTTGGTAGAACCCATTGAGATTTCTTGACTCACAATCATGTTATCTATGAATAAAATGGTTTTGTTTCAGTTGTTAAATGTTCAGTTCAATTGGTTTTGACTATGATATAAATGCAGCCATCATGCAAAAAATAAAAGAAAGAAGGCAGCAAACATAGAGTAACATTTTACATTCTTCCAAGCAATCCTACCTTCTCTAAGGCATTAATTATTCATATTTCTAATGCCAGATTTGTTTGACCAGTTTTTGTAATTCATAAAAATAAAATTATACATTATCTATTTTTAATTCCTTGGTTTGTTGACATTATGAGTATAAGATTGATCTACCTTGTTGCATATTCCAATAATTCATTCCTTTTGTATTACTGAGTGATATTGAATTGTATGAGAACAATGTAAACTGTTCATCTACTCTTCTACAGATGGATATTTGGGTTTTTGACAGGTTGGGGCTATCGTTAATAAAGTTAACTATAAACATTTAAGTTTTTCTGGATGCATATATTCTCAATTTTTTTAGGGCAATAGGAGTGAAATCACTTAGTCTTGGGCAGATATATGTGAGAATTTATAACAGATTGCACACAGTCATCCAAAATGCTTATACCTTTTTCATTTCTATCAGCAGCATGAGTTCCAGGTGTTTTACATCCTCACCATCATTTTGTCATTAAATAAGAATTAGTTTTGTTATAGTTTTAATTGAATTGTTCTCAAGATTGATGATGTTGCTGGGTGCGGTGGCAACACTCCTCTAATCCCAGAGGTTTGGAAGGCTGAGGCAGGAGGATCGAGAGTTCAAAGCCAGCCTCAGCAATAGCAAGGCGCTAAGCAACTCAGTGAGACCCTGTCTCTAAATAAAATACAAAATAGGGCTGGGGATGTGGTTCAGTAGTTAAGTGCTCCTGGGTTTAATCCCAAGTATCAAAAAAGAAAAAAAAGAAAGATCAATGATGTTGGTTTATTTTTCATGTTTGTTGGCTCTTGATGTCTTTTTGTTATTGTTGTCCTGGGGATGGAACCCAGCAGTGCTCTACCACTGAGCTATATCCTTGGCCTTTTTTCTTTTGAGACAGGGGTTCAGTTGCCCAAGCTGGCCTTGAACTTGCCATTCTCCTGCCTCAGCCTCCCAAGTAGCTGGGATTACAGGCATGGGCTATCATGCCAGGCTTGTTTTTATCTTACTTTGTGAAATGTCTGTTAATTTTTGTTGTCGTTTTTCCTTTCATGCTGAGGATTGAATCCAGGGCCTCATAAATTCTCAGCACATGCTCTACCACTGAGCTATTCCAGACTCTATTCAAGTATTTCAATTTTTAATATAGTTATTTTCAGGAGTTCTTTATGTCTTCTGAATATGAGTCCTTTTTCAGATGTATATACTGAAAATATTTTTCTCAATATGTTATTTACATATTAATTTTCTTTATGTTGTCTTTAGATGAAGCATAAATTTAAAATTTTATAATTTATTATTATTTCTTCAAAGTTCCTACTAAGACTGTGATTGTTGAATGTATAGATCAGTTTATGGAGAATATATATTGTGAATGACATCAACTCCTCCAATCTAAGAACATTTATTTAGGCTTACTATTTTGTTTATTTTCTGTCTACATTTTATAACTTTCTGTGTATAGATCTAGACATATTTGTGAAATTTATTATTAGCGATTTGAAGTTGTAAGTACTACTGAAAAGTAGGAATATAATTAGTCAAATAATTTCTATTTAAATACTAATGTTCACTTAACATCTTGAATGATTCAATTTCGTGAATTTGACATTTTACAAAATTATGATCTATTCATGTTTATATAACATTCTATGCAGTTCAATTTGAAATATATTTACATTTATGTACAAAGATATGATCTACCTTGGTCAATATTTTCTGTGATCTTGGAGAAAATGTACATCCTCCAGTTGCATAGAGGGCTGCTGTGCAGATGTCATCAAAGTCAAACTAACTGAACAATTTTTCATGTCTATAGGCATCCTTTACAAGAAAGGCATGTGGAAATCTCCATTTATAATGGTGGATGTTCCTTTTCTCCTCTAATTCTTCTGCTCCATTTATTTGATATTCTGTTACTAGGTACAAATATATTTAGAATTGTTTTGTCCTCTTGATATGTTGACCCTTTTATCATTACGTGAGGTCTACATTATCTCTGATAAATTAATTCTTGAAGTATATTTCATTTGAAATTAACACAGCTCCAAAAGCTTTTTTATACTTCTGCTGACAGAGCTTTCCCTTTTATTTACTGTACATGTCTTTATTCATTTGTAATCAAATTTAGTAACCTACACTGGGCACACTGGTACATCCCAGTGGTTCAGGAGACTGAGACAGGAAAATCGCAGGTTTAAAGCCAGCTTCAGCAATTTAGCAATACCCTAAGAAACTTAGTAACCCTGTCTCAAAATAAAACATAAAAAGGGATGGGGCTGTGGCTCAGTGGTTAAGCACCCCTAATTTCAATCTCTGGTACCAAAAAAGAAAAAGAAGTAATTTACACATAGTACATTACTGGGTTTTACTTTTATATAAATATGGCATTTACTTTCTAATTTGCACGTTGATTCTATTTCCATTTTGTGTAATTATTGATATAGTTGTAGTTAGATTTACAATTTTACTTTTTTCTATTTATTTTGCATATTTTTTGCTTTTGCTTTTCCTTTTCTATTGTCTTTCAATGGCTCTAATAGCCTGTGGTATTATATTTTACCTTCTTAATTCATATTTTACCTATCATCCCTTGTTGTTTTTATGTGCTCTTCTAAAGAGCACAATAAGTGTCTTCATTAACTAAAACATTCTTTAAGTATTATTAAAATAATTATTAATAACAGTTAATTTCCATTCTGCCTGCACCATCCCTTTGTGTTCTTGAGGTCTTATATTTTACTTTTCTGAATACTGCAAATCACAAAGCACATGGTATCCTAGGATATGCTTCAGACCACATAACACTGTATTCCAGGCAAGAGCCCATCCTGTCAGGATACTGCTAAGGTGAGAGGTAAATCAATCCATTCTATAGATTCCAGCTATAGAGGTAAATCAATCTATTCTATAGATTCCTGCTCTGTTACAGCTTTAGTTATATTTCTTTCACCACCAAATAGTAATTCTAAAAAGCAAAATACACCTCTGAATATTTTCTTTTCTGCAACAAAGCCCTTAATGCCACCATAACAAAAATAAAACAGAAAAAGTCACTCCTAAAATTCACCAAATATTACCTAATGATTAGAAACAGAAGAGTCCCAAAGTAGACCCTTTTATATTGGGTTGTCAGTTATCTATTTTAAGAATTTTCATTTTATTTTGTATTTATCTAGCCATCTTAGATTGCTCTATGTAAAGTAACATAATCCCAAAGACAGTGTTAGTTTTACTACATATGAATTTTCAGGAAGAAGTGAATATATATTTGAGAGGGTTAGCAAAATATGACTATTGAGAGCCATGAAAACTTAACCCATCTGGTTCCTATCTCTATACTTATGATTTGATCTCAAACAATTTCCTTAATATCTTCTAAGCCTCAGTTTCCCCAGTCAAAATGAACGCTATTAATACCTATTCCATAACATTACTTTGGTAATAAAATGACAAATGTAATATTGCTATTATGCACAATAACATCAATACTGTTAAAATCTTTACCCTTGTCAGGGACAGCAATTTACATTTAATTTGATTGTGTTCATTCATATAATTCTCAGTATTAAATCCTCACTAAACAGGTATAGATAATAATCCATATTATTATCTATTGAAAATGAATATATGGGGCTGGGATTGTGGCTCAGTGGTAGAGTGCTTGCCTTGCATGCATGAGGGACTGGGTTCAATCCCCAGCACCACATAAAAATAAATAAAGATTTGTGTCCATCTACAACTAAAAAAAAAATTAAAAAAAAAAAGAAGAAAATGAATATATGGTACCTAGTATGTTATCTACTACATGGTCAAAATTCAAACATTGTTCTCAGTAAACTAATTGCAGTACCTCAAAGTATGACAGTTTGCTTAAATACATTAGAAACTAAGTCAAAATCTTAGCTAAGGAGTAGTTAAATATGACAGTGTCACCAGCAAATACACACACACACATACGCATGTTGCAGAAAGCAGGAGGGTACTTTCAAATGTTTGAGAAAAAATTTCACTTGCATCTAACAGCCGTATGAAATAGAACAGTTGCATTCTTAATACTTATTTTTAAAATGAACAAAAGAAGCCACATTGTAGTTCTCTATTTTGCTGAAAATCTCACAAAATGTCCAGCGCGTCAATATATATCCATGCTGGTTTCTCCTTTCTCCTAATTATACCCCGCAGGTTTTCCTACATGAAAGAAATGATTTTCCATCATAATTTTTCATTATATTTTCAAATCCTCTCTAAAAATATCACTTGCCTAGAATGTGTGACAGTGATTGGTGCGATCAAAAATTCATCACCTTTACATGTATTATTTTTCATTTGATTTCAGAATGGAAATTAGGGTTTAATGTATTATTGGTTTTATATATAACTTCCCACAAACAAGGCAGTAATAACTTATTTTACAGACACAATAAGTCACCGAAGATTCTAAGTAATCATGAATAATGACTATCTTCACTATTAGAATTTAAAGAATAGTTTATAAAATCATAATGAAATTCTAATCGATCAAAAATGCATCATTAAAGAAATCTGTTTTGATAAGGAGTTACTACAGCAAAAGTGGAAGTTATTGTTTCTAAAATCATGAATGTGTCCTTTATTCTTCTTTATTTAGGAAAAGGTTACATGAATGCACACATTCAAAATCCAGAGTTTTGGCAAATTCTTCCAAGAAAAAGAAGCAGCTGGATTCAAAATATAAAAAAGCATGTCTTAACATATATGAACTGCTGAGTTTTTGTCAAGTATCTTAATGGTTATCTAAAAATTATCTTGTAAAATGAAGCTACTGAATTTTTGATAATCATATGCCTTGAATTGGGAGTATTCTCTTCATTATGTTTTAAAATGCTTCGTCTATGTTGAGTTTTAAAACAACTAGGGAAACAGATGTCAGACATCTAATGTTGCTATTCTCAATCAGAGATCATTTTTAGTTTAACTGTTCTCCTCTCAGACTGTAATAAATTTGCTTTCACAGGCATTTCTGGTCACAAGAACTGCAACCCCTAAAAAAATGAAGAAAGCTGTGATTTGCAAATACCCCAGACATTGTTATGCAAAGACAGTCTTTGTCTGGCTTAAAAGAAAGAAGTTAGGTGTTAATTAGAAGTGTGTTTAGAAAGTTCACTAGATACAGTTTCTTTAAAGAACTCCCCCTGAACTCATAAAAAAAGCATAATGTAGTTAACAGTTTTTAAAAGGTTGTAGTGACTCAAAGTCTCCTCTCTGCCTTTTACTCTCATGTTTGAGAAAAAGATTTTCTAAATGAAAAGGAAGATATAGTCTCCTTGATTCTTTGCCTACACCCTTTGATGTCTGCCTTAATTTTAACTTAGATGAAAACGGGAGATCCAATGAGTATTAGAAATGTAAGCTGATGGGACAGGTAGGGCTAGATAACAATGTAGTTCATTTAATTCTGTATGTGAGTTAAAGGAGGCTTTCTATGTATTTATCACAATCATTTTCCTATACACAGACTGGAGAAATAAAATATTATAAATATGGTTTCTTTAATTCTTTCAATTTTCTCAATCCTCCTAAAAATGTGTTTGCTAATTACTTCTTAGAACTTTAAATATTGTTTTGTAACCATACAAAAATCATACCATAGCATAAAGTAAAACAATTCCTCTCTCATGCTATTCAAGGGAATTTAGGTTCTGAGATGACTAGAAAAGTCTTATGAGCACAACTGTGCTTGTAACATCTGCATGAAACAAGGATTCATAGCAATATTTCATAATACACTTGCATAGCATTTTTTATTTTAACCTTGCTTATATGTCTATACATTTATATAAATCCATAAGCTACATGCAAGGTCCAGGAAATGATCAGAATATTGAGTTTAACTGTCAAGTGAGAATTTTATTTTGAGAGGAAATGACATGCTCTTGAATTAAAATATTCTTTAACAAATTGTCCCACACTTTTCTTCTGTAACCTCTTGTCAAAAGCTACATGTGCCTTGCTATTTTCAGAGTAAATTTGTAACAATGGGATAATCTAATGGTGTTATTTGGTTATAGCCATCTGTGGCAGGCCAATTAGTGAGCAGCCTAGAATCTGGCTGAAGCACTTTTGAGGCACAGTTTATTTATAACTTGATATTTATGGGGAACCCGGTAGTAAAACTCAGTCTCATAAAGGACCAAAGTTGCTGTTTCTGCAATCCACACTATATTACACATAAAGGCCACTTCATCCATCATGTATGAACACCAGAGAAAGACCTAACTTTTCAAGACCATCTTTTAAAAGTTATATTAGTAAGATAACAGTCACAAGTAGTATGCTAAAGAAACCAGTGCGATTTATAGTCATATAAATCTGCATCAAAACCAAACATCGAACTGGAATATTTTATAAGCATCTCTAAATAACTATTCCAGGTATCAGACGAATCTTTGTGAACCATTTTACATTATAATCCCCAAAAATGCAGAAAGGGAAGGAAGGAAGAAAGGATGAGAAGGAAGGAAGAAAGGAAGGGACAAAGAAAAGGAAACATTGAGAACAAAGCAAGCAAGCAAAGTAGTGGATGATTACCAGCAGGAAATAGGAATTACATGCCTAACTTGTCTCACTTCAACTGTACGTATGTGAGTCATTTCCATACTCTGAATATGTAATGTGAGCCATTTCTTTAATTCTGTAGACAGTGGCCATACTATAAATATAATTTGAGATTAGTACATTTGTAAAACTATTACATCTTAATTTGAGAAATAAATTAGAAATAAAATAATTCTGTTTACTAGTTTGACAAATGTAGTAGATACAGATAAGTAGAGCATAACTTGCAATTGAGGTCATTGTGTAGTTTTAAAAGGACATTCAAAAGTATGTGCTAAAAACATCTTTAGTCGATTATATGGTTTTTGATAAAATACAGATATAACAATATTATTACAGTATCACAATGTATTGAACATCAACTAGGTCCCAAACATTTTTATTACATTTGCTGACTTAAGCCTCACAATAAATCTTTGACACTGGCAGCAGCATCATACTTTTATAAATGAAAAAACTAAGAACTATATATGTTGAATAATTCATTCAAAATCAATTAGTTAATAGTAGGTAAATAAGAAATTTGAATCCAGATCAGGTCTTCCTAAATGGTGAATATATATATGTGTGTGTGTGTGTGTGTGTGTGTGTGTGTGTATACCTTTATACATCTGCTTGAAGGTGACATATATGTATATTTATAAGAACAAGACAAACACTAAAGATGTAAAACAAAAGCATAAGCCTCAGGAAATGTAGGAGTTGTAAGTTGACACACTAATTAATCCAAAATATATTATGGAGAAAGGTAATTGAGACCATTCCATCAGAATCCTGGTAAAGTTAAAACTCAATTAAGATTAGTATTCAGGAACCTGATTCCAAATAGAGTAAACCAAAATAGCCCAAGAACTGGTTCAATGATTTCGTTTTAGACTTCCTCAGGTAATTCTGATGTTCAAGCAGTTCTGGAAACCACTTGCAAAAGGCTCATAGACTTACTAGTTTCATAGTTCTTAATGGTCTAAGTCCATTGTACTATTAAAAATAGAAATATTATTTTCAAATTAGTTTTGAGAAATGTGCAAAGGTTATTAATGAAAGCAATTATTACTTATGCACATGATTAAAAAAGTACAAATTCTGCCTTTTCCTAAGCATATTGGGCTTTTTTGCAGGGGGTGGGTACTAGGGATTGAACTCAGGGACACTCAGCCACTAAGCCACATCCCCAGCTCTATTTTGTATTTTATTTATAGATAAGGTCTCACTAAATTGCTTAGTGCCTCACTTTTGCTGAGGCTGGCTTTAAACTCGCAATCCTTCTGCCTCAGCCTCCCAAGCCGCAGGGATTTCAGGCGTGTGCCACCACATGTTGTGCTTTTTAATATTACTTTTACTTGCTGTTTTTTTCAGAAGACTTAAGGATGAATGCCATGTCTGATCTTCAGCAGCATATGATCTTGGTACAATTATATAAATGTAATGTATTTCAATTTCTTTGTCTATAAAAGAAATATCAGGCCACATGTATCATTATTTTATTGTGTGGTTTGAGGAAAAATTCTTGTGGACATGCTTGGGAAAATATAAAGGTCTATGCGATAATAAGCAGGTTTGACCATTATTTCATAATAGAAATTTTTTAACTAAAGTTAAAAAATATATCAACTTCATTCATATTTCTGAGATAAATCATTATGTCCCCTAATCATTTACTTCCAAGGACTTTTATAAACAGACCAAGAATACAAGTTTCTGATAACAGTGATAATCAGAATCTGTTTTCATGTACAGGCTTTTATAAAAATTAAACAGAAAAAGAGATTATGAATACTGCTCTATTAGTGTTCCTCCATGATTCATGTATTCCTTATCTAATTTTCTATGGACAGTAAGCCTTTTTTTATTTCCTACACTTTCTATTTATGTTTAAGCATATTTTAAATATGTGATAAAAAACATCCTTCGTTAAAATAGATACTGGTAGGCTGGGTGTGTAGTTCGGTGGTAGAGAACTCTGCAAGAGACTGATTTTGATCTCTAGTACTGCATAAGGACAAAAATTAATGTTTTCAGACTCATGGTTAAGATTCAACCTCCAAGTCATTAATAAATATATTAAATATCATATTTTAAACATTAGTATTTATATAGAACATTATTAAATAGCAAGAGAAAGTCAACTTGAATTCATAAAGCAAGTTGAAAGTCTGACACTAATCTTGTTATTAAACACTGCATACGTTATATTGGTCTTTCTCACCAGAGAAAATGTCAGTTATAACTGGAGATTTTTTCTAAGGTGCCAAGCCTATATCTCCACAAAAGAGGATATGATATTCTTTCTCGTCTAAAAAGATGACTTAAAGGAAGTGGTGACATCAACTGTGGAAAACAGATGGTAATGAACATCCACATCTCCACACATATGCATGTGAATGGCACCACACAAACTTTCAGCAGAAATGTTGAAAGATCCCTAAACGTAACATAAACAGAAGAATTTTTCACATTGACATGACAATGTTCCTGTCACAATTTTTTGGACTCTTATTCATTAGTAACTAAAACATTAATTAACTCAGGTACTAATTAGTACTACCAAGGTCAAAGAAATAGAATCTATGCCTCAGGGTTTGGAAACAGACAAGGTGATATAAAAGCAGTCACAATGAAAAACGTTGATCACAATATAAATGGATACCCTGGTAGTGTGTCTTCCCCTAATTTTATTCAAAACAAATCTAATTCCCAGCAAGAACCACTAATGGTAAAGAGATATAATACATTTTTTTTTTTCTATTTTGTCTGAATGATATTTCTCTGTAGGTGATCAGCCACAAAAAGCTATGAACCTTTGGTTCCGATGTAGCCATGGCCTCCTTCAAGCTGTGCTGGTATCTAGCAGACGGCATCATCCTCACATTAGGGAGTGTATCATTATGCTTTTATTCCCAATTGATGCAAAGTGGCCCTGTTGTAACCGGAAGCCACACAGGGAGTTTAGAGAGTAATTGTTTTGCCTTCACATAGCCACTCTTGTGAGCTTATCAAGCAAATTCTTGCCTTTCTGATTGGTGAAAAGATGGGCGGAAGCTCAAATTTCTTAGATCCCTCAGGAGAGTGTAAAATGTAAGCTACATTCTCATAATATGATTAACTTGACAAAGTTATCTGCAAACCCCAATGGAGACGCATGATGAATGAGTGAATGAGCATCTGTGAAACATGAAACGGTTCCCAAGTCATCCAGTAGCTCTGGACAATAAAATATGTCTTTTTGATAGGCATTGCCCACATTTCTAACTGCTATATTATGCAACTGTCGACTACATGTCATCAGACATGATTTTGAGGGCCAAAAGAATAATATTTTATGGAACCAAAACCAGAAAGTAATTTAAAAGTCAATAACTCCCACCCTGAAAACAGTTTTGACCTGTTTTCAAAAATAAATAGAAGGAATACATTAGGTTTATCTCCAAAGCTTCCTTTATAGGAGCTGTAGATATTTTTGTTGTTGTTGTTGTTGTTGAAATTTTCGCAGGTTATAGAACATTGTTAGTGAATCCTGGGAAGCTTTGCTCTATAGAGATTACTAAATCTTAAAGAAAAATAAAGAAACAGAGAGCCTTTCTCCAAGGTCCCAAGAGGGACTTCCAGAGAACAAGGCTGAACTTTAGTGATTTTTCCTTTTGTGTGATCAAAGCCTGAGCTAACTGGCCCCCCAGGACAAAGCCTGATCCACTTAGGACCCCACAGAGCCTGCCCTGTGGAGGGGATGAGTAGATTAAAGAGAAACTGAGGAACTGGGGAACACAGAATGACTACTTAAAGGAACACTTCTATACAATAATAAAATTCCTGAAAACACAATCTTAGACTTGGGTAAGCTTTGAAGTAGAAATAGTAAAGCAAAAAATATGGAATCAGAAAGTGATTTACAGGAAAATAAATATAACAAAAGAAACTTCATAAATAAAACTTTCAGCAATTGAATAATTTACACTGAAGTATGAAAAGGAAACATGGAATAAAAAATTCGTCCTTTTTCCCTCTAGCCCTGTCATTTACTCCCTGTGATGCTACTCTCTTAGGATCAAGGTATTATTTTTATTATTAATATTAAGGAAAATTTTAGTACCTTAAAACTCATTTTATTACAAAAATTAGGAAGATTCAAATTTAATTTATTCTTCAGATAAATTTTATGGCAAAATGTTCTGGAAAAACCTCTCATGTGTTGACATCTAGGGAACTCAATAAAATTTTAGTACCAAAAATAGTTATGTTGTAAATTAGCAGGAATAATAATTTTCTTGTTAATGTTTTCTTTGTACTAAAATATGATACTGTGCCTACAGGGGAGCCACACTTGCACACCTATACTTAATATACCTCACAGTGACACAAATTTTGGAGACAGGTTATGAACAGTAAAGAAAAAAAGTGTACTTGAAATAAAAACTTTCCCACTGGGCATAGTTATATAATCCCAGGGACTTGGGAGGCTGAGGCAGTAGGATCACTAGTTCAAGACCAGCCTCAGCCATTTAGTGAGATTCTGTCTAATAGCTAAAATAATAAGTAGATAGAGAGATAGATAGATAGATAGATAGATAGATAGATAGATAGATAGATAGATAGATAAGGTAAGATGGGGGGAGCTGGAGATATAATGCAGTGGCAATGCATTCCTGGGTTCGACTCACTAGACTATGACTGATCATAATTACCAAAATGCCTATTATCGCCCTAAATATCTTCCTAGCCTTCATCACATCCCTACTAGGAATATACATCTACCAATCTCACTTAATATCATCTCTTCTATGCTTAGAAGGTATAATATTATCCATATTCATCCTAAGCACCCTGACAGCCCTAAGCACACATTTCTCCTTATCATATATAATTCCCATCACCCTCCTAGTGTTTGCTGCATGTGAAGCAGCAGTGGGACTAGCACTACTAGTCATGGTATCAAACATCTATGGCCTAGACTATGTCTAAAACCTCACTATGCTCCAATGCTAAAAATTATCTTACCTACAATATCACTCGCCCCCCTAATGTGATTTTCCCAAGCCTCAATAATCTGAACCAACTCCTCACTTCACCGACTAGTAATTAGCATACTTGTCCTATTGACATTAAACAAAACAAAAAAAAAGTTACTTCCTGGGTCTTCCACAGGCCTTTCCCATGCCTTGCCTCTTATAAGAGTCACAGTGGAGTTTTGTTCCTGATGTGGGCTTTGCATTGGCCTATTCATGTGAACATCCCCCTTCCCACGCATCTCTTTGCATCTCAAGTTTCTTTCTCCTTTATCTCCCCGGCTTTACTTGTTATTTCTGATTTCTGGTGCATACGCATTTTAAACCAGCATCACAAAAAGTACTAGAGCTCAAAGGTTAAGAGCTTACAGTCTTTACAGTTATATGATTGAAATCCAAATCTAGAAAAAACTGACTAGTACCCATTAAGTTATTTAACATCACAAATTATCAACTGAATATACAGGAATCTACAGTAAATACTTGTCACATGTTAGTTAATGAGAATTAAGCATAAAAATGTGTATTAAATAACCTGAATAAAACCTAAATATTAGTATTCCATAAATAGTTACTGTTATTATCATATCTAGATAACTTCCAAATCATTGACTTGGATTTTTCAACAAAATTTCAGTTTCCCACTGGGCACTGTAACTCAAATTGACCTAAAATACATCATTTCCCAAAACACATTCACTTCTTCATTTTCTGGGTTCAGGCTTCAACCCTGAAGGAATTCTTTCCTCTTTTTTTGTCCTTCATTCCTTCTATTAAACTGTGACCATGTCATGAAGAATTTCCTGAGCAGGTCCTCATTCTCATGGACTACTTTTAGTGCCTCCTATCTGTGCTAAAGATTTTTGGGTGTCCTTGACTTTTCATCTTTGAAAGTATAGTTCAAAGAACATTACTGCCTTGTTCAAAAGTTCTCATGACCACAAAGGCTACTGACATTGAACACAGTGGGATTTCACCCACATTTTAATATCTTTATGAAACCTATCCTCATTTTGTAAGCATATAGAATCACTTTCTCATTTAAGACACATAAATCACACCTTCATTTGTTTATCTGTGTCAGTAAGTACTACGTAAGTTAAATTCCATTGCAACCTGAAGTCTTACTACTACTGAGTATGAAATGTCATCTGAAATATCAATCTGTCAATTTTTAAATATTATTTTCTTGTATTTACATTAAATAAATCAATATACTTCCAAAATGATCATCTTAAAAGGCTAAAGAAAAATGGGAGAATTTGTTTTTCTAAAAAATCTTAATAACTTACTGGCACGTATAGCTAAATTAATAAAATTCACTGACATAGTTTTATATGAAAGAAACAGAATAGATGGAAAAAATAAAGAGTCCACCATGAAAACAGATTCAAGGAATATCAAAATGCCAAGAAGTACAAACCAAATGTGCTCAGGTAAAACAACCTTTGGACGGACATAATGAGGTCCTAATAGAAGTAATGAATCAGATTTGGTACTCTTATTTTTCTACAATAAATGGTATAAATTATACCTTGCCCAAATATCTCTGGAAGTCTCAAAGGCTTTCTCACTTGTGCTCACAGTCCATTGAACTGCTGGGCACAACAGCCTCCATGTCACTCTCCACAGTCAAGGCCACATTTTCACACATCATATTACATGATACTATTTCTCAGTCTATGTCTTTTGCCTTGTCACTTAAATTGCTCTTCAGCAATTAATATATTTCTAATTTATGAGTAATAGTGTACAAATTCTCAAGCACAAAAGTTCATTCTAGAAGAACTCTATCTTTCATATAAATCAACTTATGTGGGTACACGTGTGCTTCCATTCATTCATTTATCAGACAAGTATCAAATTCCACATTGTACTCAGCTTGGATAATCTTGCTTCCAATGAAGGTATCAAGTATTTTATCACTAGAGAAAACTGAAAGAATCATGGTTGTAACACATCCTACATCATCATTATTTTTATTTTTGGATAGAGAACACCAACATATATCATCTTATCTGAGAATTTTATTGAATCAAAATTCTATACCCTAAGTAGTGATTTGCAATCATAGCTGGAGTTCCAGCTTGAGCATGCCCATAAGTTAGATTTATAACTGAAAGGGCTTTTAGTAATAAATAAGAAATTATATTTACTGATAATGACATATATGCACTTATTTGTGGAACATTTGGATACCATTCAATTAAAATTTGAGTCAAAACTATTTCTGTTTACAATAAAAATATCCTAATTACATGTTAAAACTAAATTCAGAGCATAATCTCCAGGATATAAAAAGAATTCAAAAAAACTTAACACCAAAAAAACACGTAACTCCATCCATAAATTTGAAAAGACACTTCACAGAAGAAGAAATACAATTGGTCAACAAACATGAAAAAAATGTTCAACATCACTAGCAATTAGACAAATGCAAATTAAAACTACAATGAGATTTCATCTCACTCTAATCAGAATGACAATTATTAAGAATACAAGTAACAATAAATGGTGGTGAAGTTGTGGGGATAAAGGTACACTCATACATTGCTGGTGGGACTGCAAATTGGTGCAATCACTCTAGAAAACAGTATGGAGATTCCTCAGAAAAATTGAAATGGAACCACCATTTAACTACCATCAATGTTTTCAGAAGCTCAATTCACAATAGCTAAGCCGTGGAACCAACACAGGTGCCCTTCAATAGAGGAAATGATGAAAAAAATGTGGTATATATACACACTGGAATATTACTTAGCTATAAAGAAGAATGAATTTATGGCATTTACCAGTAATGGATGAAACTGGATAGAAGCTATCATACTAAGTGAAATAAGCCAGTTCCAAAAAACCAAAGGCCAAATTGGACAGGCCAGAGTGGGGAAATGGAGGGGATATGGGAATCGGAAAGATAGTAGAATGAATTGGACATAACTTTCCTATGTTCATATATGAATATACAATCAGTGTAACTCCAAATCATGTATAACCACAAAAATGGGAAGTTATACTCCATGTATGTATAGTATGTCAAAATACGTTCTACTTTTATGTGTAACTAAAAAGAACAAATAACAAAATTAAAAAAATCAAAAATATATATTACAATCAATTTTAGTGTCATTTAATCTTTTTGCATTTTCATAAATATAGCCTGGAAAACAATTTTGTCAGTATTAAAATCATAATTTCAGTTTTCCCCATAAAAAGTAGGTATAGATTTTATTTAATCTACCTTATCTTCTATTAATCCAGCCTCTAATATAGACATGTTATGTGGCAGATGGATTTGAAATTATTATAATCTGATGACGCCAATACGGGGAAAAGGTTCTCTATCAGTCTCTTTTGATTTTTCCTGTCTTGTTAGTCTGGCATTGACTTCTATTCATTCTAGACTACTCATGAACAGGGAAGCCATCCAGAGGAGAGAGTATGTTTGCATGTAGCCCGTTTCCTTCCAGATTTGAGAGCTTATGACCATTTATAAAATACTTGGACTCCCAAAGAACATAGTTCTTTTGAAATGTGAAAACATTTCCAATAAGTGGAATCTGATGATAAATTTCCTAAGATATTATGAATATTTTTAGGTAAAGGGAAAAAATTAATATTACATTGATCTGACCTTTAGAAAACAGCAATACCAAGTAAGGAACAGGTAATGAACTTTTAAGAAAATAGGATGCTCCTAAAAGATTCAATAAAAAAATGAAGAAATGTATTGCTTCTCCTTTATTTTACTGCATTTCTGAATTTTCAGTCTTATCAAGTATTTTTATTAAGAGGTTTCCACATAATTACTGACATATATTAATATATGTATAAAGATATATTAACTCAGTGAGTTATTTCCTTAGTGTGTAGAACATAAGCAATGCATTTTTAAAATTTTTTTAGTTTTAAGAAGTGTATTTGCAGACCTAAAAAGAAAATTTCACTTAATTTGTAATGAGGATGTCTTTTCTTGTCTATTGGCTAAAGGTAAGAATGATTTTCAAGCCAGACGTAATGGCACATGTCTACTACCCCAAAAGCTGAAGAGACTGAGGCAGGAGAATTACAGGTTCAAAACCAACCTCAGCATCTTAAACTGTAAGCAACCTAGTGAGACCCTTTCTCAAAATAAAAAATAAAATGGGGGAGATGTGACTCAGTGGTTAAGTGCCTCTGAGTTTAGTCCATGGTACAATTAAGAAAACAAAAAGATTTTCAATGAATGTCTACTTGCCTGGCTTTCCTAACCATCAAACTAAAGCTCTTCCAAAAATGAGAAATCATATAATATTTTTAAATCATAATATAGTTTGTGATCTAGGGTGTGATTTCTCCAAAACTTAAAGTCTTATAAATTGTGGAGATATTCTCTTAGCTTGAAATCACCTATACTGTAAAGCAGTATAAATCCATGCAAGGCTTTAATATTTTGCACTTGACATTACATGTATTTTTATACTCATATTATTCTTATTAGAAATCAGTCAGTTAGACTGACAGGTTGACATCTAGGATCAACTAAACTATAATACCCAAGACAAACAAACTTTCTCCAAAGTGCTCAAGGAGGTAAAATGTTTGGTATTGTTCTATCTCACAAGGTTACAGCCACTTGGAAGATACATGAAATTAGCTTGACTAATGTCAGAGGGACAGAAAAACATGAATCTTCTTTTTAGAATAATATGCAATTGTTTTTAACTGATATTTGTGTTTTTCATTAAGTGTTCTTGCCTTGCTAGTGAAATAACAGCATTACTCATTTATCTAGCATTTGACCATAAAATTATATTTTGATATACAACCTTAGTTTTCTTAAATTTTTATTATAATTGAGTAACTAGTAATTTATACATTAAAGCTTGCAGGGAAACTTGAGTGACATAATATAACCATATATAATCACTCATAAAGGTGAATATTGCCATTTATCTTATCTTCTGCCTCAATAGATAACTTGCAAAACTGACCATTATCTGAGGTATCAGTATTTTCTGTTAAATTATCCAACTATGGTATTTTGGACATACGACATTCATGTCATAGAATTGTTAACAAGGCCAACCGAAATATAACATCTAGATGAATTTAAAAGACATTTAAAATATCATAAAGAGAAGAGTTTTAAAATATCGACAGATGACAAAATGTTTAGTAATAATAATACATTAAAATGAAGTATCTTAAAACATTTGCTTGCACAATTAGATTTTATAAAACTGCAACATATTTCTAGATTTAAGTCACAAGGCATTCTTATTTAAGATATTCAATTAAGAACATATCGAGAGCTCTATTATGATTAGCTTGTCTACAAATTTTTCTCCAAGTTTCTTAATTTTCTCCTCATACTTCCAGATTTTAGCAAGGCAGAGTGCTTCTACTTTGATGGGGTAAACTTGGTTATATTTACTTATTAGAAATGAAAATCTATTTTTAGTTGTCAAGTTGTTTGAGCAATCAAGAAAACAAATGGGATCATTTAAATGAGCCAAAGAATAAGGAGGAATTGAAGATAAAGTCAAAACTTCCAAACAGTTTGCTGTACAGGTATGAAAAGATATTCAGGAGCTATGCCTGCCAGCTTGGTAAAAGTATGTGAGAAAGAAGCATGAAGTCCACTCCGTTTGATCAAGGGGTATATTCAAGTCTTAGTGAAGGGCTAAAGAGGGGACTAAATTCACCAGACCCTATGTGCTTAGGGTCTTCAAAACATCTATAAAAAGCGGTTAGGCTTCCTCTTCCCCTTGTCATCTCTTCCTTTTTAAGCACTTCAGAAGGGTTGGTAACTGTCATCACAGTGTGAAAAGGAAAAGGCTGAATGTTCACAGGACAACATGCTCAGCTGTTGGGTGAAATCAAAGTACTGTTCCTAGTTTCAACACTGAGGTTTTAATATAAAAACTAAAAGTGAATCTCTAATGGATGAGTCCCACAAACATGACCACATAATATTGTTTGTTTTGAAATTTGGATTTGTTAACAATATTATTTCACATAACAAGAGACCATGATTGGGGTGAAAGAGCAAGTTCAATCCCCATTTATTTCTCATTATATACATATTCAAAAAATCAAGTGAAACTATCACAACCATTACTTATTAAGAATTAAGGACTGGATTTTTCTTCTTCACCTCCTTCCTTCACATCCTTTACTATTAGTTCTCTTGTATTTTTTCTTTATTATTTTCTAATTCCATTCTATTGTTCACATCATAATTACCACAACAGCATATTACTATGTACAAAGTGTATGTTGGGGTTTTATCTGGTTTAAGGAAGTTTCACAAAATATTATGACCAGTGTGTTCCCCAAGTTTTCCATAACCAAATAAAATGTTTTTTTTATATCAAAGGTAAATTTTCTTTAAGCACTTAAAAAATGTTATTATCTATTAACTGTCCTGATTTATGTTCAGCTCTTCTATTTTATCTCCTTTATGGATCTGAGTTCAAAATACTTACAAAATCATTGTATGTTGCCATAGTAGGGACTAGTTTTTAATTGTTTTCTGAAATATGCAGAGGTGTTTTTCTTAATATCATTGAGGTTTTTACTGTGCATCTTACTGAGAATTTGATGTGGAACAAGGGAACTTTGGCTAATGAGAGTTACTGGATAAATATTTAAGAAAAGATCCACTTTCATAGTAATGTCTGCATTGTTCATGTTGTAAATGGGATATCTACAGAAGATATTTTTTGGACACAATTGCATTTTTACTTCTCTACCAGCCCTGGAAAATAGAAGTTGTATACAAAATGAATTGAAATGTAAATATGACTCTAATCTCAAAAAATATGTGGCCTAAAATAATTTAAACAATAAAATAGCTTCTCACTAATCAAGAAGCAATTAATGAAATATTTAAGTGTTTTGGATGATATCATTTAAACAAAATAACAGGAACATGTTACATTACAAAGCCCATGATAGTATTCTTCAAAAACAAATTTAATGATATCTTAGATTAAAGGTTTTCCACAAAATATCCCTAGACAATGCATTTCTTTGGAGTGAGAAATGTAACTAGGCATAGCCTAGACTGTTCCTTATTCACCATATCTATTTGACATTCTTCCACAGTGACAGTATTTTAACTGGGCACATTATCCCCATCAAAATGGGAGACATGGTATTTTTCTAGTCTTCTAACCAGGGTGGTTGCATGATTCTTTTTTTTTTTTTGGTACCAGGGATTGAACTCAGGGCTACTCGACCACTGAGCCATATCCCCAGCTCTATTTTGTGTTTTATTTAGAAACAGGTCTTACTGAGTTGCTTAGTGCCTTGCCCTTGCTATTGTTCCAGCTGGCTCTGAATTCACAATTCTCCTGGCTCAGCCTCCCAAAATGCTGGTATTACAGGCGTGCGCCAGTAGGTTGCTTGATTCTTATAGGAATTTTTTTTTTTTTTGTCCTGCGTGTTGAACCCAGAAGTGCTCTACCACTGAACTACATCCCCATCCCTTTTCAGTTTTTATTTTGAGGTCCTGTTAAATTGCTGAAAGTGACCTTGAATTTTCTGAGTCACTGGGATTATAGGTATATACCACCATGTCTGATTTACAGGAAATTAATAAAAGTATTGTGTATCATTTCTGCATAAGCCATTATGAATATTCAAAATGATGTTTGCTTCACCTTTATCTTCTTGCTTACTTTCATACAATGATCTTTTCTTTTTCCCCACAGACCATTTTGTACAAGGATATGAGGGCAGCATTCTAAGTCAATGTATATCAGTAATACAAAAGGAGCCTGAGTCCACAGTGGCTACCCAAATACTTGTTCGAGCTTTCACATGAAATGTATCTGTCTTATTAAGGCAACTGCTTTTGATGTCTGTGTTACACAAAACAAAAACAAATATTTTCCAAGAAAAATTATGAATATAACCTACATTTAATCTAAGAATACAAGAAGAAAATATGTCAGTAAATTATAACATACTCATATAAATAAGTATTATGTGGTCATTATAATTTAAATCTTTGACAATGTGAATACCATCTTATATTTTAAGTCAAAATGCAGAATATAAAATTAATTTGTGGTAATATTTCAGATGTAAAGCTGTACAAAAAATGTATGGAATAAAGTAGCCAGAGTATCAACTATGTTGTTTCATGTTAATATTTTAGATTAAATATTTCAAATAAATTGCAATAAATACTTGTGGCAAGAATTATTTTCATAATTAGAAAGGAAAATTAATCTTTTAAAATTATATTGTGGTTTTGCCTCAGATTTATTTATTTATTTATTTATGTATTTATTATTTTTTGTAATATTGGAGATAGAACCCAGGGCCTCATGTAAGCCCTGTATGACTGAGCTTCATACACTGTCCCCCAAGTAGTTCTTTTCTTCATAATGTCTTTGATTTTTCTAATATACCACAAAGTCTATCAGTTCTACATTTCTATCTTTACTTTTAGTTAACTTTCTACATACTCATTCAAAATTCAGTGTAGTTTAAAATCCTACTGTTATGGGAAATAGTGACACTAAGATATCTACTGATTATTTCTTATTGTTAAAATTCTTCAACTGATCTTCATTATGTATAGGTTAGTAAATTCTTCTTATAATGCAAATGTGCCCATTTTTCTTTCTGTGCTGCTTTCCCTGTGACTAAAAATGACTCATATTGACTCATTTGATCAATAACTTTTACATTCCAAACACTTTAGTGGTGGTGGTATTTAACAAAATTGAGAGATCACATTCTTTCTCTCTTATAAATATCACTGAGAAAATAAACAAGTGAATAAACATGATAAGTGAAGCCAGACTGAGATTTTAGTTAATAATAACTATAGAAATGTGGATGATTGGATTACATTTCTTCAGATTGAACAGTTAGAAGAAGAAATTTCTCATTGAGTAGGTAACATTTGGCTGAAACCCAAATAACAAAAGAAGTCACCCTAGTTGGATGGCTTCCATAAACAACTCCTTAAAGCAATTATTGAACTAGACTATAAACTCCTTAAAATTAGTGACCAGTTTTATCATGGAAAATTGTACCAAAAACTAGTGCAAAATTTGCTACAATGTTTGGTAATCAATGATTTCTAGATACATTTACATGTATATGTGACAATGTATTTTTTTTTTATTGACCAAGAGCTAGACAGACACGAATTCAAGGAATTTTTCTCTTCTCACCTATTCAGCATGAGAATCATGACTTACACTGTAGTAAATCTTCAGAAGGAAGAAGACAAGAATGATCCTAAAGCTAGTGTGTGTTAGTTATTGCCCTTGCCATTTCATACCTATCTCAATTATCACAATAACCTTTTCAGGCAAGTAGACTGCTTCCCAGCTTGGAAACTTGAACACTGGCTTTAGAGGGGTTATGTCACCTATCCAAGGTCACTGGCTACTATATAGTAATGTTATGATTTAACAACAACAACAAAAAAGACTCTTCTGCTTTTCAGGGCCAATCCAACATTTCAGGGATTCTAATATGTGGTTTTAAGACTAACAGCAGCGGCATCACCTGTGAACTTCTTATAAAAGCAAAGTTTAGGATATTCCCTCAGAATTACTGAATCAGAACCTCTGGAATAAGGTCCAGCACTCTGTTTTAACAACCCCTTCAAATATTCCAGTGTACACTGGAGGTAAAAAACCATCATCTCATACAACAAAAAGCAAACATACAATTATGTAATCTGCTCAAAACTTTCTATTACATTATCTATTTTAAAATCCAGCGTTAAGTTATCATTATGCCCATTATGGACAAATTATCTAGAATGAACTAATCATGTTTCTTAAGAAAAAAATTCTATGTGAGCACAAAGAGGGGCAAAGTACAATATCACTTGCTTTGGCTAGAGGATAAATATTTTACTATCCATTTCTATCTTTTTTTTTTTTTTTTTTTGGTGCTGGAGATTGAACTCAGGGGCACTTGACCACTGAGTCACATCCTCAGCCCTATTTTGTGCTTTATGTAGAGACAAGGTCTCACTGAGTTGCTTAGCGCCTCACCATTGCTGAAGCTGGCTTTGAACTCGCAATTCTCCTGTCTCAGCCTCCCTAAGTGCTGGGATTACAGGCTTGTGCCACCACACCAGCTCCAATTTTCCATCAAATTAGTTCGAAACAGTTTCAGAAAGTTGTAAAAATTTTGCCTACCAAAATTGTAGTCTATTGGGAAACTCTCTTTCTGTCTCTCTCATACACACACACACACACACACACACACACACACAATTTTTTTCCCTTGAGTACTGGGTAATTAACCCAGAACCTTGCACATTCTTAGACAAGCACTCTTTCACAGACCTATATGCCCAATTTCCAGAACTATATTTCTCTAACTTCTGTGAAAAACATAAATCACAGAGGGACCAAATGAAAACAATATGTTTAAATTGAATGTAGCAGATTGGAAATATAAGAGAGCAAACACACTTGAAGTTTTTGATGATTTCCTCTCCTAGCAGATTTTTGTGTCATCAATCAAATAACAAAATAACAAATAATTTAGATGAATGTATAAAATATTTTTTAAAATGTTATTTCTCATTAAATAAATGAACAGATATGGGATAGTCCCAATTTTAGATCATAAAGCACCTAGCTGTGTATATAAGATTACAAAAAGTATAAAGCAGATCAGTATTATACAGTATTAACACAGGCTCTTTTCCTGGCTGACACCATCAGGCCCTCTTTTTAGGATAGAAAAAACATTTGTCTCAGTATTTTTTCCATTCCTAAAACACAAAAAAGACTTGCCATTCACATTGGACATTGATTTGATATAGAAAATCTATGCTTCCTATTTTATTATTGTAGTTGTTACAATAATCTTACATTTTTTGGTCCAGCTAATTAAATATGTGTGTATATATATGTATGTATATATATATCGCATATGCAATATGTATAAAACAAATATCCTATCAGCATCAGTCATGTAGACATTATTTAAATAGAACAAAAATATTGGACGTTAGTGTTTCTATGGAGTTAAGATTTTAAAAGGGGTTTTGATATATACTGAAAAGGTGTTCAGATATCACTGAGCATTGAATGTGGGCTGAGAATGTCAAATCATGGGGTTAAAACCACCCAGTAAGGAATGTAGAGGCATAAAAGAAAAAAGAGCCAGATGAGGTGAAAACATCAAGACAGAAAATGAAATGGGATCAAAGTTGGATTGAGAAGGAGCGAAGGAGGTTAGGTATAAAAAAATCAAAGCTTGTGACTGAGAGGCAACTTCAGAGCAAAACATGCCAGAGTGATTATATATAAATGAGCAGTTATTTCTAATTTCTGGAAGCTATCCTCTTCATGTAATTTTCATGAATAACAAATATTTTAAAATTATCCTTTATTTTTAATGATTTTTGTTGTGACCACATACTATAAAAACATACTCTTTATATTTATATTTAGAAGCAGAGAGTTGCAAAACCACATTTTATCTTTATTCTCTCATATAACTTGCTTAATCTTTACTCCATTACTATATTCTTGGTACATTACCACCCATGGGCTCAAAACACTTATTCAAAATCTATATCTTGGTTATTCCATTTGAAGTAGTAGAAAAGCTTCAAAATGATAAATCCTGTTGAAGGCTACTATAAACAACATTTGATTCATATATACTGAAACTTGTTATAAGTAACGGATGATTTAGATAGAGCACATTTAGCACTGTCTAGCGATGAACATTTATTATGGGAACACCATTGCAGATGAGGCTGCGGTAGATAGTAAACCATCAATCAGATGCGACCCCACAACAAATTGAACCTCATCAACTGCTTTAATATGTCATGAAGCTTCCAAATAGACATCACTGGACCATTTGTTAAGTGAAAACTACTTTTTCACTGACAAAGCAAAAGACATTTGGTATTTTCATTTAAAATACAATTTCTGTGAGAATGGGCCATTGAAATTCAGATCTTAGATTTCTTTACACAAATTGTTCATAGTGATCTTTTATTTTGTTTTTGTTTTCTTTAAACACATGTCAGAAGAACAAGGATTGTATTTTGATTCTACTAATGGGCCATTGAAATTCAGATCTTAGGTTTCTTTATACAAATTGTTCATAGTGATCTTTTATTTTGTTTTGTTTTTTATTAAATATGTTATAAGAACAAGAATTATATTTTGATTCTACAACTCTATGTTTAATGTTATTATTACAATTTTTTAAAAGATATGTTTCTGTTAAAGCATAACAGCCAGATGAGGTGAAAGACATCAAGAAAACTGTTTTTACCACTCACATTGCTGTTATGAAACTGAGTACTAAAGCATTTCTCAAATGGTACTGCAAGAAGAGCAAAAATAAAAATAGTGTATTTGAACTCTCAAATAAATAGGCATGTTAATTACACAATCAAAAATGCTTCTTATTACTACAAAAATACGTATTTCAAAGAAACCATGATAAAACTTTGATTCCTAATATTAAAGAAAACTTTTTTTTTCTTCTGTTGCTTTGATTGCTTATCAGCTTTATCACTGCTATTAATTGGGTGTACGTTTATTTCCCCAGTTAATATGCATAATTGTATTTTACTTTATGTCTTGGGTGCTTGATGGTGTACACAACCTACCTCATTTGATTTCTACCTCACAATGCCTTTCTCAGTTGAATGCTTAACTCTTACATGTGCTATATTGTTTTATAATCACTTTTCAAGCTTGGCCTTAAACATACATATAAGAAAATGCTAATACCATTTATTGACTTGGAATTACTATACTTCCACTCTCTAAGATTCATATAAATGTTGTAAAAGAGCATTACATATTTTACATGATGAAGTAGATTTTTGAAAGCCAGCTTCTCTTGCTACTTAGCCCTCTGAAAATGTTTCTGCAAGGAAGACTAAAACCCAAGGTGTATTAAAAAAATGCTTCACTGGCCTCAAAGATATAACAAAGGAACTTTGAAGAAAATTCTGAAAGTGATTCAAAAACAGGGTTCTCCCTGTTATAGTTTGGGTAGGAGGCATCCCCAAAAGTTCCTGTTGATGCAGGAGTAGTTAGAAATCAAATGAATAGATAGATTATGAATTATAATCTAATCAGTCCAACCTAGTTTTAATGGACTGTCTGTGTGGTAAGGGTGGGCAGGTGGGGCATGGCTGGAGGAAGTGAGTCACTGGTGGTATACCCTGGAAGTGTGCATCTGCTTTATGGCCCCTTCCCCTTTCTCTCTGCTTCCTGAGCCTACCATGAGGGGAGCTGTTTTCTGCTGCTAGTCTCTTCCCCCATGCTGTGCTGTCTCACTTCGGGTCCAAAGCACTGGAGTTGCCCATCTACAGACTGTGACCTCTGAACAGAACCAGGAGCCCAAAATAATCTTTTCTTCCTCTAAGTTGTTCTTGTCAGGTATTTGGTCACAGCAATGAAAAAGATAACTAAAATACTCTTGATTTGGAATAATTATCTAATATGAAGAAAATTTCTTTACAATTAAAAAGTTTCTAATGAATTTCTAGACAACAGCCTGCTGTAGTTTTAATTTCTTGCAAATCCTTGCTGAGTGTGTGAAACTGAAAAGCACAACCATTTGTCTCATTCTGCTGTGTTTGTGTAGCAGGTCATAAAAGTGATTATTAACTAATTCAGTAGGTCAAGATGACTAACTGAACAGCTACTTATGCCCCAGTGGAAGGGGCGTGTTTACTGTTTACTATAAAAGTTTCTGAGCCCCTGATCCTGGGTCCTTTGTTACAACTCATGTAACAAGCACTACCTGGTCTCATCCTGTCACTCTATGGTGGATTTGGGGACAGAGGAAATGAAGTTCTCATACCCATGCTCATGCTGTTCAATGTGCTCTTAGGGTGCAATTTACAAAGTGACTTACTCTGATGGATTGAGTCTTACTGTCTACTTTGGGGACTCTGGCACTCTAGCAAGACAAACTATTTGCTTTCTTACTCAGGGTTCATGGAATATTGTTAGCTATTCTTTAAATCAATGGAATTATATGGAAGTTAATGTTTTATAAAGATAAAGTGATATACTTTATATTAGGAAATTAATGTACAAATTTAGAAAAACATTTCTCGAAGGAAATGGTTGAAAAATCTTTGTTAGTACATCATGATGAACTGTTACCAAATGATCCACTTATCTCAATGTATATCAATATCTCAAGGTATATCTTCAAATTACTTAATGACATATTCAGCAAGGTTCTGCTTTATTGTCATCATATATGCCCACAGAATCTGAGGGTCCGAGGCAACACAGAAATAATGTCTCCTTATATGGAAGATTCTGCTCTATTCAGATGGATAGTGATGATAAATACAAATGTCCACAAGATAGATATATCATTTTCTGATGATTTTCAATCCTTAGATTATAATTTTTACATGGATTTCTTTACATATCAATTTATTGACAGTTTCTTTTCTTCTCTTTTGGTTTGGGAATATATATTTATGTACTTCAGACATTATAAGATATAAGTTATGCATAGCTAGTGAATAATATATTAATAGATAATTCTAGTACACTATTGATGTAACAAATTTTAAATTAAAGCTATACTATATTTGTAAATAAAATTTTAAAAGTAAATGGTATTTTCTATACTATTTAAAGTGCATTAGGCATTCAAATGTAATTTGGGTTGGCAGGTAAACTCACAGTCATCTATGCAATGTTCTTTGGCATTATTTATCAAGAGCCATAAAATGATCATACCTTCTGAGACAATAATTCTAGGGAATAATCAGATTTATGCTCAAAGATGTTTGTAACATTAGACATAATCTAAAGATAAGTAAATGTTAATGATACACAATATTATACAAGTATAATATATAATATACATTTCCTTATATATAATTTATAATGTATATGCAAGTTGTATTTTATATATAATTCAGAATATGTATATATTTCCCATTTTATAGGTGCATTATGCTATGTAATATGCATGTTTACTAGTATGTATACATGTGTGTATATACACACATAGTATTCATGTATGTATATACTTCTCTTTTATGTTATATCTATAAGCATATATATATTAAAGGAAATACTGGATAGGATTAAAAATGATTCCTCTTAGGTGACAGAATTATAGTGACTCTTTTGTATGAGAAGTGATTATAATAATTGTTTTTCACTTTAAAGCTTTCTAGTTATTTCCTGTATTTCTGCATTGATCAAGCACTAGTTTTTAAATGAAAAAAAAATAGTTTTCCAGTTATTTCCTAATTTTTACAATGATCAAGCACTATGTTTTAAATGAAAAAATAAGTTGATCACGGCCTTTATGCTCACTTAGGATCTAACCTCTGCCAACATGCTGTGATAATTACTAAAACTTGTTAAGAACTGCTATTTGCCAAGACCAGAATTATCCAGAAAATGCTGAATAAAATATTCAGTATCACCAAAAATTCATCATTGAAATATTTTATTCATGCTTTTCAATACGCTTTTTTTCTTAGTTGCCTAATGCTCCTGAAATTATCTTTAAAGACACAGGATTCTTATTTTCTTTCTTTTGTTTTTTAACTTTTTTTTGTTGTTATAGGGGCTCACAACATTGCCCAGACTGGCTTGAAACTCATGGTACTCCCTTCTGTAGCCTCCCTAATAGCTGGAATTACAGGCACACACCAATGCTCCTGGCTCTGGGATTCATTTCTTAGGTTAGAAGTACATATTGTATAATACTGTCAGATTCAGAATAATTGAATATTAACTAATTCTCTGATTAGTCATAATTTAGATCCACATAGATTCTCTTCTTATAGCTATTTAAGCTTATATCATGACTTTTTCATCAAGGAAAATTATACTTCTTTCAAAATTCCATTCAAAATGTTTTTAAGTCAAATTAGCTCCAATATAATAAATGACTATTAACAATGTCAAAATAGTTTGTTGTTTAATTTGACTTTTTGTTTTTATTTTTTGTAATGATATCTCTATACCTCAAGTGACGTGCCTGGGAAAAAATACTTCAATATTAACTATTTTGACTTTAGATTGATTAATATGCAAAATTTCCATTTATCAGCATAGTCATACGTATTTAGAAGATAGTTTGGTAATTAATCTTAAAATAAAACTGAAGTATTGGGGAATAATGGCGTAGTCACACTTTCTTCTCTTAATTTATTACTGTTTTTATTTGTTTTTATGAACTTAATAATTTCCATATCTAGAACTGCATTTTATAGGAAATTCAGTTTAATCTATAATACAATGACTGTAAACTTCTAATTGGTTCTCTTTTGCTTTGATACCATAATAATTGAAACTCACAATGAAGACTGATGCACTGTGTCATTTTAAGATATGAAAATGTGTAAGGAAGTTTGTAGGGCACTGTGGTATAAAATGTTGCACATAAGAATATTTTAATTGGTTTCACATACTTTGATATGTTTGCTTTTTTAGCTATAGTACTCCTGTCTACTCCAAACTTCATTTATCAGAAAATCACATTTTCAGATCATAGGAGGTAACTAAGAAATTGCATTTGTTATACTGTTTTTCTACCAGTGACGTAGAGTTTTTTTAAAATTCCAGCATGGGAGTTGGGTCTCAACTGACTTAAAGCAGATTTTACTTTATCGAACCAAGCAATGTGATTGTTTTCATGAAGATGTTTTACATGTTCAGATCTTCTGGTCTTTAAGGTGTATTTTCAGTCTATACCCTGCACGAACTACTTAAAGCCCTCTGCCTGGAATAATCAACCCATAAGAAATATGCTATTAGGTAATTTAAATGTTTCAAGCAATTGCCTATTGGTTAACTGAAAGAGGAAATCTCTATTTTCCTGCCTTATCAACTTTCTAAATATATCCATATAAAGTGATATTTAGAAATCAGCCTAAATCATTGCCTTTATCATTTTTAAGTAATAAATTTTATTGTCCATTGAAATTACTTACACAAGCAAGCACATTAGCTGAATCCTGACTACAAAAGCTGTCATTCAAGAAGAGTATCATATGTAATATCTCAATAACATCTTTTTCACCCCTTGTGGTTTGTGATGCTAGAGAAGGGATTTTCATTTCTTGTTAGAATTTAATTCTATATTCTTCAAATTATTTCCATGAGTACCCAAGTTTCATCCTTCCTTTTCTTTCTTGAATAGGATTCCAGTGGGAGAAGAAAACTAGACAGTGACATTGGACATTTAGTGGGATATATCCCACATAAAAGCTCATATCCCAAGCTTTTCAACTGTGATAATGACAGATAAATTTATTGAAGCTATGCTGTGATCCTCAGTAGAATTCCTACCATTTCTCCATGTTTATGTATTATTCAGACAAATAGTGACCCTAAAACAGAAAAAGCATCTTATCTCTTAAAACTTTTATTGAACAGAGTTCAAAATGCACAGAATTAAGTGCTATTCTCTGTGTATTTAATGTAGAGTGAAAAGCTGCTTGGTGCCCATTTTAGATTCACTGGCAATAAGACAGACAAGGAAGCATGCACTAGGAGTCATGAAGATACATATGAAAAATTAAAAGTTTAAAATTAATTTGAACTTATAATGTAATGCATCACGTGGAAATCTAAAAATCAATTTCCAAATGGAACAGCTTGAAACGTTTTCTTGCCATCTGGTTTTGGACCTGGCTCATTCAATTCCAGTTTTGCCCTTGTGAATACTCCAATTTTATATATACTATATGGAAATGATAATCTTCAGCTACCTAAGCCAATCTTATTGTGGATTTCTTAAAATATAGTACTATTTTTTCTACTTTATCAATATTCTCCAAGTAGCTTCTTAATGACAGGCATATTTTATCTTTATTTAAAACCAGATGTGATATTAGTATTTTATTTACTAAAGTGATTAATCCTGATTGCATTTTATTTTGCTAAAATATAAAAACTAATAATATGCATCTAGTGATTTCAAATCTTTAATAAGCCTAAAATACAGACTCATGAATTCAAGTGAAAGGAGAAAAATCCAGATTTGGCTTGTAAAGTAAGAGCAAAACTAATGCTTAATATGAAGACACAAGAATCAGATTATAGTTGGAAATTATTTACCACAATGCTAGCATACAAGCAGTGCTCAATAAGTGTTAACAATTAACTTTTAGGTTGTAAAAATTTTTTAAATAGTAATAATCAACATATTTGAGCATATTATTTATTCTGAAGATAATAATTATTAAAATATCACTGTTAGCTGTTTTACACATACTATATAATCTTATTTTTTCCACATGAAAATAACATGGTGAGAACATCGAGAATCACAGAAGTCACAGTAACTGACCTCAGAAGATACAAATAGTAAAAGGCAGAAATGTGAGCAGAAATTCAGTGTTTCTGCTATGACCTGATTACACTTAAATAAGTCTAGCAAATAAGCTACCAGACCATAAAGCTATTTAAATTGTCTTTGAATGTATCTACAAGATAATGAAAATAAGACTGCTGTAATCAAAATTATAAGAATCTAAACTATCAAAATGAGGGGCTGGGGTTGTGGTGCAGTGGTAGAGCGCTTGCCTAGCATGCAGAAGGCACTGGGTTCGATTCTCAGCACCACATATAAATAAATAAAATAAAGGTCCATCAACAACTAAAAAAATGTTTAAGAAAATAAAAAAAACTATCAAAATGAATAAAAATATATCTTCACAGTATAACAATTGACAATTTAGTTTTCAATAATTAAATCAGATCTAATTGAAAGTGCATTAAATTTACATGTAAAATTGACATGCAGTAGCTGCACCTCATCCTTTTAAAATTATTATTACTTACATTTTTCTTATGAAAAAACATACTATCTCTTACAAACTATTTAACTAGTATACCCATTCATTTGCTTAGGATTCTTCTAACAGATGAGTAAAATCATGCTTTTATATATATACATAAGGCATTTAAAATTATAACAGTAAAACTTAAAGATCATCCAATAATTTAATTATGATATGAAGAACTCTTTTTAGAACATATATATTTAAAACTTCAAGCTACATGTCTTTAACTCTATGAAACTTCTCCCAAAATGTATTTTATAACAAATAACTTGTGTAACTGATAAATGAAATAAACCACATAATTTACATGCACACATAGTTAAATGCAGCAGTTATAAAGTTTAACTACTAATAGACAGGGTATGTTTGTTTATATATATATATATGTGTATAACTTTAGAAATTAATTGTGTTAAATTTGTAAGATAGGTGTGTATACATATGCACACTGAATGTTGACGATAGTAATACAAAATTCTTTAAAAAGCTGATGAAAGTTACTTTTAACCGTAAGGTAAATCACCTAAAATGACTCACACAACACACTTTATATCACTAGTTTTCAGTGAAAAAGTGTTCAGCAACAATGACGGCATAAACCCTTCACACAGAAGACAATCAACATTCAAAATTTGAACATCTATTTTAGCATAGGATTCTGCATGATTACTTTTAGTTTTAAAGTATCAAAAATAAATCTTGCAAATGTAATGAGAAGAGGAACTACAAGATGAAGAACTAGTGACTCAAATAAATGGCACTGTACATTGTTTCCTAAATACTGCAGTTATTATAAGACTTATCTTACCAGTACCTACAATAGCCTTTAATTTCAGTTCTATAAATTTTGGTTTTCCCTGACAGATTCTCAAAGCTATACTTAACTGATTCTGCTATTATTTTCCACTAATTATCTACATACTTCCTATTGGAGTTACTTAACTGTCCACCAAATATAGTACACTACATTCCTGAGTTTGATGTCTGACTCAAAAACATACTGAACAGGCACTTCACAAAATAAGAAATGAAAATTATCATCAAATATGAGAAAAAGTTCAACATTCTAGTAATTAGAGAAATACAAATTAAAAGCACACTGAGATTCCATCTCACTCTGGTCAGAATGGCAATTATCAAGAACACAAATAGCAATAAATGCTGGCGAGGATGTTAGGAAAAAGGTTCACTCATACCTTGCTGATGAGACTGAAAATTGGTGCAACATTCTGGAAAACAGTATGGAGATTCCTCAGAAAACTTGGAATGAAACCACCATTTGACCCAGGGATCCCACTCCTGCATATATACCCAAAGGACTTAAAATCATGCTACGGTGATGCAGCCACATTAATGTTAATAGCAGCACAATTTGCAATAGCTAAGCTATGAAACCAACCTAGGGACCCTTCCACAAATGAATGAATGAAGAAAATGTGGTATATATGCACAATGGAATGTTACTCAGCCATAAAGAAGAATAACTGAATGGCATTTTCCAGAAAAAGGATGGATGTGGAGCCTATCATGCTAAGTGAAATAAGCTAATTCCTAAAAAACAAAGGTTGAATGTTGTCTTTAATATGTGGATACTAACACACAACAAAGAGGTGAAAGAGTAGAAGTTCAGTGTATTAGAGGGGAATGAAGTTAAAGAATGGGGGATGGAATAGGGAAAATGGTGGAATAAATCTGACATAACTTTTCTATGTTCATATATGAATACATCACCAGTGAAATCCACATCATATACAACCACAAGAATGGGATCCTAATTAGAATAAATTATACTCTGTGTGTGTATAATATGTCAAAATACACTCTATTGTCATGTTTATCTAAAAAGAATTAAAAAATTAAAAATGAAAAAAAACATACTTTATAATCTCAGTCAAGTGTTATTCTTATATGACAATGAGAATGATACAAATAACAGTACCTTTATATAGGAATACTGCAAGCATTAATTTTGAGAACTCAGGAATTATATATCACAGAGCCTTACACAGAGTTTAAGAAAAGGAAAAGAAACAGAAAAAAAATACTCAAATTAGCTGCATAAACATATATAACTCTATACTTTCCTATTGTTTGTAGTCATCATTGAAAATATTTTTCATTTCATATTTGCCTATCAAAAATCGCAAAACTGGAGATATATTACTTGCAGCTCAAATATTATACAAGATCATTTTTCCAAATGCATATTCGTGTTTATCACCCAAAATATGTTTCTCTTGAAAGCATTTCATAATTTTTTGTTTTGTACCGAGGATTAAACTCAGGGGAACTGAGCCAATAAGCCACATCACCATGGTATTTTATTTAGAGACAGGGTCTCACTGAGTTGCTTAGTGCCTTGCTAAATTGCTGAGGCTGGCTTTGAACTTGCAATCTTCCTGCCTCAGCCTACTGAGCTGCTGGGATTACCGGCATGTGCCAACGTGCACAGCTTCATAAATGTTTGTTGAATGAGGGAATGCATATATTTTATGTTCCCTCAACACAGTATTGTATTCTACAACACAGTATGGGAAAATAGTAGATGGACTTAAAACAGTTTGTTAATTGTACAGCATGTTTCTCCACTTTCAATACACAAATTAACTTCCTAACATCTTGGGGACCTTGAGTGGAAAGTAACAATCAGTAAAAAGCTTGCGTAGTCCATTAAGTCTACCTCATTATACTTGGCAATCAGTAACCTCAACCCCAAATCCCTCTAGTGTCTCTACACGGGTCCATGAAGTTCCATAACAGAATCAGGTATTCCTTTGGTACATCAAAGTCTGTACCAGTTAGCCAGAAGCAATCCTTAGGGCTCTATGGATTATGAAAGGTACTTCAGTTACATTTGTGATTGCCTCAATATAAATTCTTTATTAGCTGCCAACTATTACATTAGAGATTTCATGATGTGCCCCTGTCTCCAGAACATAATCTTGGACTTTGTCCAGAACACTTGACATTGATCTGTAAGGGATTCTACTAAGCATATGTAGGGTCCATCCTAATAGCCTATGTAGTGAACTCTTTAGAAATTGACAGGAGGAATGAATTTGTATACTTTACCCTGGTAATGTATCAAGAGATATGAATGGACAGTACTATATGAACTCATGAGATCTTTTCATTTTCCTGAAAATACCAAGAACATATTTTCCCTATGCAAGAATATGGGGTTATTAGTTTAACATTTTATATGGAAATAGAATTCAGAGTGCAACCAAAGAAATATTATTGATAAACATCTACAAAGGTTGTTTTAGCTACATAATAGTGAATTGAATAATTTCCTACTTACATCTACAAAAAAACTCCATTACAAAATGAAATCTGAAACATACATGATAAGGTCAATTTGAAGAGTAATAGTTTTTTTTAAACAGCAAATTGGACTGGATTTCAGACTGAGTCTGTTAAGTATACACCACATCTTCTGCCAGGCACCGTGCCACACGCCTGTAATCCCAGCACTTTAGGAGGCTGAGACTAGAGAATCCCGAGTTCAAAGATAGCCTTAGCAAAAAGCAAGGCACTAAACAACTCAGTGAGACCCTGTCTCTAAATAAAACACAAAATAGGGCTGGGGATGTGGCTCAATGGTTGAGTAACCCTGAGTTCAATCTTCATCCTCGGTACCAAATAAACAAACAAACCACATCTTCCCTAGAAAGTAGTGAGTTGACAAGAACTTTCTCCTGTTATCAGGCACAGCTACCTGTGTCTATAATTATAATTCTTTAGCTTTTACTTTTTACCCCCTTCTATCCTGGGATACAAAATGTTTCCAGGCAACGTCCCTACAGCCCTCCATATACCAAAATCCTAAATAGATTACTTTAAATTTATATTTTAAGATGAAAGGCACTATCTATTCAGTAGTTAAAAATACCTTGAGATATCACAAAAATAAGGATTGTAACCATTTCTGTACTTTGAAAGTCAGAATTCACTTTTGAAAAAATGTACCAAAATAAAACAATAAACAAGCAAAAATGTCAGCATTAATCACAGAAAGTTAATGAAATATAGAAGAGATTAAATGCTGTAGCTTACCCAGTTTTATATAACTTGAGATTTTTGGTATGCTATCAACAGGAGGATAACTTTATAATATAATTTGGACCTTTATAAATTTTTCCTGAAATTGCACTGAGCACAACTTTTATATTTAGTTTTAACATTATAATTGTGTACTTTAGTTGAAGATATTTGTTAAAGGGAAATCTACCTTCTTAAATGAAGGGGAAAAAAAGGCCAAATAATTATTTACAAGTTTCTAGGGGGTAAAAACTTGTACGTAAGAATCCTCTTAGTGCCTTGGATAGAATGAATGAATGAATTTTGAATATCTACTAAAGAAGTGACCTTCAAAAACTCAGGTAGAATAAATAAAGAATTGTGTGGAAAGCTTGAATAAAGAAATTTCATTCTTTGGCAAATTTGCGTGTCAGTTTTAAGGTACTAGCTAAGGATTCTGGAACTTTGAGTATTCCATCTTAAGCCTAGAATTGTTTTCCTTCAGTTACATTTCTTAACTTTTCCTGGACAAGATGATCCCAGGCACTAGGGTGGATGAATGGCCGAATGTCAACTTTCAAAGAAAACCTGGGTCCTGGTAGATACTCTGATCCCTGGAAATGCAATGATCTTTAGATGCAATGAGCTTATTTTCTTTCCTTTTCAGAAATATTACCTCTTGTTTGGATGACCTTGGTTTCTTAATGAAAGTGAAATTCGTAACAGCTCAAAGATCCTGGTCTTAACTGATCAAGGTCACTCTTTGATTCATATAATCTTCCATTGACTTGGACAAACAGATATTGAAAACTCTCATCACTTTTGAATTTCTCTTTTGAAATTTCAATTCCTTTTCAAGTAACAGAGCCTATAAAAATAACGATACTTCTCTCCCTATTTTCTTAACACTTAAGTAACTTTGAAGGTTCAACGTTTGAATTTGCAAACTAAGAAAATGGAATGACTCTCAGACAGAGGACTAATGTGAGCCATGATCCACCCTGAGGCAAAAATTTTATGGCTAGGTTGTAAACCCTTTGAACATGTAGCTTTTAATGGAAGTGCTGACACCATCCTAACTATGGATTCATGAACCTCACCACTGCTATATCTAAGGCATTTTATTACTGTCAATTTATCTCACTTTTTAAGATTAAGTAACATTTCCAATGTCTTTCCTTCCCTCCAGAGTTCCTAAACAAAGTTTTTGTTTTGCTATTTAAGTGGAAATTAGCTAATGACTTGGGTCCTTGGAGAAGAGGATGTGGGGCTGGTAGAAACCCAACGCCTGCACTATTCACACACCTGGGAAGGGTGGCATGCATTAGTGTGCTTTTCAAATCATATTTTTCACAGAAATAATCTGGCTTCAGAAAGAATATTCATATCCTGAAACTATTTTCTTCACAATGGACCAGCACTCTGTTTCCCAGGCAGTATTGTGGTTCATTTTTGGTGAGTGCTTATTCTTTTCATAAGTGAAATTCAAAAAACTTCTTTTCATCTATTTTTTGTTCTAATATAAATGATACTGTGCTTTAAAAGTTTTTCCAATTTTTCTCCCATTTATCATGCATTTAGGAAAATACTACATGAATTCTCAGGGTACTTTAATCACATGGCAACAAGCAAATATTAATAAAAAATAGATAATAAAAATGGAAATTTTAGGTTAAAAATAAAACTGAATTTGCATAAAAATTAGATAAGAATGGTTGTGGATAAGAAATACATAAGGTAAGTTGAGTTTCTATAATTAAGACAAGTCTTTATTCTCAAAAGCCATTTTTTTCTTATTGAAATCTCACATGCATGAAATTTATTGAATTTATCAAATGCTGTTTTTCAAATAACACTAGACAATATGAGTAAATTTTACTCTAAATCTTAATAAAATTATTAGGCATGGTTCTTGATTAACATATCTAAAATTATACTAATGTTCTTTTGAACATATAGGAGAAACATATTCATTTTAGTCTTGGTTTTGGAAATTACTACTCAGTTATAGGAAAATAAGGCATTGAATCTATTTATTGCATACAGATGGAGATTAAATTATTTAAACAAATGAAAAACACAAGTGATGATGATACCCAGTACAAAGAACATTCTACATTTTTCATGAATATTCGTATGATTCGGTTTCCAGATTCACAAGCTCACATTATAAATTACTTTTGAACAACAATATTGCTTTCTTTTTTCCTAACTGTACTACTCCCTATGTGAGTCTAACAGAATATTCCAAATTTTACATTTACTCTAAATATGTTCATATTTCTACAACTTAAACTGAATTGAAATGATATAATACAATTCTTGCAATAAAAATTACTTCCCAATATTCAAGGTGAGATACAGCACATAGTTGCAAGAAATGTGTAACTAATACCTTATGTCATTGAATATTTATTACCAGACTATTTTTTGTACACTGTACCTTTTTCATTTATCAAATATTTATTGAGCATCTACTAGGCACAAGACTCCATGTTAACAAAGATTATTCAAAGACATAAAAGTCTCTTCGAATAACTTACAAAATGGTATAGAGGTAAGATATAGACACACATAACAATTAAACAATATAAAAACTGACAAATGTCTTTTAATCTAAAGTACCATAATCCTTTAAAATATGGAATGTTATTTTCAGAATGTAGTTGAGAGATCTAGGAGCCAGAATTAGTATAGTGGTAAAGAGTATCCCAGGAAATACTGTCAGAGATAATAGGATCCAGTAATGTTTCTCCAAACCAGGAAGTCTTAAGTTATTTCAGCATTTATAAAAGAGTACATCATCAGTAAAACGTTCAGATTCCATTAGTGAAAATACTGATTTCCTACTGACTACCAAGTTATGTGAGATACATATATATGCCATACTTGTCAAAACAAACTAAATTTTTTACTAGTTTATATAATAACTACAATGTGATATAATAATACCAGGCTTCTAGACAATAGATGCCATCAAAGAGTTACTGTTTTTCTCTTCACATTTTAAGGTCAACAAAACTTCAGCAAACTCCAATAAATTCCTAATTGTCACTCTATTACATGAGACAAAGCAGATAGTCACCCTCTGAATATCCTGTCTCCATGCTTCAATGCATCCTCAACTGAAATAACTCAATGCCAAACTATGTGCTCATAATACATGTAATACATTCTAATCATTCACAAGGGGAAAAGATACCTGCCAACACAAGTTGTCTTTGTTCAAAAGATAGACACGGACAATCAGTTGCTGGAAAATATTACAGGAGGAAGAAAATGGGGGGTTTATGAGAGGATCTTCAGAATCTAAGTTTTGATAACTTCATACTTTGCTGCCATAACTTAACCTTTATGTCATAACTGAGATGATTGAAGGAACTCAGGAGACTCTTCCAGGAGGTTTAAATAAACTCAAGGTCAAGTGTGGGTGGAACAAAGGTCAGTGTTGGACCTTCCCTCCCTTTAGTTTGATCAGCAAATGCTCTGATCAGTGTTCATGTTAGACCAGGTGGTCAAAATTTTTCATCTTCAGCATCAGTTTTACCCATTTATGTATCTTAGACCTGTTTTTCTATTTATACCAATTTCTCCCACTTACACCATTAATAACTGCTATAAATATAAAAACTTAGCTCACATTCTAATTTTTAATCGTATAAATGCACATTTTTATAATATATTTTGGATATACTACACCCATACCCATATATTATACCTATATACCCATACATTATATGTATTTATAATCTATTTTCATATATATATATATATATATATATATATATATATATATATACCATCTGCAGTGCATACTTCTTTGTACAGTTATGCTCATTAGATTGAAGAAGTTCATATCTTTTAGTCTTTCTTCTCAATGAGGGTAATTGAATGTAAAATAATTAGGTTCTTTAATTTTAATGAAGATGATGTCAGCAATGTAGTTAGGATTTCCAGTTAGTTTATCATGAATGCAAAACTTATGATTCCCTTATGTTATGCTCTGAACTAATCAGATGAGACATGGTCTTCCCTTAAGGAATTTATATATTGTGATTAAATAGAAAAGAATGTGCCTCTGGGAAAACTTGCTGGCCTACTAACCTATATTTGAGATTCATGTTCATTGATAAGCTTAAAAATGACTTGGTAGCCAACAGTAATCAGCATTTCCTCCAACAAGTCAGCTTACAGACATCTGTTTTGTGCTGCCTGGCCACGTGCTATTTGTACCTCTCCTTACAGGCCACAGCTATACACTGGCCTATGATGTAGCACTCCTTGGCCCTGCCCCAACAACCCCTTCTCTCAGAATGATGGTTCCTGTTAATACAACAAAAATGGAAATTGTCGGCGTGGGCAGGTTGCCATATGGAGGTTGACAGCTGCTCAATCAGATTAAGACAAATGCACACAGGCAACATGAGAGCAAAAAAAAAAAAAAATCATTTTAGAAGAAAACTCAGTTGTTTTGCTATTGTTATTTTTGCCAGAATTTTTAGAAAGAGTGCATCAATTTTAAAGATTATCTATAAGAGATAAACTACAATTAGTATTGATATGAAACAAATTAAACAAAAAAACCTAAACAACCTACTTCAAAATTTCCTGTTTTGAGCCTTGCTTATCTTTTCCTCTGGCCATACCATGTAAGATTTATTTCTTCCTGACCCCACACATGCCACACCTCTGCCAGGTATCTTACAAAATAATAAAGATCCTTACTTTCTGAAAAAGAAAATAATGTTGAAAAAACTGTCAAAATATGCTTTCAAAGGCTGCATAATATGCCAACAGAAAAGTAACAGAATTTTACAACCTACTGAAAGATAACACACCACCATCAATAGCCAAGCTCATGAATAAATAAATATTTACAACATGTACATATGCATATCAAGGCAAGGCTACATTGCAGGAACTCAGAATCTGTGGCACATATTTATGCAATGCATATACAGAGATAAACAGAGGCACTAAAGAGAAAATAATTTTAAAGTACAGTCAACACATTTAAAGTTTTCCAGTAACTTGTCTGACCTTTCTAAAATACACAAGACGCTTTTAACAATAAATGAAATATGTTGCTATGATTGCCTATTCCTGAACTTGACTGAGTCATATCATCATACAGCAGAGCTAGCAAATTTCTAGCTGAGCTAGTCAGAGTACATTGGAAAAACTAGTGCTACGCTCAAAGACGAAACATTTTAGACCTGATTTACAAATGAAATCCAGTGCATCTGCATCTAAAGCTGTGTGGAATGAATCAAAGCCTAGGAAGACAGAGAAGCGTTTTGGAACAAACCTTTCTGACTAGGTTAACAACTTTTCTAAAATTTTACAGCTGTTTTACTTTCTCACTGGGCAGCTGCAGCTCCAAATCTATTGCTGAAGTTTAACACAGGAAATTAAACTTTGACATGATATAAGTACTAACTGTCTTTGAAAAATGCATATAAGAAAGGTTAACACTTCTGACATCCCCTGGAGTCAATAACACCATACATCTCTAGATCCCAAGCCACCAAAAAGCTGCCATGCAGGCTAACATAAATAACAGCTTGCAGTGTGCAAGGGGAAATAATCCATTGATAACACCAGGCAATATAGAAATGTGGTGATATAATTTACAAGGCCCCAGATCATTTGTCTCATCACTCCTCTGGGTAGATATGTACCAACCATCTAAGCTAAGTTCCTATTGGAACTTTTCCCTGCAAGGTATAGTAGGCAAAACATTTGCAATGCCTTTAATGCAACAAAAGGAGAAAAAAAACGAAAGATCAAACTGAAGGGGCTTGAGTATTTAGAAAATCCTGCTGAGATGCTGTGATAAATTATTAAAACTTCTTGTTAATGTTCATGCTTCTCTTTAACCTCAGATTGTAACACTGACAGTAAAGCAAAGATGGGGTAGACCCCGAAGTCATTTCTAAAGCTAAGATAAAAACAACACGAGATAAAAAGAATACTTGTATGAGGCAAAGTCCTCAGCTTTCTTCCATCAAGATTTTTCCTAAAACAGAAAAACACTGTAGAGAATGTCTCTCCTGGGATATTTCTGCAGCATCATTTTGGATTACTGCATTCACAGAACACATACCTCAATAACTTGTGTCTAGGAGGAACAAATGGCATTTGGGGGAAGCAGAACCAATGGAACTTTACAAAAAGGTATGTTTGAAGTCTCAAAAATTCTCTCCCATCTCATTATAATTTTTCAACAGCAGAAGAAAATGGATCACCATGCTTTCAAGCCCTGAAAGGCTTTTTTTCTCATCCAGCAGATACTTTTTTTCCCAATGAAGTTAATGTAATTTATCTTTACTAACACAGTAACACTGATAGAGTCAGCCAAAAAATTAGTGTTGGTAGCACTGTATTTCCTAACATCCCACTGATCATTTCACAAAATCTGCCAACAATTGAGAGATCTCACATATTCAAAACCTACATCTTTCAGAAAATGCAGCTTCCTAAGGATAACATACATATCCTTGAACTAGAATAGCATGCATTTGGCCCTGGAGTCTCCCTGCTGGAAATAATCATTGTAATGCTTTGAAAGCCCAGCAAACCAAAAACTGCAAACATATATTTATATCAGTATGAGAGAAAAAACTCTTCTTCCTAGACACCTACAACACAGATCCCTTTTCCAGAAATAAAATCCTGATTTCAAACAGAATCAGCTCCTATACCATTAGCTGTCCTCAAGATACCATTAACTGGCCTCATTGACTCCTTATAGATCCTTAACATAAAACTTTCATCACTTACCCCCCTTCCAAGGTTTTCCTTTCCAGGGGGTCCGGGTCAGCTTGCTCAGAGTTGGTCCAGAAAAGAGGAGCATCAAAACGAAGAGAAGTTCCAGCCTAGTAATTTTCCCCACTTTCTCTGATGATAACATTTCCACAAGTGAATTTCACAAAATTTCTCACATCCTCTTCCCTCCCGGTTATGAAAATAGCATTAATCATTGAAAAACCTGAGGTAGGTGTTGTTTTGCCATCTTTAACAGCTGAAGGAGCAGCTCCCTGATGTAGCCCTGAGCCAAGCTACATTTCTCACGGCTCCGGCTCCTGCTCCTCAGCACGCAGTCAGCACTGCTTCTACTCCAGGAGCTAGAAAATAATTTCTGTTCTCCACTTTGCTTTCAGTGAGAATACATTCCTCAGCGTTCTGGGTGAGCTTGATTGAAAATGATAAAAACAGTAATGTCTGTGTCCAGCAGAAAAGAGAAAAGATGTCAGGATTGTGTGAAAAAGATGAGAAGCAGTTGTACTGACAGCTTTCAGGCTGCCTGTGTGATCCCTAATAGCCGTGCAACCAACCAAATTGCTCTTTTAAGAGTAATAAGGCATCAGTGAAAGCCGGTATCACAGCCACTTGGGTGGGTAGTGCTGGGCTTGAAAATCACCCAGGCACTGCCACAGATAACGACTGCTTCATTCCAGCTTTAGAATATGAAGGTCTGAGCAAAATATAGTATGCACAGAGAGTAGGTAATCTATTGTGTGGATAGACGGGGATTCCAGCGATGTAGTCCGGACACATTCAGAACTTGAAATGATTTTATTTTCCTCTAATTCACCTCGTGACATTCAAATGGGATTGCATCTGCACTAATTATTCATAAATGGGTCTGAAATATTTATTAGATGAACAATAATAAGTATATAATTTTTCTCCCCAACAATGAAACAAGGAGTACAGACTCTTAATCCTTAAGAGTCCCTTCTGTATTAAAGTCAGTTTATTTGGGCACTCTTACGTCTCTTTAATGAAGCCACTGTGAATGTTAGCAGCAAACTTTTAGAAATACCAGAGTCTATCAAGGCTGAGTTAACCATGCGTTCGGAGAAGCACGTATTTTGTGCACATCACCACAGAACTACAAAAAGCTCTCTCAGTCGTTTTTAAGTATATTTATAAAACCATGAGTGGTCACAAGGAGTGGTTATAAGGAACAAACATGTGACTCTGCCTCTTTATGAACAGGACGTGGGTAAAATCTGTCAAATAAAAGTAATTTGATCTCTATTACCTGAAGTAAATTAGCATGATCAAAAGACTCAGTACAATGTTTTAAAGCTGTCTGCATCTTAGTATAGTCCATATGGTCACTTATTTCCTTAATCAGTGAACTATAATGCATGAATTATGCATTTATGTATGATGAAGTAATTGATTTCAATATTATTATAACCACCAATTTTATGATGTTATCACTTTAAGAATGGGATAAAATGCCCTTTTCAAATCACATTCTTGGAAAAGGTGTTTTTATGAGTAAGTTATACTGTTATGGTGAGCTAAATATTAAATTTGAAAATACAGTTAGTACAATTTGGTTTTTTATAAAAGAAGCAATGTTTTTCAAAGACATTAATGGACACCAAAACAAATTCTCAGACTGTGGCTTAGTTTAGAAACAATAGTGTCCCTTTATTCAACTTTTAATTTGAAAACTTCTCAGGGAGGTTAGAAAAGCTTATCACATGCCCATTTTACAAATAGTGAATTAAAAAAATTTATCTCTGAATATTTAAAAATAGGTGTTGGTATTTAATTTGAGATCTGATTTTCTCTTTGCCAGCCACTCCTCTTGTTTATCTGACACAATCTCATTAAGTGCATGCAAACAGAAATTGGTAGAATGAATTGACAAACTCCCTTACCCCATCCTCTGAGGAAAACTCTGCAACCAAGCTTATTTACTGTCTATTGGCTACGTCTCTTGGAAAGAAACAACATGCTCCTTCATAATTTGTGAGTATTTATTTTTTAATGACTTCTTCCTTCTTAGGTTGAATAGGCTTAAATATAATTGAAAGGTGTTGGAAGGGATGTTGAACAATTCTGAAGGGCCGGGCAGAGCAAGATTAAAAGGAAAAGCATTCTTTACTGGATTTAGGATACAGTTGGTCAGGTTGACTCTAAAGAAATTCCGTGTTTAGATTTTCAAGGTTTGCTTTCTTTTCAGTGGCCCATGTAAATACCACACTATTGATCTCTCTAGTGGGTGAACTGAAATGGAATTGGAAGAACAAAACCACTGTTGCTCATAGAGAGAAGGCCACTCATTTCCAGAACTCATTGGGCTGAAACTTGAAGATCTCGTTCAAACTTTCTATATACCAGAAGAGAGGACAGGAAATCTCCTCTTGTGGAAATGAATGTGGAATTGGAAGGAAAAGGGAAATACTGAGTGGAGGGAACGTCCATGTGAGACAGCTCTGCATAGGTATGAATGCAGAAATGACCCCCCCACAGCCACCAAGCTAACATTAATAGTAAATTATCTTTTTTTTGGTACAAGGGATTGAACTCAGGGGCACTTGACCACTGAGCCACATCCCCAGCCCTATTTTGTGTTTTATATAGAGACAGGGTCTCACTGAGTTGCTTAGTGCCTCACCATTGCTGAGGCTGGCTTTGAACTCGCGATTCTCTTGTCTTAGCCTCCCGAAGTGCTGGGATTACAGGCATGCGCCACCACACCCGGCTTAATAGTAAATTATCTATCTTATTACAAGTTCTAAGCACCTTATTTGTATTGAGATATTTAGTTCCTATAACCCATGGAAGCAGAAATAATACTTACTTCTCTAGTACATTGTAAACAGAGGCCCAGAGAGTTTAAGTCATACATCCAAGGTCAGGAGCCTTTATTAATAATTATGCTATGCCCTATACTGAACTGTTTTCTCTGTGCTCAGTCCTTCCTATTAGCTTGCATGTCAGTAACATTGTTATATGAAAGAACAGCAAATATGACCATGGTAGCACTCAGCTGGGCCAGGTTTGGCTTAATTGTTTTACATATTTTAGTTATTCATCTGCATAACCACCTTGTGAGATGACTCTGTTATTGTTCATGCTTTCCAGAGGTTACTTGTTCAAATATCACATAGTAAATGCATGTATAGCCAGGATTTGAACTCTGTCTGGATTCAGATGTTTATTATACAGTTTTTATTTTCTAAAGTTAGGTGTGGGGGTCTGGGGAAACCACATAGGCATAGAGGCAAGCTAGACAGTGACAGAATTAGGATAACTGTGATAGGAATCTCCATTGGTTTTTGGCCATGGCAGGAAGGTCTGTGAATGGTAAAGAGTAGAGATGGTCCCGCTGAGAGAGGCAGTCATAATAAATGTCATCATGTGCTTGCTCTCAAAAGAAAGCAGAGGAAAGACAAGGTCCCAGCAAGACTTGACTTACAGATAGTTAGGATAAACACAATAAATGTTTGAATGAAAGCCATAAAGAATTGTTAGAAAGATTACAGAGAAGAATAACTATAAAAGAAGTACATATTGAAGTGCAATGAAAGAGAGGAGAGTGGTTTCAGCAAGGATGTGCAGAGCAGAGATGAAGGCCTTTTTACCAAGAATCACAGGGTGAGTATTTATGATGAAGTCAAGTCAGGCAAAATGCAGTGGCTGATCCATACAGAGGGAAGAGCATAATCATGGTCATAGAGATACAAAGCAGCCCAGCTTCTTCCAAGAACCGCCAGGAAGACAGTGTGGCCGGAGTCCTGAGTATGTGGATAAAATGCAGGAGAGGATGAACAATAGGCAAGAGCTGGATTCGAATTTTAAAATAGACTCACTACCAAAGATAGAACTGATCCTCGGTGACAGAGGGCCAATAAAGGGAAATGACATCATTTAAAATGAGCTTTCAAAATAAGATTTTTGGCTGCATTTTGATGGAGCTTGAAATTAGAAGCAGGGAAGACCATTTAGAAATGGTAACAATATTCCAGGCAAGATATATTTTAAAACTGAAAAGAAACAATAATAAATTGGAAGAGAGGCTGGGGCTGTAGCTCTGTGGTAGAGTGCTTGCCTAGCATGCATGATGCACTGGGTTTGATCCTCAGCACCACATATAAATAATAAATGAATAAAATAAAAATCCATCAACAACTAAAAAATATTTTAAAAAAAGAATAAATAGGAAGAGACTAACTTGAAGTAATTCTATGATTTAGTGTCAGTATTAATTGAACAAATATTTAATAACACACACGTGTGTGTGTGTGTCTAAGGCAGAAAAATGCTGTCATCAAGATGCTATCCTTAAGAAACCAGTGACAAAATCAGTAATGAATGGGACAGTGCTTTAGTGTTTAAGTTCTCTTCTGTGAATATGTCCTTATAAGATTGATTTTGTCTGATCTGCTCGCATTTCCTCCAACTAATCTCTGACACTAGGTAATATTGATAAACATGAGTTGTGTTACTATGCTTTCTATAATTGGAGCCCTCCTCTAATGAGTTTACAAACAAAAAAACAATTTACTAAGATTTTGAAAAGAATTTGTCAGATTATCTCAACTTATTATTAAACTCACTGATTAAATTCACTTCATTAGATGGTGTTGAAAATTGAATCAACCTCTTTTATGAAAGTTCCATGAGTTTGGTAGATAAGTAACTAGGTGATTCATAATTAATGCAAATTTTACCCATGAAGGGATATTGGGATTGTCTGGAGACTGTTTTTGTTTATTGCAATGGGGAGAAGGATGCTAATGATGTACACAATGAGTAGAGGCAAGGAATGCTACTAAATATCCTATTTTAGCACACGAAAGTTCTTACAACAAAGAATTACCTGGCCAAAAAAAGAAAAAAAAAAGTGCCAATATTGTGTAGGTTCAGAAACTCTAAGGCATCCTCAGCTTGTAGGATCACAGGATGATGATTCTAATAGCCATCATTTAAGTAGAACCACAGCAAATGGTCTTTTTTGACTGAAGCTCACTAGATGACCACAGACGACTTTTGACCAGTGTGCTCTTCAACAGCAGTAATGCAAAATAACCTATTTAGATTCTTCTGCTTCAAAGGAAGCTTCCTATTTCTCTTACTAAAATTCACCCACAGAGAATCACTCATCTCCCTGAACACCATACATCATGCCAGAGCAGTGGTGGATTTACTTGGTCTGAGTGCTGGAAGGGGCCCAGTGATGCGTGTATCTATCAGTAAAAACATTTCTTGTCTAGAAAATTCAAAGTGTCCCTCCATTAACTCAAAAACAAGAGGAAATCATCAAGGCAAACTTAGCATGCAAGTCTCCAATTACTTCCTCTCTTATCAATTTGCAATGATCAGTCTCTACTATCTGAGTATAGGCTGCACTATCATTAATATATTTTTATCATATATTCCATCAACAAGTCATCAGAATATAAACCTTCCTGGGATTTAATAAAAATAGAGTGGTAAATTAGCCATTGTATTAGTTTGATAATTATTTAAAAAGACAACAGTTTAATTCATCAATTCATATAATCATATACATATGGATATCATTAGTTTATTACTCCCTGACTCTTCAATATTCAATTTTCACTGTGCAAAAGTAGATCTGAATGTTTAAATGCTACATTAAAAACACACTTTAATTCTTTAACCCTTACCATATTCCTTAAAATGGAACAATTTTTTTTTTTTTTTGTACTGGGATTGAACTCAGGGGCACCTGACCACTGTGCCACATCCCCAGCCCTATTTTTTATTTTCTTTAGAGACAGTATTTCAGTAAGTTGCATATGTGCCTCATTGTTGCTGAGGCTGGCTTTGAACTCGTGATCCTCCTGCCTCAGCCTTCCGAGCCACTGGGATTACAGGCGTGCACCGCCGTGCCCAGTGAAAAATATCTTGACTATATTATTTCTATCTCAATCTACTGCGAATGCAAATCATTTCACAGTCTAAATGAAATGGGGGGGGCAACTCTTGGCTTTTACATGAGTTAAGGTAACATGTAATATATATTAATTTTATTTCCAAGGTCAAATAGCTATGGGTCCATATGTACAAAACTCAAACATGTAATTTATAAATACTTCAGTTAACGTGATGATTGAGAAACTCTGATTAATTGAAACATCCACTTAACTCATAGGGAAAATTCATTTGTACTGTTAGGGAGAAATATTTAGTAAAGTTTTTATTCATTTTCAGGCAATTTCTAAAGAGTAAACATCTCTTAATTTCTCTAATGATTTAGGACCCTGCAGCCCCTGAGTATCATTGGGCTGCATATCAGTTCCCATCCTATGAGCCTGTGGTCATAGAAAAAAAACACAGGTAGCGCTGAATCTACAGTGATGAGGATGAGCTGCATTTCTTTATCATTTAAGTGAATTCTTAATATTGAATTGCATTGTTGCTATTATTTCCTGTTCATTAAAAAATCAAATGAAGGCTTAAATGTCATAGTTGTAGTAGATTATAGATTTTACTTCATAATATGCTCTTAAAAGCTTCAACTGAGAAAGGCAGCTTAAAATTTTTCTCTGTGCACGTTTGATTTGAAGAATGATTCTAAATATTAGTAGGCAAAGAGAAATACCTGGGCAACATTTTAGGATACCACTATATGGTTTTGCTTCAACAAATTATATATAGGATCAGAGTGCATGAATTTTGAAAAAAAAAATCTCTCCTGTGTACCTCTGAAATGCACTCCTACTGCCAAGTATAACAACTATATTGGAAGAAAAAATTTCTGGGTTTGCTATATAAAACCTAGTTCCTTATCTTTCCATGCATATAATTAAATTGATTCAAGTTTAAAATTTTTAAATGAATGATACTTAATACATTTGGAAAATTTGTGTAGAAATTAATTTTAGGCCTATGTTCACACATATTTAACCAAAGTTGCAAATGACTACATGACTTCTCTGTGAAAAAAAAAAGAAGATAGTTCCTGGAGAAATGTCCTAGTAACTTTCTGGAGAATAAACCTTGAAATATAGTCAGATATACCTGAACCTATAAAAAAATATACTTTTTCTCCATATTAGATATTTTCTTGGGCTTATGTGAAGTTCATTTAAAGGACAGTGCTAGAAAACTGACAGTCTATTGGCTTATGCTACATCAATTACAAAAAAAAATGTTTTATATCTATATCAGTGGGATGTTTATTAAAGAAATAAAATCACTTTTAATTTTTATAATAAATGCATGCTAACATGGGATAATTTTGCCCATAAAGTTATAAAATCCCAATAGTTTTCCTAGTCAACAAGCACAGACATTAAACCATAGTGTTGCAGAGTTCCAGGAGGATGTTTGCAGAGTATGTATTAATATATGTGGTTGCTAGTGGTTCTCCCCTGAGTGTTCTTAGGTCCCTTGGGATAGCATAATGTTAGTTCCATTTCAAGTAAAATGGTAAATCTTGCAAGGCAGAGTGTCTCTATATCCTGTGTTGAAAATGTCAGATAAAATTGGTGCACAGGTAATTCTTTTTTAAAAAAGCAAATGAATAACAGTTTTAGAATAATTTATAAGCTACAAAAGTGTAAATTTTAAACAAAATTATTGCTTAAAAATGTAAAACTGATCATTTTTGTAACATCTTTACATACTTTCTATGATATCTCTATTTTCAATTAAGAACTGCTTTAAGAGATGGTAGGTCTACTATACAGCAATCTCTCTCTCTCTCTCATATATATAATAGTCATAGGTCTATCATATAGAAATATATGTATATATATATATATGTGTGTGTGTGTGTATTAGTATAAAAATAACCCAATCTGACAATGTCAGAATACAGGCAGTAAAATTTTGATCCATAAAATTTGAGAGATCTGGGTGTTTTCTATTTTGTTTCTTTATCAGGAAAGATCTCCATGTCCAAGACAGCTTAGGATCTGAGAGATTTCTTCTATCTACAGACATTATTTCCACAGGAAAGAGTGCAAGGTAAAAATATGACTGAGGCATAAGCAGTGGCTTCTCAGAATGGCTTATGAAAACTGTCGGATGTCATTTCTGCTTACAATCCGTTGGCTATACTCCTGTTATAAGGCCCAAACTAACTATAATGGAAGCTGTAAAGTTAAACCTTTATTCTGGATAGCCATGTGCCCAGCTGAAATTCTGGATATTCATTGAAGATGAAAAGAAACAGGTTTTGAAGCCAGGTCTGGTGGCACATATCTGTAATCTCAGTGACTCAGGAGGTTGAGGCAGGAGGATTTAGAGTTCAAAGCCAGCCTCAGCAATTTAGCAAGACCCTAAGCAACTCAGTGTGACCTTGTTTCTAAATAAAATAAAATATAGAAAAGGAGCTCGGGATATGGCTCAGTGGTTAAGTGCCCCTGGGTTTAATCCCTGGTACCCCTCTCCCCACTCTCTCTCTCTATATGTATGTATTAGAAAAACTGGTACTTTGTTGTAGTATATCATGATGGATAGGTATTAGATCTTCAAAAACAACTTTTGTAACTTTTATCTGCTAACACAGCAATTCTCACAACTTTGGGGGCTTGCAGTATCAGATGTCATGAGATATGCACATAGCAAAACTACCCTTCATAATAGGCTCATAGAATATCAGATCAAGCTAAAAGATCACTTGTTTATAAACCACAAAGAATAAACATCCCTCACCAGTGGAATCCTAGCTATTGTTTAAATAATTTAAATTACATAACATATTCTTTATTTTGAACCATTCATCCAAGTCCTACCACTTAATATGATGCTTAACAAATATTGTCTTTCTTCATCAAGACAATCCTTCAAGTACTACCAAAGAACTGCTTTGGCCCCTTAGTCTCACCCCTAAATCACCTCCAGGCCACATTATCTGCTTTCCTTGAATACAAGTTTCAGATTCATTATCATCTAATTAATCTCCTTCCTTTGGATTTCTGGAAACCATTAGGTTTCTTAAGTCAATCTTAACATCGGATTCAATAATATTCATCTTAAAGCACAGGTTGTCTTCATTTCTTCTTTCTTCATAATGCCAGCTGAAGTAACTATAACAGAAATGATCTGGCAGCTGTTCACAATGCTGTCCCCTTTCCATGCTCGCTCCTTGTTCCCTTATGGTAGATGGAAACTATGTCATGTGACAGAAGCACAACTCACAGTTACTTCTACAATTAATGTCTTGATTCCTCCAGCAGTGCGTCTAGTGATTTTGACATGAAAAGTCACCTGGCTTCATATGCTTATGTGTCGGATGTCAATTATACATTACCATGGGGGCAATCAGCCTCTGAAGTTTCTAGGAAGAGGAAATTTCTCTGCTTTTATGTTAAATAATTTAAACTATTTTAAAACAATCTGGAAATAATATTTTAAACAATTAGGCCTAATGGTATACAATTTATACACACACATTGATATATTAACATGTATATGCATATGTGCATTTATAAGCACTAATTCCGAAGTAGAAGAATTTGTTAATTAATCACCCTTAACAGCAAAATAGCTTTCCATTAGTCAAGCTTGGGTTAATTAATTCAGCCGATGATGAGTGATATAAGTCCTCATGCTTCCTTCCTAATACTTACTATTCCATCCAGAAGATGTGCTCAATATATCTCTCAAAGTGCAGCCTAGTTTCTGCTTCTACAGAGGCTGAATATTAGCACTAGATCTAATAACCATTTTCTTGGAGTTAAAAAAATTGAATGTCATTTTTCCTTGACACAGGCCTATTTAAAGTTCAGGAGAATAGTGGGCACCATTTAGGATTGAAAAAATAAATGGTTTAAGGAACACCCACGCCCACCGGTGAGGTTAAAATAGATTACTTATAAATAAGAGCAACCAAACATTCTAGGAAGAAAAGTCCTTATAATGTTACAATTGGATCCATCCAACATAGTGAGTCACTGAAATGTTTCTTTTCAGTAATTTGCAGAATAGAAGTGTCTGACCTTGTGTCAGTAGCTCCATCTGTGCCTTTGGTTGAGTGTCATTTAGCAGCTCACTCCCAGCTGCTTAAGGTGGGTGTAGTGGAGACAGACATTGAGACTTCACAGATGAACTCCCAAGTCTAGCTGACTCCAGACTTATACACAACTGCTTATTCAACATCTATGTTTGGATGTAATGGCAGCAAGAATCTTAAGATAGTTCCCAGATCTGCACCCTTTCATCCTCTGCCACCCCAAAGTTCCTCCTGTGATTAATGTTATTTTATATTGCAAAAGGAAGACACTCTGAATGAAACTAATCTGGCCATGCTGTATCTTTAAAAGCAGAGAACTTTCTCAGGCTGGTATCAAAAGAGGAACACAGATGGGGATGTCAGAGAGATGGAAACAAAAGAAAGATCTGATGGAACATTAAATCTTTCTTTGAAGATGGAAAGACCATGGAAAGTGGCCTCTGTGTTAATAGCTAGCAAGGAAAAGTAGATCCTGAATCTTGAACTATATCCAAAAAGAACTGAATTTGGGGAACAACCTGAAAGACTCTGGAATTGAATTGTTTCCCAGAGCCTCAAGATGAAAGGCCATATTTGACAAGGATTTGAGTTTGGTTTATAAAACTCCTCAGCAGAGAAGCCAGTCATGTCCTCATGGACTTCTGACCTAGAGAGCTATAAGCTAGTAACTGGTTATTATTTTAAGCTGCTAAGGTTGTGGTAATTTGTTACACACAAATAGACAGCTTGTACAAATGTCTAATAAGAATCTCTAAATCAATTTGTCCAAAAATCAACTTCTGATCTTCCTTCCCAGTTATGTTTCTACAGTCATTTCTTTTATTTAATGACAATTTTATTGTTCTGTTTGGTCAAGCCAAAAAGGAAAACACACTAACAAAAACCCTGGACTCATTCTTATATTCTTTTGATCAAATATTTAGATAAAATCAAATGGGAAACCCTGTTAACTTTACCTCCATAACATTTCTGGAAGCCAGTGAGTTCCCCAGAGTTCCCTTTCCTTCTGCTGTTCCTACCCTGCTGAGTGACTAATCTCTCTCATCTTTAATTTTGAGCATCAACTAATAGGGCTCCCTACCTTTCTACACATTTTGTCAACACAGTTGAAAGATAATGTTTTAAAAGTGTATATTATATATTTTCTCAGTATCCTGCATCATCTCCCATTTAACTCAGTAAGTCTTCAGACAATGCCTCCCAGCTGTAAGATCTCTCTCACCATCCAATTTGACCTTACCTTTCCTCTTCTCTTCTTCACTAACTCTGTAATAGCCTCACTGGATTCCTTGACATTCAAAGAACCTGGATTTTTTTGCCTCACAGTATTTGTTCTAATGACAACTTTGACTTCAGTTTTATCAAACCCTTATCTGCTTTAGTTCTTTACTCAGATATCTTCTTCTTGATGAAACCTACCTACCCTGGCTATCCAAGCATACTGCCATCTCTTCACCCTCACTCCTGGCATTCCAGATTCAGCTTATCCTGCTGAATTCTTCAGTCATTGTCCATGTCATTTTTAACATGTTCTATACTTATTTATTTTCCATGTCATTTATTTTTAACATACTTCCTTGTTATGCTTCGCATTTATTTCCTGTCTTTCCCCAAATACAATGAAAACTCACTGAGGGCAGGGATTGTTGTTAGTTTTTTTTCCCACAGATGTCTATGTCTAAGGCATCTGTTTACCTAGCAAGCAGAAGGAACTCAGAAAATAGTGTTGAAATAATGAATGAAGTGCAGGCACACAAGCACACTGATTAACGTAGAATAGCATGCTGAGGCACTAGATTGCCCATTCCAGAGGCAGGATCAAAGGGGCAATCACAATAATAGAGAAACTGGTGTTACCTCGCACCATTATCCATGACCTTCAGTTAAAACAATGACAACATCAACAAATCTAATACCATGTCTGTCTTTGGGAATTCACAAGATAGACAAAGAAAGAATACAGAGTCATCCTGGCTCTACTACTTGGAATCAAGTAATAAGATCTTAAATTATTTAATCATTCTCATAAAATGGAGACAACTTGTGTATGTGTGGAGGGGGTCATTTTGAAGATTAAATGGAATAAGAGACTTAAAGTGTCCAGCAGATAGATGCACTCTAACAAAATCAAGTTTTCTTCCTTCTGTGTATTCGTTGACTTCATATAGTTCAACACCACCAAGGGGTTGAATCTGTACTAGTGATATCCTCTGAGATGGGCCATCTCTTCTATCTACTGAGGGGTAATTTTCAGTCTCCCTAATCCTGATTCCAGAATAGGGCCAGAATGAGGTTCTTGAAATATAAGTCAGACTCTTCACCTCTAGGATCATTCTTTTAATTTGGAATTTTGAGCTTCCTGGTGTGTATTGGATCCAAACCTATAGTATATACCTCTCTTTGATCTCCATTGATTTCTCTTGGCTTTCCTTCCATGTTTTCTCCCCCAAACTCATATCATCCAAACAACACACACCTTTCTAATTCTGGTAGATCCTGAAATATGACTTCACACAGAGAATTATTCCTACATTTTACTAAAAAATCAAGTAACTTGGGAAGTGACTCAAGTTTAGAGTTCCTTTATAATGGCATTTCTCAGAGAACCTTGCATTATTTCAGGGATTTTATTCCGTGTTTCAGAGTTGAAACTAATATTTTCCTAGATAGTCCCAACTCCATTCTCTGATGGCATCCATCTGAGGTCAGAATTTTAGCTATATCCTAAAGAACATCTCAACATCTGCTCTGTATGAATAAAGTCAGACAATCCATATGGCCATCTTTGCTCCTTGTACCTGCTTCTCTTTTATGATGCTTATACTTTATGTACATATATACGTACAATGCATGTTCACACACATGCACACACACACACACACACACACACACACAGCATTCTGGAAGAAACTAGAGAACTATATTGAAACACAACTTATGTACTAAACACATACCTTCATTTGCTTGTTTTTTCTCAAAGGAATTATTTGAGAATTAAATATATGTTTAATGTTGATTTCAGGTGTGGTTGTTTTTCAAAGAAAAGAAAAAGTATGCTTTCTTTTTTCCAAAATATTTTGGTATTTCTTTTCTTTTCTTTTTTTAGATGCAGTTCCCAAAGCTGAAACTATACATATCATTTTTTTCCTCTTGGAAAAAGATAATTAGCCACCATTTAATTTTTTTTAAAGTACACAATCACAAATGTGCAGTAAATGACATACCCTGAAACATGGCTATAATTCTAGGCATGGAAATATTGTTAGAACATAATTATACAATGAAGAATTTTTATATGATAGCAGTCAACATTCATCACTCCTGATTTACTGAAGTGGTCAGGCAGATGGAACATCCTAGCATAGCATAAGTGGCTTTCAGAGGCAGTAAGGGGGCATTTCTGAAGAGGACTTCTGTTGAACAAACTCTCCAAGTTCATGCATTGATCCCTGAGTGATGAAATTCAGTTTCAGAGAAACAAAATGATTCACTCAGAACAAGTAAATAGTTGTTTGCAGTATTAATTTCTCATCTGCAAAAGCAGAGCTTTCCATCTTTCCTTCTACCACTGGAAAACATTTTTTAATGTAAGACCAGCCCATCTAATGTCCCACAGACCCCATATATTAGATAAGTTCATCTGTGAACTGACTGGAGTTTGAGAGACCATACACCACTCAATAATTCATTCCAGTGCCTCAGATTCTGCCACAGAGGTATATTCTTTCATGTCTTAGGTCTTTTCATATCCTCTGTATGTGAACCAGGTAGGATGTTGTTAAATAAAAATAATATGATAATTGTGTCTTTAGTAACATTTAGTTAATCAAATATTAATGTAACTTTAATACTGAAAGATTTTCTTTAACCTTCTTTTTTCCTCCTACTCCTGTTCTACCAAATCACCCATCCAGTAGTTTTAAGACACTGAGTCTACAAAGTGACTTCCAAAAAAGTATCCAAATGTTTGGAAAGTTTGGCACTGGCACTATATGTAAAATTCCCCAAAGAATGTTCGCATTTTGGCATTGAGAGGTCACTCAACCAATAGCTACATAGGAAATACCTGTGTAGTTCTGACTCCATTCTAATATTTCAATTTAAGCATGGAGGCAGGATGGAAAGGTAAATAGTGGAATATTAGAAGTACTTTACCAGAGATATACATACAGTGAATTGAGAAAAAGAGGAAGATGATAATTATCTTTGCTATTGGGGTTGGGGAGAACCCAAGGGATTCAACAAGGAAGTGATATTGAAACAAGTTCTCTGGGGATAGGTAGGGTTCTCATCTGCATCAGTGGAGAAAGGGGTGAAGGAATTAAATTAGCAAAGCCAAAAAATTGGTATTTTAGTTTCCTGGATAGCCATATTCAATGACAACAAATATTATTGTCTAAAAAAACAGAAATTAATTTTCTTACATTGCTAGAAGTCATAAGTCTGAAATCTAGGTGCCAGAAGAGTAGGGCCATACTCTGGTGGAAGCTCTAGGTGAGAATCCTTCATTGACACCAACCTCTGCTGGTTGTTAACATTAGTTTTCTACATGGTTTATGGTAATATTACCATTATCTCTGCTACACCATCATATTCCTTTCTCTTTGTGAATCTGTTTTCCTCAATATGCCTTTGATGAGGACACTTTCTTTAGATTTAGAGCCTACTTGAATAATTCAGGATGAACTGGAATTCTGTAGTGTAATCATAATTTTTTGAGATAACAGATTTCAGTACTTGAAGTAAATATCTTTGTGTAGGAAGAGAACATTTTTGATCTTCCCACAGATAAAAATACATCTTATGAATGAGTAGGTGATGGATTTGGAAGGATGGTGTTGTGTTTGCCATGACAAATTTTACCTCAATATTCAAACCCCTGTTAACTTACTCTCTCTGAGAACATCTCTGGTGGTTCTGATAGAACCATGCATGATTCCTGCCTCTTTACCCTAGTCAACACTATGATATCAAGGGAAGACAAGAAGAATTAATCAATAGGTTGAGACATATATATGTGTGTGAATATGTATATATACAAACATACATATATGTATATATACATACATACATACACATATATAATCAGTAACTAATTGGAACAAAGAATATTGGAGTCTAAGTTATTGTGCCTGAGCCATGTTATTTGTAGAGTACAAGGGTCAAAGTCAACATATTCTTGCTTTGAAATTTTACGGGCTACCCAAGTATCCTTCCTGAGGATCTCTTTACTTAAGATAGCAAACTTAAACTTGATCTTATAGACAGACTCTCTCTCCATGTGTTGAATAAGAATGTAATATTTGGATTAGTGGCCTACTTAATACTACCTTTGATCCTCAGTAAGAGAAGGTATGTTGAATTTTATCTGCCCAATAATGAATAAACATTTGGGAAATATTGCATGAAAATTTCTTTTTCAAGACATTTTCCCACCTTTATGTGATCACTCATTAAAGTACTAAATTCATAGGCAGTATGCAAATGCTTTCTCCATATCCTCTGACCATTGGCTATTATTTGTAAGGATAATGGCCTGGTGAAACTTTGAGAATCTTTAAATCTACATACACCTTGTGGACAAATGCTGCTACTGTTGCAAAATGCCACTTCTAAAAGAAAAAAAAAAAGTCTCTGTCTCTGCAATTGCTGTGCAAAATAGAGTAGTATCCATCTTCACATTTTAGAGCAGGAATCTGTATTTATTGCCTCCAGGATAGAAATGATAAGCACAGAAATCACAAGGCATCGAGGGAAATGATTTGAATGAGATATGCAGACTGGCTGAAAATGGACAATGGTTAACTGAGATCATTTAAAGTGAGTAAAGCCATTAGTCCAGGGATAACCCTCTTTGAGATCCTCCTCCAAAACACATGCCTTCTGTCACAAAGGACTTTGTTATAATTCTACCCCCAAACAACAGGGCTGTTCCTAAGGCAGAGATAATTATGTTCAACAAATATTCCCTATATTTCCTAGTTCTTTGGAAGTTGAATAGAGCCATATGGCTAGATATGCCCAATAATACATGAAGTGACATGTGCATTAGTCTGCTTTCCATCACTATAATGAAACAGCTGAGATAATTAACTTATAAAAAGAAAAAGCTTATTTTGGCTCACAGTTTTGGAGGATTCAGTCCATGATGTTATTTTGGGCTGTGATAAGGCAGCAAATGATGGCAGGGTACAGACCACAGCAGAACTGGTCACCTTATTGCCAGGAAGCAAAATAGAGTAAGGACAGCATTGGGGTTCCTTGATCCTCTTCAAGGGCACTCCTCCAATGCCCTGAAGATCTCCCACTAGGCCCCACCTCTTAAAGGTTCCATCAATTCCTTAAGTGCTACCTAGGGACCAAGCCTTCCACACATAGGATTTGCAGGGGGTGGGGGGCTTCTGGTATTTAACACCTGGATTAAGCAGCAAAATGCATGTGCAAAATTCTTCATTTTCTCCTCCTGCCATGAGGAAATTAGGCCATGTGTTTCAAAGAGTATAGTTATAGGGCAATGGAGCTTCAGTCATGAGGAATCCCTGAATAATTTAGGAAGCAGAGCCCTCCGCGTTTCCTGCTCATTCGCTACCCATGCATCATGAACCAGAAACAAACTTTTGTTTCAGTTGCTGTGATTGTGAAGTTTTCATCCAAATAGTCTGAGTATGTGAAATAAGAGGTATGGAAAAAGATGAACCAAGAGCTATAGAAAGAATACGAACTCAAAAGAAGACATGCTTGTCCTGAACTTTGCAAATCCCAGCAGGTTCTAACCCTGACAAACCCTGGAAAGGTGATCCTGAGACTATAGAAGTGCTTATTCTATGGCTGGTCATTTAGCAAGGTCAATCCACCCAATATTCCTGTTCCTACTGCTCACAAATGCAAAAGCAAAAACTACTAGCAAACAGTCCCCTACCAAATTGATCAGGATCAATCAGAAGAATAGCATCTGTTCACCTTTTTTTTCTCCTTCCTGAGTTTAGCATGTTTTTTGGCTCCTTCTCATCTTTTTGGATTCAAGGCCATATCCCTGCACAGCAACTTAAATTGTTGTCTCTATTCCCTCTTGCATGGAACACCTTTTCTGACTCACCTCCTGGCATATGGGCCTGCAGAGTTTCTGGTTCAATCTGGCCCCTTTGGCCTCTGGTGTCATTTTTGCCTAGCAAGGGAAGAGCTCCCTGCCTGTGCTTTGCGGTCATTTGAGGGATTAGATTCAGTTCCTTGATGACAGTGTTTGATTTTTCTGAACATTTCTGTTGCCCTTTAGAAGGGCACCTTTTCTAATTCTCATAATAAAACAGGTTGGCAGACAAGAAGCCTGCTTGACTACTGAGACCTTTGTGCCTCAGTATATTCCAGTTTGTATGTTATTGCTATTCCTGATTGCCTACAATTCAGTATCCTTCTAGTTTCCTTTTGTCAGGTGAGAGAAAAATAATATTTCCAGGTCTTTTCCTCATAGTTTTAAAAAGCCTTTTGGTAGTCTAATGATAATTTTTAAAAACTCAGTGTTTACAACAAACTAAATGCAAGTACTACCTTAACAAACATTTTTGTACTTTCTGACATTTGACATTCAGAATTATCTTCCAAACATCATGATCAGCATGGTTATATGTAAGAATGTGGGTTAATGAGATCACTACATTGACATAATCAAAATGAAAACATAATGTTCAGCTAGGTATAAACATCATGAAAGTAAATTTGGGGAATTATATATCATATTTTTCTTTAAAAACTTATCTTTCTTTGTCCAGGTAAATTTTCTCCCAATTCTATGTAAGGATTTTTCTTTTTTGTTTAGAAAATGTGAATGATTAGTCCTTTGTTATACTTTTATTTTAAACTTCATGCTCAAATTACGCATTTGCATGCAGCAGGTTTCCCACTTTGGACATGGCCTCACAGATCTTAAATCTTACAGGAAGGAGAGAATAGGACGAACAAAGAATCTACCTTCTTCAAGAGCAAACGTTGTACCTTTACACATTTATTTGTTTACTCTCAAGTTTGAGAGAATACCACAACCCATGATAGCCTTGTAATAAACACTTAATTTAACTGTTTCTGCAGTAGAGTGTAATAATCAGATGTAGACAATTTCCTGACAACTGAGAGCAGGATTAGGTAGCTGGAGGCAGCCCTTCCCACATTGGTCTATGAGGCAATGGCAATGTCACTTGCCTATTGATGTCACCCATCAGTAGCCTGTCTGCTTCCTATCCATTTGAATTATTATCTGAAACTGGACTGTTTTTTAAGAAATACCAAGTAGAAATATATATTCAGTGTTTAGTGCTTTGATGGTTCTAAATTTGGATTATGAGGAAGGGAGACAGAGAAATATAGAATGAAACTAATTTCCTGGGGTTTTAAAACCTTTACACAAATTATTAGTATTTTTGAAAGTAGGGAGCCATTCTGAAATACCAGTTGTCTCCTGAGTCATTTGGTTGTGACAGTTTTATATATTAATTCATGGAATACTCATAATCTAAGAAGTAGATGTTGCTATTATCTCCATTTGACAGGTGAAAAAACACAGAATACCCAGCTCAAGAAAAGTGGGTGGAATTTTACTCCTACCAACATAGTTCTGGTCTTCTCAATTTTTGTGTTGTACTTTACCATTGATGGAACATATATAAAAAACAACTGGAAGCAAAACTTCTCCAGAGAAATGAATATCAGGCCCAGAGCTATGGGTGCTCATTTTCCAGGATGAGACATTACCTTAGAGGAGCAGACTTGGAGAAATTATTCTATACCAAAACATAGGAACTCCCATGGACAAGCAGTTTTGCAGAGGAAGCCAGCTTGTACACAATGCCAGAAATTTAGAATACTGGACCCACCAATAGAAGGAAAAATCTCAACATATTATAGAATGTTTATTATTTTTGAGAGCATGCTACTATATAGTTTGCTTCTTATTTTAGTCATTTGATATTCTCTTGTCTATTTGATTATACTTTCTTCTCAAAGAATTACTTCATCTTGAAGGAATTCTTCCACATTTCACAGAGACTATTTAAGTACATTATAGGGGCCCATTAGCCCAACCAAGTTTTAAGACACTTTTTAATACTTAAAGAATCTAATCTCACTTTAAATAATACAAAAATATTTCCAATAGGGCAGACTTCCTCAAAAGTAAGTCTGACCATCCTTTTCTTCATTATTGTTTCTTATAGGCTCAAAGGAAAGTGAAATATCTTATAAGCATACCTACCTTCAAATTTCACCTGCTTTCTGAAAGGATCTAACTATAAATATGAAAATAGTAAAACGGACATTGCATAACACACTATGAGTTAGAGGCTTTTCTTGGTGGAGATATGCTTTTTAATTTATTCTCAGAACAAGACATAGATTGACCATTTATTTTATAGATGAGTACATTGAGCACAAAATGGTTGAAGTGAAAGAGCTGGGATTCAAACATAGGCAGTGTGATTTTAGAGAACACACCTTTAACCATTTAGGCAATACCTTATTTCAATAAGTAAAATATCAAAAAAAAAAAAATAGAATCATTGATCGAAGGAAACCTGAAATGGTATAACTGTTCTGTGAGTTTTCAATGCCACAGATATAAGGTCCCCTTGATGCCTAGTCTCAATCTACTCAAAACTCAATTAAATATGTCTCCAAAAATTGCTGTTTGTTTGGTATATTTCTCTATCAGTCAGGATAGATTAGGATATGGCACAATTGAAAAATGACTGTGGTATCTCACTGGCTTAGTAGAAGGAAGTTACATTTTTGGTTATACAGGGCTTTATTCCATGTTCTCCTGATTCTGGAATTTTGAGTAGAGTAATGTCCACTTGGAACATTTATTGTCCAACGGCAGAGGGAAAAGAAAGCTGTGAATCAAAGGCATGCTCTAAAAACTTTCTCCTCCTAGACAAATACATTTCTGGTCAAGTTTCCTTAGAGAAAGGAAGTTGCATGCCCACAAGCAAATCCAACAGGCCTGGGATTTTAAACCTATGCAGAGAAAGGAACAAATCTTAATGACAAATAATATATTCAAATATGATCCCATTTAAATTTATTAGCATCATCACCCAGACAAGTGAGAAACCTGGGATTTATTCCTAAATTGTATTTTTAAATTATCTTTCCACAACCAAATAACACTCCACACATCCCTAGCAGTCATTCTAAATGTTTTTCCTAACCATTCCCTCTCCTCTTTTACCAGCGTCATGCATCATATCTCAACACCTTTCTCCCAAATTTGTCTCCCTATTGGACACCTCATCCTTCATCCAGCCTCTTTTGATCATTATCCACACTGTCACAAAAGTTATGTTGATAAATTAAAAATAATAATGTGCCTCCTGATTATAATTCCTCAATAATTCTGCATCTCCTACATGGTTGATTCATAAAGACATAAAGAGTGATTTGGTTTTTTTTGCAGGCAAAGCACGTGTTTACCATATCAGTGCCCACAAAAAATCTTCACTGGACCCCTACTAAGTCTAGATAGTTCATTGGGTACATTATATGTTTGTAATTTCTGGCCTAGGCCATTTTGTCTATGGCTTTCCCTACAATCTGTCTCTGCTAAGCACAAATCCACTTTAGAAAGTATCATTTCTCTTGTGAATAATTTTCCCTTTCTTTCTGATGGTTTTTCCCAACTCCATACTACAACATACCCCAAATAAGAAGTGATATAATTTTGTCAATTATTTCACATATTTCTTTATATAATTATAATTTCCCTACATGCCTTTGGCTATTATTGGTTGTGAAGTATTTAAAGGAAGTATTTATGTATTATTCATTTTTGTATCTGCAGTGCTTACTATATTGCTTACAATATAATAGCTACTTAATTAATCTTGAGTGTTTTTGAGTCCTCATTAAATAGTAATGGAAAAGAATGAGAGTGTGGGCACAGATCACATTTTAAAACAGAGTGGAATATACATGAACATACGGAAAACATGATAGGAAGTGGGCTTAATGAGGCAGAGAATAAGAAAATTTAGAAGATTCTGCTTATGATATGCAAACAAGAAAAAGATGAAAGAAAAGAGAATTTAGGAAAACAGTTAAGTTCAATTTTGATTAGAGATAAAATTATGACAGCAAACAAGTTTACATTTCCGACTTTAACATTCTGATACAGTATATCAGTGAGTTAGTTTCTGTTACTATTAAAAACAAAGGAGAATCTCTTGTTTTCATACTGTTCACCTTAAAGTTGGTTTGAAGGGAAATAATATCTGACATAAAACATGAAAATGGCTTGTGTGTCTAGAATTTTATTTTCTTTCCTGAGGTCATTACCATCAAATTATTGTTTAGATGTTTATAAGAACAATTATATAAGAATTCTGACTTTTGACTTTATCTTTTCTAATTCATATTCTGTTGGTGATCAAGAGTTTCAATGTATTCCTCTTCTTAAAAATGCATAAAAATATCTTCACTACTCCTAATTTAAATGCCACTAGAGCCTACCAAATAGTTAAGTTAATGCACTTAAATTACTTACAGTCATATACAATAAAATCATTTTATACAGAAACTGAATAACTGAGCAGGGGTAAGGAGTATTATGATTTAGAAAACCTTGTGAAATATCTGTGTAGCATGCATCCAGTAAGGGATTACTTGAATGTTTCAACAGAATTCATGCACAGCAAACGATCAAAAAATTTCCTGTGAACAAGGAATGTTCTCCTTATTCCATAGCAGTTGAAATGATCTCTTATTAAACTTGGTTGTTATTTTACAGACTTGCCTCTGGACTCCAATATTACTTTTCCACACACAATTGTGCAGAAAGGATGATGGAATGGATAGGCTTGTAGTACAAGAATGATTTGCTAAAAGGCTTTAAAGGATACAACTGAAAAACAAAAGGACCAGTTTCAACAGTAAGATTGGATTGTGGTTTGATGTGATTTGAAATAGCTTAAGACCCATAAAAGAAAAAATTCAGTTATATCCCTGAATTATGACTATGACAGTCATGAAAATGTGCCAGTTAGAACATGGGGGAAATGCCAATGTGCAGGAATTGGAATCAGATGAAGTATTAAATGAAGAAAAAGTTCAGCTGCTTCAGAGAAAATCAGATTTAGAAGCCAAATTTAAAATGATCAAGACTTTTCAGGATATTTTTTGCCCAAAGGATCTAATGATCAGATGATATTTTGGAGAACGTAGTTGAAAAATTGTATAAATTCAGATCACTGTGTTATTGCACACTGGGAGAAGCTGTGAATCAATGACTCAAGAAGGAAGGAAATGAATGAATAATCCTCTCTCTTACTGCATAAAATAAATGGATTGTATCTATCAAATAGACACTGAGAGCAAACAATGGGAGATGCCCTGATGAGGTTAAGATGATTAGGTTGACCTCAGAATTTTCTATAGCAGTTGTACTCCCTGGAGTGTTCTGCACTGTAAAGGAATGATCAGGAAGGATTGTTGTGAACATCAGGGAATCAGAATCTCTTCAGGATATTAAAGAAAAAGAACTCTCAACTTTCTTAACAGAAAAGAATCTCTGATTCCAGAAATTCTATTAAAGGTTGAGTTTATTGCCAGGGTATAGGATGCTAAATGGCTTTTTCCATATGTATATACAACTTTATTCTAAAAACAATTGAAAGTATTTGAATAAGATACTCAAAGGATACCTGTCAATTTATATTGTAAAAGGTGAAAATATCCAGTAAAGGAAAAATTTGAGTAGGCATTTAAATTGAATTGCATGAAGCTAATACACTTAGAATAGTTTGACAATTTATTTGGTTGTAAGTTTTCTAATGGCCAATATAAAAAAGAGAAACAGTGATTATAAGATCCAGTGCCTATAAAATAAAAGCTAAGGGGTTGCTTAGGAAAAGTGATCCTAAGATAAGAAACGACACCCTTCATAAGATTTGCATAAAGAAGATCCTGTATAATAAAATTTTTTTAAAAATCCAGCACTCTTACAGCAAATAAGAACAAGTTTCACTGGACTGTTTTGTATTTTAAAATAACTCTAAACACAGACTGATGGCATTGTAGAAGTCTCGATTTCAGTGATAGGAATGCCAAGAGTACATTTTAGCATTCTGAGTTTTAGCATTTCTTGAAGAAAAATAAACTGCATATCTTTCAAGAACTTTGTCATAAATGTGTCTTCTCCCTATTAAATTTTAAATGGGAATTGGGTGACAAGAAATTCAGGAATGCAATCTTTTGGAAGTTTCTCAAGTTTAGCTCTTCTATGTTGCTACGTGAGTAAAGATCTATATATTATAAGTGAATGTACATGCTCTAAAAATGAGCTTATTTGGAAAGATGACTAGTTTTTATTGAGATTGAGATATCAAAAAAAATGACAGGGCTTAAGAGAAGACTAAAACAAACCAAAAATATTAATCTCAAACTAAATTTTGGGAAATAGGGAAACTTTGTTTCTATTATATATGAGATTGTCAGAACAAAATAATTGTTTCCCATGATAACCCTCAGGCAGGTGGAAAATTCTATTGGATCCTTAATGTACCTCTAATCCAATTCACTAATAAGACAAACTAAATACATAAGAATTATTGTGATTTATTGCCACCTCTTATCAAGGATGTGATGCTACACATCAGGGGCCACATATTTTTTTATTTTTAATTTCAAGATGGACTGTTTTTGACTTGTAATAAAATGACATAGCTGGGATTTTATTTTTTTCATGCACATCTCAATCAGGAAGCTATCAATGAAATAAAAGCTAGACTTGTGTCTTATTACCTTCTTGCCCTAAGGCTGACAGTAAAGGTGGCACTATAAGCATAAGTATGTATATTTTCTTACTGTGATTTTTGCAAAGCGCAGCATGCACTTAAATTAGAGATGTGAACTAATCTACAATGTGACTGCTCACTGATATTGCTGGAAGGTTTGGAAACTAAACCTGGGACTTGATACCAAGCAAGAATTATCACTTAACAAGAGAAGCTCACAAACTGACATTAAAAGAAATGTTGAATACTTCTCAATTTTCTTTAAAAATTGTTTTAAATGAAAGAACTAAAAGATGATTTAGTTAGTACAGGGTTTTATATTCCAAGGACAAGAACACATGTATAGTAATAACTTAAAAAACAAAGTAACTCAAACCAATGACATTTATAAATTTTCTACTTTTTAAATAAAATTTGAAAAAAACTCACAATTTTATCACATTGTTGAATTTAAGATTTTACTGAATTCATCCAGGTGCAGTTTAATAAAGTTGATATGAATCTTAAGTGAATCAGTCAATTCAGCTGGGCCACTTTCAGAAATTGAGAATACTTGAGAACTATACAAAACTTATTATTTCTCATTTTGATTTTCGTAACTAACATTTTGAATGGCAAATATATTTTTAAAGGGAACAAATACAAGTGCATTGTTACATATTATTGGAAAATAAAAATCAGATTGATTGTACTCTTGGGACTAAACACATGACCAAACAAGAACTGGAAATGCAATCATAGTTCCTATGTAGGCAAATCGTCTCTAATCAATATACCATAGCTACTTTTTAAACCCTGTTGAAGAATTCACAATAGTCTTCTTACAATAAATTCAATGCAAAATGAGGATATAAAGATGTCAAGGTTGTATCCATGAATGTTCACTACATAATGTAACTTTAAAGGCTGGTCCTGAGAAGCTTTCTAACAGTCCATTCCATTAAATATTTATTGAGTACCCTCTAGGGGCTTGGCCTTGGGTGAGCTCCAGATGGGGTATAGACCAGAGAACACATGATCTTTGAATCCTTGGATCAGCCTGAGAAACAATTCTTTCTGCTCGCAATCTTACACAGCAGGAACAGTCTTTTTATACCTTCTTTATTGTATGTGAACAATGTTTGGTACTAAAATAAAGTGACTCTCTAAAATATGTCATAAAAAGGAATCATATTGTTTGAAATTAGATATTTTTTATAGAGAATCTGAGATCTAGATAATAATACAGTCTAATACTTAGTGAATTATTTTATTTTCCAGCAAAAGGAAGCAATGTAAGCAAAGTTGTACATAAGATGTTAGAACTCTGACCAATATTTGGCAGAGTAAATAGATCATTCTGGCTATAGAACTAGAAAGATAAATCTTTGTGTACAAGTATTGTGAAGTCACCTGTTGAAATATTTTTAAACATAGTATTGATTTTTTTCAATAAATAAGACTCATTATTATAAATTATTTGGAAAATATATAAAATCTTAATGATGAAAACCAAATTTCTACTATTAAAATTTTCTTATTGTCTTTTACCTAGAAATAATCCAAAGCATGTATGCATGGCTACGTCATTGCAGATCTTAACTGTGGAATTATAAGCCTTCTTGCTTAGTTACAACACTAAAATTTCCCTAATCATTCAGAAATCTTTTGCAAATATGCTCTTAGAGATTCCATAGTATTTCAAACTGTATCCATAATTCTATTGACTCATCACATAGTCTCCAATGACTGTCATCTTTTTCATAGACGGACACACAGCTTGGTTTATTTTATCAAGACAAACAATCTTCCCTAGAAAATTTTCTTGACATCTCTGATAACAGTCTTAGGACAGATTCCAAGAAGCATAATTATGACATCAAAAGATAAAAGTGACTTTAAGACTTCTGCCACAAACTGTCAGACTTCCTCCAGAAAGACTATTCCAGCACATACTCACACAAACAATACAAGAAAACCTCTGTACTACACTTGAATATATTATTAAGGAATCTTTTCTAGGTTTGTAGAGAAAAATGACATCTATTTAAATACACATTTACCATTTACTTGACAGTGTTTTTACCAGACATTGTGAAAAAAAAGAAAAAAACCATTTGGGGAAGAGCTGAAAGTAAATATAAGTGCCTGCTGTTTCAGGTAAAAGTTATGAAGAGCTTTGAAAAATAAAATTGTTCCAGAAAATAAAAAAGTGATAACTTGCCATAGAACTTTTCAGAGAGAAACAGGGGTCTGAATCTAGAGTCAGAACTGAAGTAGGAAAAGAAGTGTATTAGTTAGCTTGGGCTGCCATAACAAAAGAGCACAGTCTATGCAGTTTAAACATCAGAAATATTTCTGAAAATGCTAGATTTCTGTGGTTTCACCACAAAGTCTTAAAAGTTCAAGATCAAGATTAAGGCTAATTTGGTTTCTAGTGTGGGGTTCCATTCTTGGTTTGTAGAATGCCATTTTTCTTTGTGAAACATTGAAGAATGATAAGCTAATTTTGCCCAAAAAGTGACAAAAATCACTGTATACTGAAAGTGACCAAAGTTATTGTGTGGCGGCACATACTGGGGAAAGAGAGATTTTCCTTCCTGTTTTTCTAAAGCCACAGTCCTATCAGACTTACACTTTATTGTGTTTTAAACCCTGCACTTCTAGGTACAGCCACACTGGGAGGTTAGGCTTCAACACTTGGATTTGAGGGATGGGGCAAGAACATAGAAGTACATTACAGGAATACACACTCTCTCTCTCTTTTTTTTTTTTTTTTTTTGGTACTGGAGATTAAACTCAGGGGCACTCAACCACTGAGCCACATCCCCAGCCCTATTTTGTGTTTTATGTAGAGACAGGGTCTCACTGAGTTGCTTAGCACCTCACCCTTGCTGAGGCTGGCTTTGAACTCGCGATTCTCCTGTCTCAACCTCCCTAAGTGCTGGGATTACAGGCTTGAGCCACCACACCCAGTTTAGGAATACACTCCTTATTAAATATGAAGAAAAATTTTCATGATTGCTTGGACAAGCACTTTGTTAAACTTTCTACCTTTAACAGGAACTGTAGCTGCTTTTCAGGAAACCATTCTCATTGTGCAATATTCTATTACATGCAAAGAAAGCGGCTTTTACACATTAAAAAAAGCAGTGGGGATGTAATATGAAGGGTTCTTAAGACTGGTTGTGTGGGAGCAGGGCACGGTGGTATACGCCTGTAATCCCAGCACTTTGGGAGGCTGAGACAAAAGAATCGTGAGTTCAAAGCCAGCCTCAGCAACAGCGAGGTGCTAAGCAACTCAGTGAGACCCTGTCTCTACATCAAACACAAAATAGGACTCGGGATGTGGCTCAGTGATCGAGTACCCGTGAGTTCAATGCCTGGTACAAAAAAAAAAAAAAAAATAAGACTGGGTGGGAATGTGAATCAACAATTTAGAGATGTTATTTTAAACTCTAAAGTTGGATGAGATAACTAATGCACAAGTTGAGAAGGAAAAGTCAAGGTCTGTATTAATCCCTGGGGAGCTGCTGCATGCAGAAAATAAATGCTACTACAATGAATTCCTATGACAGTGGTCAGAAAAGAGACACGCCATAGTAGGGATCTAAGAAAAGATTAAATTGAAAAATTTATGGACCCAAGTGTCATCATTTCTTTTTCTTTTTAAAATATTTTTCTGTATTCCTGTTAATTGAGAAACTAATTTTGACATGTGTATGGTAGGCATCAGTTTATTGAGTCTAAAACAGGAACTACTGACAGTTTAACTACCAAATGAGCTTAATAAAGCATTTTATCATTTTTAAATAAATTATAGGCTCTTAAACAGTGTTATGTTTATATCTGTGGAATTCTGTACTTACTTATTATAGGAAGAAAAACCTTCCTGCCCTTAGATGTGTAGAAATATGTTCTAGAAGTTAAAGAATAAGAAACTAGTTAGAATGGAAGATCCCTCCCTGCAAATTGTGATTTATTCTTTCCCATTAAATGGAAGTTGTATGAACACTGGTGCAATAATAACCGTTGCCTCTCATTGAGTATCCACTCCATGTAGCAAAATGCTGAATTGAATGGGAAATTTTCTGAAGATTTAGTGCAAACATGTATTTCCATGATTCTCTGGAATTGAAATACGAACAGTAATTCTCTGCCATTTTTTATATGGCTCTATAAATTGCTCTTATCTAATAATTGACACTTAGGCTAAATTCTGAGATATAATAACCAACTTGATCAGAATATAACTTTTAATTTTCACTTTTATAGCACAAGAAGTTTCAATGTCAAAGACAAACGAAAGACCCATTTCAACAAGAATATTGAGTAAAGAAATATTTTGGCATGTAGAAAATGTTGAAGGTATTTTTTCAGATCATGATCTAAGCAGTGAAAACCTGAAATGCATACCAAAACTACACTTGGGTAAGAGACTTACACAAGTTTAATTCCTTCTCAAATCTTCTCTAAAGTTAATTATCTAATTAAATAAAGAATTTTGGGAAACTTTCCAAAATAAGGTAGGCTTGCAATGATCAGTCTTCTCTCTCTCTCACTCACACACCCGTTGTGTGTATACACATGACTATATACAGACGATGTATATCTATATATTTTACATGTGTGCATATGTACATAATTAATATGTATATTTATACCTTACACAGATAAGTATTAAATGTAATAACATTAACATTTAACATTTGTATATTATTTTAAAAGAATGGGTAAACATCTCAGCATCTGAATTTCAGTAAGCCCAGAGACCCCAGATACCCCTGGCTATCGTCTTTATCTCCCAGTCTTTTGGCTGGAATGGGATAGCAGTTTAGAGTGAGGAAGAGGTTATAAGGGTAGCAGCTCAATCAGTAAACCTATAAAGGAGGATTAGTGGCATTCACATTCTCTCCAAAATAAATTGGTGGATTTATCTTCCACTTCTCAAACCTCATACCTCTCTCTCTCTCGCCCCACCCAAAAATATCTGATGACTGCCAGATCGTGAACACAAACTATTTCTGTTTCTGACATGAACATGTGTCTCCTTGTTCAGATTCGTCATCTCAAAATGACAGGTTCCAGATGCTTTCTAACTTATACTTTAGGGAAAATCTTTTAAAATTAAGTGCCAGGACAAACTTATTTTCTCTCATTGTTTTTATTTTTATTGGCTTCTCAAAATCTTCTGTCCCCATGTCAGCTGACATGAGATTATGAGACAAAATTTACCAGTTTAGGGGAAACTGAGAATATTTATTTGTGGCAAAAGTACTGAAATTCTGTTTCAGAAAAAAATGAATTATGTAATTATAATTGTTATCATGTACAATATTAGCAATGCACTTGTTTTAGATAAAAATGTACCTGTGGGGCTAGGATTGTGGCTCACTGGTAGGGCGCTTGCTTCACATATCGGAGGCACTGGGTTTGATCCTCAGCACCACATATAAATAAATGAATAAAGGTCAATCAACAACTAAAAAATATTTTTAAAAAATGTACCTGTGTTCTCCAGCTCATTAGGACACAAAACTGCAATTTTTCAATGTGTCTCTAAGGTTATAAATATTACTATTGAAATATTAGAATCTATACTTCCTTATAAATGGAAAATGTTTGGAACTTGATCTTTACATATATTTCAAGTCAATCATAATGTTAATCCTCAATTTAAAACTCAATTCTACTTGACTTCAATTTCTACTTTCTTCACCCAATTACTCTTGCTCTGTGGTAGATTTTATTAAACCATAAAAATGTAACTTTACTATTAATTACAATGGAAATCCAGACTCTATTGCATTTTGCACTTTACCTCTTAATGACAAATAAGATGAGCTATGTTTTGATCCAGTATTCTCTGTACAGTATGAAGAAATGACTGGACAAAAATTAGGCCTTTGAGTGTCAATCATTGGGAACCAATAAAGGAAATCACAACTTTAAACTAGAAAAAGTGTCAAATGGTTTGGACTTATTTATTTCTGGGCACAGAATATTCATCCCTGTGAATATGGTGTTAGCTGTTACTCATGTATTTATTCATAGGTTTATATATGAGAACAAAACCATTTCTTCACTTAAGCTTTCATTATTTGACTATAAAGAGTATTTGTTTCTAGGATAAGGAGTATAATTCTAAATACCAAGAACATTGCTAATTTTTCATGATTTTATTATCAATGAATTCACACTGACTTTGGCAGTGAGCCTTCAAGGTCAGTTGTTTAAAGACTTTGTAGTCCCCCTAATAATTTTTCTATTGATAGTGATCTGGCTCACACACTGCTTCCCTTATTTAAATTATTGGTCTTGTTTTCACTTCTTACCAACTCATGTGTTGATAGAAATAAATAAATATAAGCCTAATAGATATAACAATATCAGTAAGGACACAGGCTTACCTTATAAATGGAAAATTTTTGGAACTTGATCTTTACTGGCATCTTCACTGGCACCAATCTTTGCATGTGCCCAGAGGAACTACAACTTCAGGAAACACTGCTTTCAGCTCCTCACCCATTTCTTACTCCCACACTGGCATTTGTTATAAGCATGTGCGCATGCGCGCGCACGCCCACACACCCACACACACACCCCTACCTCCTTTCCAGATGACTTTTGCTCATAGAACATTCTTCTCTCTCATTCCTTTCTGTTCACACTAAAATTTCTTGTCAAATCACACACATTATTAAAGCATTACTCTTGAGGTTTCCTCCGGAAGTCTTCACTGGCACTTCCCCTTCAGTATTTGCCAAGTTACCTGCATGAGACTAGCAGAAGTCCCACTTGCAGAAGTATTTCAGTCAATATTATACTTTCATGTTTGTTTGTGTGATGTCCCCCACCGGATTGAAAACTCTCTAAGAGTAAACACAGTGTTGTTTACGACTGTACCCCGTCATCTGGTGCAGTACTCAGCACCTCACATGTGTTCAATAAATATTGCTGAATAAGTAAGCAAATGAATGTCTGTTGATTTCAACTGTATAAATACACATTTTCTAAAGTGGTATCTATGAGCCATATGTTATCTATTAAGTACCTGAAACATGACTTGTCCAAAGTTAAATATATTGAAGTATAAAATACACACCAGAACTTGGTTACTTTAGATGAAAAAAGTACCCACTAAAATATCTTAATAATTTTAGGGCTAGGATTATAGCTCAGTGGTAGAGCGCTTGCCTTGCATGCAGGAGGCACTGGGTTCTATCCTCACCATCACATAAAAATAAATAAATAAAATAAAGATATTTGTGTCCATCTACAACTAAAATTTTTTTTTTAAATATCTTAATAATTTTAAATGGAGCATATATTGAAAAGGTAATATTTTGGATACACTGGAGTGAATAAAATGTATTACTAAAGTTAATATTACCTGCTCTTATTTTTCTTTTAAATGTGTGGTTGGCACACATGACTTGTGTTTTACTGAAATTGGACAGCACTAGTGTAAGTCATATAGCTTCTAAACACAATGTCATCATCCCAATATGGCCTCTGTGTCATTCACTGTTAAAGCACTGCCCTATCATCAATGACATAGAATCCAGTCATATTTAATTTCTCTTTAGTAAGTCTTCCTTCATTTGAGTACATTGTCTTTTAGACAGTAGATTATTGGGATGATATAAAAATTATGTAAATGTAAGCTTAAAACAAATGTATTAATACTACAACTATTCTAACATGAAAATATTAATAAGATGTTCTCATTTTAGAGATTGTAAAAAAGAAGAAAATAACTCTGGGCCTGCATAGCCCAAAAGAACATTCTAGAATGATGGAAATATTTTGTATTGAAGCAATTCCATAGAATAGCTACTAAGCACAAGAGGCTGTTTGAGAGCTTGAAAAAAGTTTAATGTGACTAATGAACTCTTAATTTTAATTTGTTTAAATAGCCACATGTAGCCAATAGTTATTATTTTGACATCTTACCTCCAGACAGAAAAGTAATTTCCTCCTATAGCTAGCAATATCCAATTTCAAGATCACTAAATTTGAAATGACATGTTGAAAATATTTCTATTTCATCACAAGCATGAGAAACTAAAACAATATTTAACAAACTTAAAATAATTTGAACACAGCTGGGCGCGGTGGCTCACCCTTGTAATCCCAGCACTTTGGGAGGCTGAGACAAGAGAATCCCGAGTTCAAAGCCAGCCTCAGCAACGGTGAGGCGCTAAGCAACTCAGTGAGACCCTGTCTCTACATAAAACACAAAATAGGGCTGGGGATGTGGCTCAGTGGTCGAGTACCCCTGAGTTCAATCCCTGGTGCAAAAAAAAACAAAAACAAAAAAAATAGTTTGAACGCTTTAGAGAAAACCTACCTGTTGAGTTTTCAAGAGTGTTTTCTTAAGAAATAAGATAAGCATATTTAAGTTGCCAGCAAGATTTACTTACTTATTAATTATCTGATACCACATCAAAAATACTCATGTTTGATTTTTAATTAAAATAAGGACATCCATTAAAAAACAATTAAAAGTGTGTCCGCCCTGAAGTTTTTTATTTTTATTTTTACATTTTATAAGCATATTGCTTTTGATTTTCTATGTCAGTGGTTAACTTGGGATAACCTAACCTCAGGAAGTGGTTTGTAGGAAGCCTTTATTGTGTAAAAGCAATTTTTGATTTGGAAATATGCAAAGTGAATTGTGTATTTAAAAAATGTTAAAGCTTGTTTTTTTGATTTGCCTCCTGCAGAATGTCCAGAAAATTGGTCTTTAAAGAACAAGAGGTAATTAACATTCAGTTTTATGTGCTTTAATTATGAGCTAATATCTGATTGAATAGATAACATGTCTGCCTGTGGTTTTCATCTGGGGAGTATTAAAATCAGAATCTCAGAGCTGGTAAGATGCTTACCCAAAGTTTTCACTGTGTAGATTAGAAATATTAGTTACAGAAACAAACACTACCATGAAAGTCATAGTTACTTCATAGTGAAGACAGAGATGTTGAATATCTGATTTTTAGGGTGTGGTCCAGTCATTATTGCCTTTTAAATTTTTATCATTTCACATGAAGTGTCTATTTAATACATCTTTATTCCTTTATGTAAGAATTCATCACAGCTTTTTGGTCACATTAGAAAGGAGAGAAAGCATACCTTTGCTGAGTACCTGTTCTGTGCTAGGCATCATGTCTCATGTGTTTTTGTTTGTTTTTGTCCTTTTTTTTGTAGTGCCAGGAATTGAGCCCTGGTCTGGTGTATGCTAGGCAAGTGCTCTGCCACTGAGCTATACCACAGCCCAGGTCTGGTGTTCTCAGGTCAGCGCCACTTCCTGTGATCCTCAAGTCTACCATTAGGGCCAGGCCAGGAAACAGGAACTTTTAGCAGTTAAGGAAATATACTCCTGGTCAAAACCTGAGGAAGGAGTCAGAACGGGAGGCAAGGGAAAGCAGGACTGAAGTCTACATTTTTCTAATCATGAAGTTGATGCCTTTTTTCCACATCTCAGATTATTTTCAAAAATTCATGTAGTTTGTAATTTTTCTTTTATTCAGAATAGCAGAAAAGTAAGAGCTAACATTACTTTTTAAAAAACATGTTTGAAAAATATTTGTTTTCAAGTACACAAAATTTAAGCTATCTCTTTTAAAGCTTTATACTTTTCCTCCTATTAAAATTTGAGGGGTTTTAATACTGACAACTTATTTGGATTTCTTAAATGGTCATTTTTATCAAACAAATTAAACTTTTTGCTTTGTTTTTAGCTTTAAATTGAGATCAAATTTAATCTGTTTCCAAATAACTGATATCTGATGGAGGAGATGACATTTCCGATTGCAACTATCAAATAAAGTTCTGATATTATATAAAGATACTCCTAGAAATACTTTAACTTAGTTTTAATAAAATGTGCATGGGAGAAAAAAACACATGAGGTTCAAATAATTTGATATTTGGATTATTTTTGGTAAATTTAAACAATGAGTGGAAATAATCAAAGGACATGAAGCCTATATGCAGTTGAGTTAGAATGTTGAATGTGCTTCTATGTTTTTCTGGATAATAATTTATAAAAATGAATCAGTGTTTGAGAACTGAGAGTGATCTGGCCTTAAATTCTGCTTCTAGCATTTGCTTTAAAAGTACCTGGAGTTTTGCTTAAGTTAAGTTTTCTTGCTCATCTCTAAAGTGAGGACAGTGTGTGAATTCTCTCATATTCATGTAAGTACAGTAGTTAACATAAAAACTCTCACATAGCCTTTGCACAATTAGAGGATTACTGTTGCTGCATTCTCTGTCATGCAATTATTATTTCCCTCTAAAATAACACAGGCTTGGGTATTTATTATATTGAGTAATTGAGACAACATTTATACGAAAAGAGAATAGGATGTTAGGAAATTTTGCCAAGTTCAATGGCACAGGTCTTTGTATATATTACACGGAATGGATGCAAGTGAACTAACTAAACAAAATGGTACTTGAGTAAAGAGTTAAATAATATTGATAGATTTCTGAACTTGAGGAGTTTATTTTAGGACAAATTATAGGAAATTATATTATAAAAATCACATACTATTTTTGTAGAAAAATCTGCAACATAGAGTCAAATTGTCAAAAACTATTCATTTTACAGATATAAGTAAATATATACCTTAATTTAAGATCTAAGTTTGAAAATTCTTTTACTTTCATTATTAGGTCCAAGTTCAGAAAGAAAAAAAACTATATGAATTTACATATATGTAAATTAACAGGGACAGTTAGTTAATCCATGTCACAATTTGTATGGCTTGAAATTTTTCCTTCAAAACTCATGTTAAGCCGGGCGTGGTGGCGCACGTCTGTAATCCCCGCACTTTGGGAGGCTGAGACAGGAGAATCGCGAGTTCAAAGCCAGCCTCAGCAACGGCGAGGCACTAAGCAACTCAGTGAGACCCTGTCTCTACATAAAACACAAAATAGGGCTGGGGATGTGGCTCAGTGGTCCAGTGCCCCTGAGTTCAATCCTCAGTACCA